>CM059230.1:195000-657500 GCA_030347435.1 Clarias fuscus | reverse complement strand
TTTTCATTTCCAGGGGTGTGGGCGTGCTGGTCCTCTTAGGCACTGCTTTTGCTATTTGGCACAAAATGAGAGGTAATTGTTTGGCTAGTGCATCCACACACACACACACACACACACACACACACACACACACACACATAGCAAACATATTTCCTCATCAGTAAAGTGTCACTCAACAGAATGTGAACATTTTCCTATCACTTTAGAGTCACACATGCGTTGTATAAATACAAATCTAAATGAATCTATAAACTAACAAACACACAAAAATGCAAAAATAAAACTGGACACATTACCGAGCCAGTAACGGCTCCAGGCCATCGCGAGTCTAGTGTTCTGTGGTCATATGAACTGGAACGGAATGGAATAATAAGAAATAAAGAGCTTCTGTTCATCCACTAGGGGGTGCAATACAGCTCTCAACCCAGTTACTGACAAAATGGCCTAATGACTGAGTTCTGCATTAGCACGCTACACATTTAAATCAATTAGCAACAATCAAGGAAGGGGGGGGGGGGGGTGAATATTTATACAAGCATGTTGAAATGTTTTTTTTTGGTAAGGAACTACAGTGTACATGTCTGTGGTTTGCATGATGTGTTTGTTCATGAAATGAATGAATGCAGAAAGAACACACTGAGGAGCTGCTCGTGTACTATTGCTGATTATTCCAGTTCGTCCCTCTCTCACAGTGTGTAATGTGGCTTCTTACCTAAAATAAGTCTAACACTCCTGCTGTAGTGTCTAATAACTGTATTGCCTTTAACCAATACATACAAAATAATGATGCAATACTTACAGAATTTTTTCCCCAAAAAATTACCAAATAAACAAATCCATTTAAAATACACTGCCTGACCAAAAAAAAAAAAAAAACAATTTCTTTGACCAACTACAGCTTTAATTACAGTGCGCATCGTTGTGGCATTGTTTCAACAACCTTATGCAACGTTACAACATTTATTTCCGTCCATAAATGCATTACTTTTTGGCCAAGATCCTGTATTGATCACGGGCGAGTTGAATTGCTTTCACTGGGGTTAAAGGTCTCGTCTGCGGTGTCCAGTTCATGTGTAAAAGATTATTCCTCGTTCTCCCAAAACCTTTCTCTTTCACAATCTGTTCAAAGTCCTGGAACATGTCAGCTCCATCAGGGAAGCAGAAACCCTCCATAGATGTGATGTGCTGGTGATTCAGTACATTCAGGTGGTCATGTGACTTCATTTTTATCTCCACATGACGTTGCTGAGTCTCGACCTGAGCGACTGAAGCGACCCCAGATCATAACACTGTCTCCAGAGGCTTGTACAGTGGACGCTATGCATGATGGGAGCATCGCTTCATGCGCTTCCCTTCTCACCCTGACCACGCCCATCACTCTGGAATAGACTCGGTCTGGACTCATCAGGTCACATGACCTTTTTCCAATCGCTCCAAACTCTTCACAAGTCTTTATGATCACTAACAAACCGAAGACTTTTTTTTCTGATGAGTCTCAATAACAAGAGGATTTCTTATAGACACATAGCTGTTTTAGTCCCAATCCTGTGAGTCCTCATCACAGTGTGTGTGTGTGTGTGTGTGTGTGTGTGTGTGTGTATGGACATGCACTTACTGTCACTATTAAACACAGCTCTGATTTCTACTAGACATTTTCTATAATGCAACTTCACCAGACAGCTCTTAACCCACTTCCAGTGATTTCAGCTTTGTCTCCTTAGTTGTTGCCTTTGCTTGAGGCCGGATGTCGTGGCATGCACCAGTGATGGGCGTGTACCTGTTGTCGCTCCTCGCTCACTCCCTAGACTCACTAAGTAGGTGGCCTCCCCTTTCGAGGCGGGAACGTCTTCAGAGGAGAGTCGTGCCGCGGACGCTAAACCTGGCGATGAGTGACACTCGAACAGGGTGATGAAAGGTGTGAATGGAATGGTGCCTTTGCTCGACGCATTAAGGACAGTCATGAGAGAACTGCACGAGCTCAGGCGGCACTTTCGCTCTGGTGTCGCTCCAGCTTTTGTAACTCTGCCGCCAAAGAGGTGGTGTGTGCTTCATGTTAAGGCCCCCGTTCTCAACCAGGATAGCCGCCAGGCACACACTCCCCTCTGTGGCCACGCCCAAGGAGAGCTGAGAGGGGTCGTTTAGGAGAACTGCTGCCCGTGCAGGTCCACTCTGCCACTCGCTTCCCAGCCTGGTGCCAGCGGCGCACTGCCTCCAGACCGTTCCTTCCCCCTTGTCCCTTGCTCCCTCCTTAAACCCCTTCCTTTTTTCCATTTGTCCGTGTGTCTGTGGTGCCACCTGTGCTTCAGACCCGTTACACCGGACAATAATTTGACTCTTGTGAAACACAGTAACATCTTTTCCATGACCACAGGATGCGTCGTCCCACATGGTTTTTAAAGAAAAGAGAAGCTCCTCACTGCATCTGTTAGGATTAAAAGTAATTGTTGCTGCTGAAACACATTAATCACTGCAGTAATTATCTAATCAAAGCCTCTTTGTATGTGCTCGTTTAAATCCAAACTTATATAATCTATTCTCCAACCTGATGTGTTTAAAAATGGCTTCTTCAGGCAACGTATTGAACCCGCTGATGGAGTGGTGTGTAAAGACAAAACCATGCCGGATTAAAGCAAAGCCTTTTCTCTGGACGGTTATTTCTGCAGCGTAGAGAATTCATCCACCTGCATACGAAAAGCTTTTTCAATTCTCCTTAATTAAAACCGATAAAGAGCTTCAGCTGCGTTGATGTGGAACTTAGAGTGAATTGCAGTGCGAGGATTCGTAGCGGATATTTTTCCAGAAAGAATTCATAACCCTACACTAATTCATAACTAATTGTGCGTTTCTAGTCAGAGATGAACCCACACACAGATTTACAAGCAGTTTAAATGTCTGTGTATGTCATGACATGTACGTAATGTATTTTATACACAGTAAACTGGCCAAAGATCATTTTTGATCGTTTGATTGAAAAGATCATCTCTGTATCTCACACTCATGATCCGATCTTGTTTCCATTTTACTCACACACACACACATGATGCGCGCTCTTTCTTTACAATTTCTCCTCATTCTCCTGCTACACACACAAAATGTCATTTCTCTGCAAAATGTTTATTTTTTTTTAAATCAGAAACAGATCTGTGACACTTCTGCCATCGCCTTTGTGTTGTTACCTGCTGCTTTGCTTTCAGTGCCTTCATGCTGTGGCCGCTTTGTTACGCAACCTGTGAATAACCCCCCCACATGTCGTGTGAAATCTCCCATATGTGTCCATGTTCTACAGGAGCGCATTAAAACCCCTCACCTCAATTACAGTATGTTCTGTCGTGTGTTGAATAAAAACAACAGGAATATACAAACCTCTGGGTATTACATGATTATCATCCTGTACATTTCACCATAAACACACACACACACACACACACACACACACACACACACACACACACACACACACACACACACATATTATTGATTAGATCCATTTTAAAGTGGTTACACCAGGATGTTTTCCTCTTGCACACTCTGCAAAAATAAAAAAGATATCTCTAAGGAAATGATATCTAATATTTATCTCCATGATATTATTATATAAGAAATATAAGACGGTTTAAATATTACATGTATACACACGTGGACAAAATTGTTGGTACCCTTCGGTAAATGAAAGAAAAACTCACAATGGTCACAGAAATAACTTTAATCTGACAAAAGTAATAATAAATAAGAATTCTATGAATGTTAACCAATGAAAGTCAGACATTGCTTTTCAACCATGCTTCAACAGAATTATAAAAAAAAAAAAAGAACTCATGGAACAGGCCTGGACAAAAATGATGGTACCCCTAACTTAATAGTTTGTTGCACAACCTTTTGAGGCAATCACTGCAATCAAACGATTCCTGTAACTGTCAATGAGACTTCTGCACCTCTCTGCAGGTATTTTGGCCCACTCCTCATGAGCAAGCTGCTCCAGTTGTTTCCGGTTTGAAGGGTGCCTTTTCCAGACGGCATGTTTCAGCTCCTTCCAAAGATGCTCAATAGGATTGAGGTCAGGGCTCATAGAAGGCCACTTTAGAATAGTCCAATGTTTTCCTCTTAGCCATTCTTGGGTGTTTTTAGCTGTGTGTTTTGGGTCATTGTCCTGTTGTAAGACCCATGACCTGCGACTGAGACCCAGCTTTCTGACACTGGCCAGCACATTTCTCTCTAGAATCCCTTGATAGTCTTGAGATTTCATTGTACCCTGCACAGAATCAAGACACCCTGTGCCAGATGCAGCAAAGCAGCCCCAGAACATAACAGAGCCTCCTCCATGTTTCACAGTAGGGACAGTGTTCTTTTCTTGATATGCTTCATTTTTCCATCTGTGAACATAGAGCTGATGTGCCTTGGCAAAAAGTTCCAGTTTTGTCTCATCTGTCCATAGGACATTCTCCCAGAAGCTTTGTGGCTTGTCAACATGTAGTTTGGCATAGTCCAGTCTGGCTTTTTTACGATTTGTTTTCAACAATGGTGTCCTCCTTGGTCGTCTCCCATGTAGTCCACTTTGGCTCAAACAACGACGGATGGTGCGATCTGACACTGATGTTCCTTGAGCATGAAGTTCACCTTGGATCTCTTTAGAAGTCTTTCTGGGCTCTTTTGTTACCATTCGGATTATCCGTCTCTTTGATTTGTCATCAATTTTCCTCCTGCGGCCACGTCCAGGGAGGTCGGCTACAGTCCCATGGATCTTAAATTTCTGAATAATATGTGCAACTGTAGTCACAGGAACATCTAGCTGCTTGGAAATGGTCTTCTAGCCTTTACCTTTAACATGCTTGTCTATAATTTTCTTTCGAATCTCCTCAGACAACTCTTTCCTTCGCTTCCTCTGGTCCATGTTGAGTGTGGTACATACCATGTCACCAAACAACACAGTGACTACCTGGAGCCCTATATATAGGCCCACTGACTGATTACAAGATTGTAGACACCTGTGATGCTAATTAGTGGACACACCTTGAATTAACATGTCCCTTTGGTCACATTATTTTCAGTATTTTCTAGGGGTACCATCATTTTTGCCCAGCCCTGTTCCATGAGTTTATTTTTTTTAATAATTCTGTTGAAGCATGGTTGAAAAGCAATGTCTGACTTTCATTGGTTAACATTCATAGAATTTTTTTTTAATTATTACTTTTGTCAGATTAAAGTTATTTATGTGACCATTGTGAGTTTTTCTTTCATTGACCGAAGGGTACCAACAATTTTGTCCACGTGTGTATATAAATTAGTCAAAAACTTATTTGCTAATTTCAAGCTTAACATATTTTACATGCTGATAATTTAACTTTTTTTCAAGAAATAAACTCAAAACAATAAATCTACAATAAAAGTAACACTAATTCATCTCCCAACGGGAAATAAATTCATACATATTCATACAAAATAAATAAAAATAGAATTCAACATTTTTTTTCTTCATATTTTTAGGTTTATCTACTAAGTTCATTTCCTACATACAGTACTGGACCTGTTTCTCCAGCACATCCCACATTAAGATCTGGGGGATTTGGAGGCTGAGTCAACACCTCCAGCTCCCTGTTATGTTCCTCAAAGCGTTCCTGAACAGTGTGTGCAGTGTGTCAGGGAGCATTATCCTGTTGAAGGGGCCACTGCCATCAGGGAACACTGTCTCCATGAAGTGGTGTAATTCGGTCTGTAACGGTGTTTAGGTAAATGGGGCGTGTCACAGTAACATCCACATGAAGTGCAGGACTCGAGGTTTCCCAAAAGAACATCATCACCAGCATCACACTGCTATTACTGCTGTTATTTAAAAAGGTCATCTACTGTATGATGCGGTAGTGCACTGCAGATCTTAATAAAAAGAGCCCAAAGCACCAGGAGCTAAAAATGCTGAGCACTGAGATCTACTCGGGTCACACCAGACACGCTGCACCTTAACGTCTAGGAATTAGAACCGGGAGAAAAACATGGTGTCTGCTGCTGAGCGGTGCAGCTGAATTGTACTGACTCCTCCTTTAAGAACACAATTCACTGAGTATTCACACAGCGGATTTTATTGTGATCTGAGACCTACGACCAGCCCAAGACCAGGCTCTTCATTTGGTATTCTGAGTTCCCATCACTTTGTGCTCTCATCTAAAGAACACAGGAATGATAAAGATCCATTGAGGTACCAAATATAAAAATGATTTGGTATTAACAGATGATGTGTTAAATTTGAATAGAGAGATGAAAAGAAAGTGCAGAATTGGGTTATGTTTCACTGTTTGTATGTTTTTGGTCTCTTTTTATGCATTTAGTTCACAGGATGCCTGGTTATGATTGGAGGTGTACATCAAGGCTGGTACAAATAATAATAATAATAATAATAATAATAATAATAATAATAATAATAATAATAATGAATCTAAGCTGGAGGGGGAAGCAAACACCACATTCAGTAGCATTCATACATGTATCTTTATAATAACTGCCTGTTAAGGGTCAAGGTGGTTCTACAATTGTTTATTATTTAATAAATGTACAGTATTAGGAAATATCACAGGCTTGTAGGCTACAGACAAAATTTATAAGTGTGTCAGTAGGATTTTGAGTCTTTTGAGTGATGGAGCTAAAATCATGGAGTTAGGTTTCACACCGTGTCCTCACACTGCTGACATCTGACATTTCTGCATCTTTCCAGTGGTTTAGTGTTTTCTGAGCAGAGTGGTAAAGGATCACATCTCATTCAACCAAAGGTGAACTTCATTAGAAATAAATTCTGTTTTATGCAAAATCCCTGGATATAATACAGATATTATTCCTCTGAAGGTTTCTTCCACGTGTCATCTCAGGAGGTTTTTCTTTGCTATGTTTGTCACGTTCCTCCTTGCTCATTTAAAACAAAATAAAATGTATTTCCAGAATCATAAAGTTGCTTTGTCCCGATTCTTGTTATATGTATAAAATATCATAATAAAACATTGCGTCATCTTCATCTCTTTGTCTATACCGCTTTATCCTTATACAGGTGGCCTCGCCCCTATCCCAGGAGACTTAGGGCACGAGGCAGGGTGCACCCTGGTACAGGGACACTCACACACTACGGCAATTTGGGAACACCAATTAGTCGGAGTACCGAGAGGAAACCCACCAAGCACGGGAGAACACGCAAACTCTATCCACGCAGACCCCGAGTCGGGAATCGAACCCGGACCCGGAGGTGCAAGGCGACAGTGCTGACCACTAACACCACCGTGCCGCCACATTGTGCCGTAAAAATAATATAACAAAAATATATTCCCTTATTAGGAAATTATTTCAGAAATGATATTTATTTATTTTATTTTATTTTTTTGCCATTTTGCCATTTCTCATAGGACTGTGGTTGATTCAATTGACTCATTTATACACTCACTGACTGATATTTATTAAATTATTATTATATTATTTTAAAAAAATGGGGAGGAAAGGTGAAATTGTTTTTGATCCTCAGTTTCTGCAGTTCAACTCTTCAAGTGATTTGGAGTTTGCTGTACAGGGCTCTCACCTATAGAGGGCGCACGTTACCTTTATAAAAAATTTTTTTTTTTTTAAACCAACAACCCCGCTTTCTTCTCCGCCAACATTTCCTTAACCAGCCTCATGACCCGGAAGTGAACAATCCTCCCTGACACGTAGGTAGCTAGCAGAGCTGGCTGTGTATTACAGTGCTGTGTGGAACAACAGCTAAAGGTAAACACCTCAGTATTATAAAGATTTTTAATTCTATATTTATGTGATGTGTTTTTGGTAATAACGTTTGTGAAGTACTTCACAGAGCGCGCTGATGTTGTGACTGTGAAGCTGTTAGACTTCCTCAGACACTCAGGAATAAAATGCGAGCTGCTCTCTGAGAAAAGTGGATTATCTTCTACTGTATCGTTTTACATGATTTGGTTTATGAGT
Source organism: Clarias fuscus (assembly GCA_030347435.1). NCBI lineage: Eukaryota > Metazoa > Chordata > Actinopteri > Siluriformes > Clariidae > Clarias > Clarias fuscus. The sequence goes on along the minus strand of CM059230.1, from coordinate 649,556 downwards.
CAGAATCTGAGCTCTGTGTCTCCCTGATGTTGAATTAGCAGAATTAGCTTAGCCAACAGATACAACAGTTACTGTGTTCGTTAAGTTCTATGAGTTTCTCTTTAGGACATTAGTGAGAGGATTTCCACAAACCTGACAGAATAAAATTTTATAATAACTACATCTCTGACGTCATGACTCTCTGTGCAGCTCGTAATCTCCGGCATTAACCTGATAACAGTGAGAATTCTGATCTAACGGACCAAATGATTAGCACTTAACGGTATGTTTAAACTCCGGCTTCGCGATTCGGCAGAAATGTATCGTATCGCGGTATCAGTGTATCAGTGTTCAACTCGTGAGGTTCAAACCGCCAGCAACACACTACTGATGAGTGTCAATTAAAACTCTATTATTATTATTAAAGACATGGGTGTAATTGGGCTGTACATTGATATTGTGTGTGTGTGTGTGTGTGTGTGTGTGTGTGTGTGAAGCACAGAAGCATTTCTTTTGTAAGGTATCATGTAGTCTAATGTAAAGATCTGGCAACCCTGGTAAACCATAATGTACTGTACTTTATATACATCAAGATGCCTGAATCTAGTGTGTGTGTGTGTGTGTGTGTGTGTGTGTGTGTGTGTGTGTGTGTGCGTGCGCTTCCTCTCCTTATCTAGGCCACTCATCATGTCTGGGTTCGAGAACTTTAACACAGACTTCTACCAGTCTCCTTACAGCGTAGAAGACCAGAGCCAAGGAGGTTACAGCTACAGCAACGCTGAAGATCCATACAACAAGTAAATCCCTTAATACACAGATGTGTTTGTGTTTACAACAACGTCTAGAGCACTCTGTACCAGATAAATGTTTGGACACACCAACTAATTCAATGTTTTTTTTGTGTTTTTTTTTCTGTTTCTGTTTAGTGATTTATTTTCTACATTCTATAATAAGACTGGAGATTTCAAAGCTATGAAATAACACATATGACATTAGGTAATTACATGACAACAGATTTGCCCTCAGGATTGTTTTACAGTGTAGAAAAAAGTAAACCTCAGGAAAGTCCATGGAATTAGAAGGGGTGTCCAAACTTTTGACTGGTTGTTGTGCGCACACATGCATATACATACGTGTGTGTGTGTGTGTGTGTGTGTGTGTATATATCATGAATGAAACTACAATAGAAAAGCTAAAAGATCAAATCGAACTAATTATTGTGTAATTATTTACAAGGTGAAGCAGGCGTGGTCAGGAGGGGTTTGTGTTTTAGTTTTTCCTCTAAATCATGACGTAGGGACGGAAATCGCCAGGGACCAGCCGATACGATATTATCAGGTGTCATTAAAGAACAGCGAATAATTCGCTCCTACCGCACAGGATGCTTTGCTGCCTGCCAATGTGCCAAATAATAAATTGAAAAAAATAATAGTCTAGAATAGCTAACGATACCTAACATGATTATTTTTGGTAATCCCCCACTATCTCTACTTTTTTGTTAGTAGTGTTCATCTGTATAGTGTATGGGAGTCAGGGTAAAATATATAGATGTGAGAAGTCCTGTCAGAAAAACAAAAACATGCAGTAATTTAACAAATGCGTTTAGAAACTCCTGCCACGGTGAACATGTATAAACCGTGTGTAATGCAGGAGTGCTCGTGTATGGAGCCCATTCCTGATGTTTATGGTAACGAGGAGGTGAGCTGAGTCAGGGTGTGTTTAATATCAGTGCTGGGAACTAGAGTGTTCCTGTAAGTGTCTGATGAGGTGTCCCGTTCACAGGCAGTACGGTCAGTACGAGTATTCCCAGCCCATGGGCTACGGGGCGCCGCCCATGATGCAGCCTCAGCAGCCTTACACGGGACAGATCTATCAGCCCACGCCCGGCTTCACCCCGGCCTCCTCACAGTCCCTGTACAGCAGCAGCTTCGAGGACGAGCCACCCCTACTGGAGGGTAAAAAACACACACACACATCTCTACAGAGCTATTCTTAGTTAATATCTTGGGTTATTTTTGGACGCACTGACCAGGAGTATGACGGTCTAACATATTTACAGCCAGTCTGTGTAAGTAATGATGCACCAGCGTACTCGCCAGACCTGCACACGTTTAGTGAACAATTTAGGGTCAGTAAGATATAAATAAAAATCTTTCAAATTTCTGGGAATATCCTCACATTCAGTGCCGTAAAAAACACAGAGGAGTTGATTATGTTTTATAGAAACGTCAAAACTGTACGGCTGGATCTCATATTACAAATTCAGTCTTTTTTTTTTTTCTCCACTACCACACACACATACACACTATCAGTCAGACCATACAGACATTATAGTATAGTTGAAAATATTGATTATTTCAAAATGCTGATCTAGCACCGTTTTTAAACCTCTAGTACTGCGGTACTTTTTTGGCCACAGTTTTTGGGTGTGGCCATTTGTTGTTTTTATTTCCTCTCTTGCACATTCTCCAACTTCATAAATCTCCGAGTGGCCTCGAACTTTGACCTTTCCTGCCTCGTGGAACGCATGCCGCGTCCTGCAATTGTTTCCGTTTTTTTTTTTTTCTGATTAAAAACAATAGTTGTCCTGTTATGGATACATTATTAGACGTTAACAATAAAATTTTTACAAGGTGTAATTAATTATGTTTTTAATCAGCAGTGATTTATTTGTGAACAGTTATAAACATTTGTGTCCTGTTCTTTTTTTTGCATTTTGCAAAACATCGACCATTTTTGCTTTTAAGTGGTCATTGATGATAATTACTAGACTTGGCAACCGTTCTACATTTCAGATAACAGTCAGAAAACAAACCTAAGCCCAAATTGCCTTTCCATGGTGTTTACTTACAAATAGCTCTGAGATGTGCTTAGAGGGTCTGTGAAATAGCTGTCGCAGTCGTGGTGCTGTGCTGTCACGTTACATCAGGTCACTGCTATGCCGGCTGTCTTAGCCATTTGTAGCATGCTATAGATTTAATAGCTAATCAAATAGATGCTACCAGAATTCCGCCCCAGAGTACCCCTCTGTTGGTCTGTTTGGGTTTCTATACCCCTTTGAGCCTGTACAACGGGTGATGCTTTGCTACAGAAGGCCACTATGGACCACAGGCAGGTTCATGGAATCAAACATCAGGCCTGTGAGTCATAAAAACTCGTCGCAGCACCACGAAAGTTTTTCAGCCTTCGTAGTGATTCATAACCAAGCGTACAATGAAACTTTCTGAATGTGGGAACTGGGCATAAAAGAACAGCGTAGGAGTGTCAGATTTATCAGAAATAACTGTACAGCTAATGATGATTAGAAACAATTGAAGAATGACCCGGACCGGCTCACATACGGTAACCACCAGACGAGAGACGGCCTCCTCTTTAAAGGAAATGCGTCCCTCTGTGACGATACCCCGCCGTTCATGCACTGCTCACAGAATGAGGTCAGAGCTGCACGTGAGTCAGCGCGTGTCTGTGAGGCAGATGGAATTTATCCGTTTATCACAGATGACTGACTGACACGCGAGCCGATGCTGATGTTTTTCACGGACGATAATCACAGACAAAGAAGTAACAGAGACGGGAGGAGTTTTATGCACAAAAGCACCGCTTGGAGAATGGGTTCTGGAAATTAAACAGCTCACACTGTAACCAGAACAACAAAGACTAAAAAGGAGATGCGGTGCTGCACTTTTCTTAAAGCATCCTGCTTTCTGACGGCTTTGTGGCCCCTTTTATGTACACCGACCTGGCTGAATAAATAAATAAAAATTTATATCAACCTTTAATCTAAACAAAGGCCGAAAGTTTCTAGATAGATTCATGCACCTGTATGAGGCCCTGACCGAACTAAACCCCACTGAACCATCAGCTTTGGTCGAGATTATACCTCTTCATGTTTATGAGTATGAATGTATTCTCATATTTTGGTTGCAGAGTTAGGAATCAACTTTGACCACATCTGGCAGAAGACGCTGACGGTGCTACACCCCATGAAGGCAGCAGATGGCAGCATAATGAACGAAACGGACCTGGCCGGTCCCATGGTGTTCTGCCTGGCCTTCGGGGCGACGCTGCTGCTCGTGAGTGTTCTAAAACCGGGACGAGCGTGCGCTCATAGACGCTTTAACGGTTTACATTTGAAAATAAGTTCTTAATACTTTTGGCCTTCATGGCGTTTGTGTTCTGATGCGTGCAGACGGGTAAGATCCAGTTCGGGTACGTGTACGGGATCAGTGCCATCGGCTGCCTGGGTATGTACTGCCTCCTGAACCTCATGAGCATGACGGGCGTCTCGTTCGGCTGCGTAGCCAGCGTCCTGGGGTACTGTCTGCTACCCATGATCCTCCTCTCCAGCTTCGGCGTGCTCTTCTCCTTACAGTGAGTAACATCATGTCTCTCATACAGTGTGTATCATAATGAAGGAATTGGTTCAGGGGCTGGGCGATGCAAAGTTACACACACACATACATACAAACGTGTCTTTATATATTGTTTAAGCTTTTTTTTTTTATGTTTTATAACATCCTTTCCTAAATATTAATCCCTCTGAATGGGACAAGACACATGACACACAAAGGGGAAGTATTTCCGTACACTGTGTATCACTGATATGTTACATGTCATTTAAATCCCATGGCTTCGTTTCATTAGTTCTGATTATTTTTAATAATGTCGAAATTTATTCACGAGTATTTTATAGTAATTAAAGCCGTACTTGATTACAGTTTTTGTCTCGTATTTCTTGACCTCTCGTGTTCCACATGCAGTACAGAGGACCACACTATGAGAAACACTGTTTTATGCCATGTTGTATCTTTTAAAATGTTAAAATTTTCATATTGTTTTTCTAATATTTAATTTATTTTTGTCTACATTAAAGAACCAGTTTAGTTTTGTAAATCTGTCATCTCGAGCAGGTACTTGACAGGACAGCGCTGGGTAATTTCCTCAAGTGTGAGGTGGAAAGAGTGTTCACCTCAAAGTGGAGATACACTGAGAGTCTAAGGCTTAACCCTGTGTGTTCACATTTCTGTAAAAGCTGAAGTGGCAAAATTTAGATTTGGAGAATTTAGAGACGAGATGATTTGAACAGGGAAATGTTAGTGAGTGTTTAGAGGAAGAAGTCAGTACTCATGTAGAGATTTTTTTTAAATTTTATTATTATTATAATAATTATAAAGAAATAAATTTTTGTTCCAATCTGTATACATCCATTCCGAGTGCACACAGTATCTCTAATGATCTGTTTATAAGGATCATAAACCGAACGCTCTGTAAACAGTCTTTATTTACGCTCACGCTGCACGTAATCCGATCCGGAGTTATAATAAATAAATACTATAAATAAATGCTGGGGCGAGGTTCAGTTTAAAAGCACCAGCAGTGCGTCGTGTCCCGGACACACACACACGTACAGCGCTCACACTCCGATAGAGTTCGTAATCAGTCACATATCGGCGTCTCTGACTTTCTTACCTTTTCTTTCACTTTTACATGGCTGTTATTCTAACAGATTACTGAACTGATTTCCCTTTGCTCAGACAGTTTCACCTTTCTGTTCAGCTTCAGGTTTGCGTGAGCGTTTGTTTAATCCGATTAAGCGCTCAGTCAGATTATTAACAGGTGATTAGGCTGCGTGTGAACGTATCTGCTCTAGTGTAGAGTATAATCATCTGAGCGTAGAATAAACGACAGACCCACAGAAACGCTCGTCTTTAATAAAGCCTTGGTTTACACACAGCTTAAACAGACTGATGATCTGTAACGTTTTAAATGTCAGTGTCTAATAAACAGGAACGTTTTAAAAGCGGGAACGTGTGTTTAATCTGCTCGTCCTTGGATTTCAGAGGCTTGCTGGGAATCGTCCTGACGGCCGCCATCATCGGCTGGTGCAGCTTGTCCGCCTCGAAGATCTTCATCTCCGCCCTGGCGATGGACGGCCAGCAGCTGCTGGTGGCGTATCCCTGCGCTCTGCTCTACGGGGTGTTCGCCCTCATCTCCGTATTCTGAACTCTCTCTCTCTCTCCAGGACAATCAACGCACCGACACACACTTCTCCCCGTACTCAACGCAGTGCGCAGAGCAGGCCACCGTCCGGCTAAGCCAAGAACCTCCTCGCTGTCTAGCACATTCCCTCTGCAACATCTGCCAGATGTGGCCAGCAGATGTTCTTTCTTTCTTTCTTTTCAACCCTGTTTACACCAAGTACAGCAATATCTTTAGTTTTATCATTTCAGACCAATTTAAGTTTTTTTTTTGTTTGTTTTGTTTTTGTTTTAATAGACTAATAATACTAAGTAAACGGACCATAGGCATGTAGAGTAAATAATTCTGGTGTATAAATAAATCACATTTCTTTAACTTCACAAGCTATTGTGTCACTATAGAATGCACAACTAACGGCTTTGCCTTGTCGTTCTCAGCATGCTCTCCGTCAGGCTTTTTGGTCAGTACAGGAATGTGTGTGTGTGACAGTCACTGTGTGTGTGTGGGTTGGTGGGTGTGGGGTTATTTTAAACACACACCCATACAGACTGAAAAATTCCTTTCCTCCTGCAGCGATCACTGAAATGGACCGAGCCTGGAACCTGATCATTTAAACTGCTCTCTGGTTCTGATCCGCAGCTCTCGCTCTCGCTTTTTTTTTATTAACTAATTTTGGTCGAAACGTTGCCATGAATTTTTTTTTATTATTATTATTTCTATAGCTTTTTGTAAGGCAGGTTATAACGTTGCACGAGCGTACACTCTGCTTCAGTACACACTTCTGCTTTTCTCTTTGTTTGACTTTGTACAGTAAATGTCAGGGAGCCGAGCTCACAGCGCCAAGCTGCCCGAGATATTTATACACCGTGAAGTTCGTTCTTTTGTACGTCTAGGGGAGTCCAATGGTTTTATCTCTTCTGTGAAAAGTCGGTTAGACGATGGTTGAGTGTTACACTTGTGCTGTTTCACACGCCATGTTTCCAAAATAAATAAATGGGTTGAAGATGTTGTGATGTCACGAGGCTCTTTTTTAAATTTTCGTTCTCCCTGGACACGAGAGAGGTGCTTCTTTTCTTTCTTTTTGTTGTTGTTGCTTTAATCAATCACTTCCTGTTTTTGTGTTTGAAAGACAAGAATACAGTTAGAGTCCATCACAGAACAATCAGGAGTCTGAAGTGTAAAGTGCCTGTGTGTGTCCAGTACAGTACATACACTTAACATTTGAGATAAATGATTTTAAGTCTTTGTGTGATCGCTTCACTACTGGGTCACGGAGTTAAATTTATATCTTGACTATTTATAGTGACTCTGCTTCTCAGAACTGAGGACAGGATCTGGAGTAAAACCTGCTTTAAAGAGCAGAAAAGTGCACCGTCTCTGCCAACACCAGGATCCTACATCGAGGGGAAATAATAATAATAATAATAATCATTTTAATATCCATCAGCAGCAGCCCTAAAGTCTGAAACACAGTTTAATGCCAAAACAACAAACCTGATCCGTCTCCTTAATTAAATCTACAGGCGTCTATCTTATGATGGAACATTAAACTGGGGCGCGCTGAAGTTTGGCACAAACTGATGGAATCTGTGTTTAACAGCAGGAGAGCTCAGAATGCGGCCATCTCCTCATGTTTTATGCATTAAACATGTTCTTTGGATCCGAGCGGTTTACGCCCCGACTTGCACAAACTCGCCTTGTCGAGAGAATTTACAGGGAAATATTCTTTGTAGGTAAATAGATGGATAATTAAGTTGTTGGATGGAAATCGAAGTGTTTCAGATACTTTAACAAACATAACTTGTGCATTTCAGAGCCACTTTTAAATATGGGCCGCTTTACGCAACTAAGAAATCTACAATAATACAATTAAACAGTATTATTCATTAGAGTTTAGTATGTATTAGTGTAAAAGTAAAGCTTAAGACCGTCAACTTGTGGCAAGAAAAATGCTATTTTATAAATTCTAAATATATTAGGCACACATGAGACGTACAGTAGAGCCGCAAACACTGTATTTATAATCCATTAAAATCCATTACAATTTCTTTGTTCTTCCACCAGGGGGCGAAAGAGAGAAATGCTCTCAATTATGTGTCTTTCTGAAATAACTTATGTAAGAGTTAAGGAGTGGGGGAATACTTATAGAAACATAATGTTTATGGTGTGTGTGTGTGTGTGTGGCTCATACCCTACATCGAGCTCCACGCCCTCTGATCTACAGTGAAGATATCTGCTTATTTTGTGATGATTGTGCTGTAACAGTGTTCCGTCACAGTGTTTATCAGACTGTGTACAGTTTATCCCACACTTGCCGACTCTCCCACCAGGTTCTCAGCAGGTTCCTCAATGTCGAAACCCATCAGATGGCAGTGTTGAGTCGAGATCTCCATCTGCCTCGGGTCGGGTTTGTCATGTTCGACAGCAGTTGTGTAACGCAGCCCCGTCTGTACTCCCTCTGATGGAGGAGGGAAACGATTCCAAGAGCTGTCTGTCGGACTCTTCATTCACAGATGGAGAGACTGTAATTAAAATAAAATGTACAAAATGGTACAGTCCTGTAGGTGTGAATGGGCAGCGCTGGTTTTATTTACATCAACATGATGGTAAGACTTGAATATCAATTATCATATCAACTGGTTTCATTGCAGAATCAAGGATTGGTTAATAAAATGGTTAATATTGAATGTTCATGTGACGACAAAGTCGTTCATTCAGTTTAAATACAACAGCGTCACTTTCTAACGTCACTCCTTTGTTCAGATAAATTCTCCTCAAGAATGATGTCTAGCTGCTTTCATTTACAAGCATTATTATTAATTCATGTTGAAGTCTATATATATATACACACACTATACACGATTATACAATGATCTTCATTACACATCATCACGGTCAATTTAACCCCACTGAACTTTTTTGCCTTTCAGGCCAAGTTTCTGTAAAATGTCTAAAATAGGCCGCTGATGTAAGAAGAGACACTTCAGTCCTCAAAGTGCTGATGTGAGTCACAACCTGCGAGTGCGGTTTCCGTGTTGCGTTTATTTATGAAGAGGCGGGATTGAAGAACGGGCATCCAAACATCATTTATGAGAAATCTGTGCAGCTGCGTCAGCATCGATCACGGCGTGACACGGCCGCACCACGCTTTTCAATATCTCACCATCGTTCACACTTTTTTTCTGTTGCACATTGACTCTGATCAGTGTCTTCTGCTGAACGTGTGCAAGAGGAACATCTTAAATAACAAGTGAAAACTGTTTGCTAAATAACTGATAAATCCAAGGGGGGTCGGGGGGGCACCTTCCATTTTAATATTTTGTATTTGTTCTTAATTTTTTTATGTAGTAGAACACTACCGAAGACATTAAAGCCGTAATAATAACACACATGGAATGATGTGATAAAGTGATGATGGACTGTCCGTTCTATTTACTTAAAGACCTGAAGGTCAGAGAACTTTGTCTGAAGCTACAGCATGTTAAAGTGCAGTTGTAACGAACACTCTGATGAACGCGTCTCTCGTGAGGAGTGTCGCAGGAAAGGAAGAACGAGACTGACCTCTCACCTCTGACCCTGCAGATGAGAAGTTCAGCCTCAGACACCAGCAGTTAGAGTCTACAGGAACACGAGACGTCACTCAAAGTGTTCAGAGGAGATGCTTTCTCGTCATGTAGGAAATAATGCAAATGAAGAATGAATTAGAAGTTGTGTGTGAATTCTTTTGAAATACTTATTACATCATTTTATCGAAGAGCTTTAAAATCTGAAGAAAAGAAAAAATGAAGTCATTGTCCCTTTGATCTTTTAGTCTTTTTAAGCATTGTGCAATAATGTTCTTACAATGGTTATTACAAGGTGGTATCAAAACGTTTCGAGTCTAGTTCAGTAACCCGCCAACAGTCTGGACGTACAGTCACAGGGAGCGCCGACCTTCATAAGTCAGTGTGCCAAAAGACATCGTCCTGTGTACAATCAGGAGCTGCGCGACTGCCGCTATTCTGACCACGTCTGCTATTTCGTCATGGACATCAGGTTAGAACAAAGAGTGAACGTGAAATTGTGCATGAAACTGGGCAAATCTGCTGCAGATACGTTTGACATGATTCAGCAAGTTTACGGCGATGCGGCAGCGAGTCGCTTGGGGTGTTTTGAGCGGCGCTCCGAGAATGAAAGGACGTCACTGGAAGATGACGAGACATCGGGAAAACCTTCAACGAGCTCAATCTTCGAAAACGTCAAAACCAGGGTCTGTCCCCAGTTTGTCCCCAGGCTAGTGACCAGCAGCACGGGTACGACAGTGGAAGAGCTGATCATGTCCATGACCGGAAAAGGCCTGGCAGCTCCAAGTCCCAGCAAGTGCAAGTTTAGAGGCGACCTATTACACCAAAATTACTTTTCAGGCATGTTTAGACATTAAGACAAGTACAAACAAAAACGAGGGGAAAAATCTTCACTTTTTTCTATTTTTGTATCAGCCGGAGCTTAAACAAGCCAACTAGATTTTTCTCTAGTAACTCATTTACATTTACATCGACACTGACACAGAGCATTTGGAGGTGGATTGAAACAGACTGAGATTCAGGCAAAATAATATAAAAATACTAATATAAAATAATTCATTATCTATGGGGTACTTTAAATGGGCCATTAACACACACACACACACACACACACACACACATCTTGGATCTGTATTAATTCTTTAAGTTAAATATGGGATCTATGAAATATGGAGAGGGTGATTATGGAGTGGATCGTATCTGTACATCAGAACATGTGTGTGTGTGTGTGTGTGTGTGTGTGTGTGAGCGTGAGGTCGTTCCCACAAAGTGACACGTGTCTCACGTTTTCCAGGCCCCAGTTTTTTTCCTTCCAGGTTTCATGTCTTTTATGTGTTTTTAGGCCGAAATTAGAGACTAGATGGAGGCTGAAACCTGGCCAACACATCTGCCGTGCGAAACAAAGGTACCAGGTCTGAAACCACACACACACACACACACAAAAAAAGTTACTAGACTGTACGCTGATGACCGGATGCCGTGGAGTCTCACTCTGAAGTTCACCAGATAGCAGCTTGTGGCGTAGAGTTTCCTCAATGATTTTTATAAATGAGAATTTTCTTCTCGCCTGATTCTAGGTTCATTCAATATTCAAGATTCAAAGAACTTTATTAATCCCAGAGGGAAATTGCTTCGCCTTGGTTACAGTTGCTTACGCATGTTTTCCGAGAAGAAATGAAAAGAGTAATAAATTAGACAAGGGAGAAAAAATACTAATAAAAAGAAAAAATGTAAAAACAGTCAATTCTGTGTTGCACTAAAGAAAGCCATAACAATGAGTCATGATTGAATTTACAGATATTGCACTTGGAAGGTAAAAAAGCAAAAAATATCTTTCCTTAAAGAGTTTCTGAATATGATCTTTATGTTAGCACAAAAAATTAATAAATAAATAAACGTCCAGAAATTAATATTTGGAAGAACCGTGTTTGCTCTATGAAGGGATTTTAGGCAAATCCAGTCGAATGAATGTTTTTTTTCTGGTCCAAAAATAATGAGCATGATTAGCTCATTGTTGCAGGAACATGACAATTAGTATTCAGTAGCATGGAGCATCAGACATGAATATTCAGCAGTGTGACTGTGAGCACGCATTGTGTCTGAACTTCATTTAGATTAATTTCTGCGCTTCTCGTATGAGCGTCTCGTTCCCTTCGGGACTCGGTGATCCATGACTCGAGTCTGATACACATCCATGCGTGACCTTCGATCTCTGACGCCGTAGTGAGAGACTATAAAGAGTCACTGATCATATATAAAACATAAATCCAACATATTTCCAGGAGGCTCTAAATGCTGATGTCGGGATGTTGAGGAGACTCCAGATCCTGTTCATGCATCGAGTTCTTTCACTCCAACACACTCTTCACACGCCACGTCTGCATGGAGCCGGCTTTGTACGTAGATCTCACAGGGGCGTCATCGTGCTGGATCAGGGTTTGGACCTTTTACTTCCTGTGAAGGGAAGCGCTAACGCTACAGCATGCAGAGATATTCTGTACAACTGTGTTTGTTTAATCTTTATGGGAACAGTTATGGCCCGATATGGATGCGATGGCTAGGGCTAGGGGTGTACATACTTTTGCCCCATCGTACATTTTCCCATAAATTCTCATAAAACTCAGTTTAATTAGGAGCGCTTTTTCACACTGCGTCAAATACAGCTACATACTGTACACTAGTGTGTAGTGGCCTTTCTGACAAATATTTAATAATAATAATAATAATAATAATAATATAATGAAAATATTTATAATAAATAATAATAATTTCTTAAGATTGTTTATTTTAATTTTTGCTGTATGTTTCCTAATGTATTAATGTATTTTTTCTCTGTAATAATTACATACTGTAAGTCTTCCACATCATTAAGCGCAGGGACACGACGGCGCCTCCTGATGCCCGCAGGTCTTCTTCTACGTCTCTAACTTCATTAACCGTATCACCAGAGAAGTAGGCCAATCTGTTTATTCATCTCTTTCAATTCTTCTCTTATTATTTGAACACTAAGCTACGAACAAATCTCGGTGTTTATTCACTGACTCGGAGTCTCACTTCAGTATCTACTGTATATTTCCTGGAGCGGCACAAACTCCTTCATCCAGCTGCTTATTATTATCCTGGGATTCTGAAGGAGAGGGTTCTTCAAACAATCTCTCTCTTTCTCTCTCTCTTTCTGGTGCTGTTGTCCTGGATTAGCATAAAGCTTTGTACATGTGATTGCAAAAATCAAGGGTGCGATTACTTCTAAGCCAACGTAGTCAGCACCTCACCATGCCTCGTTTTCCAGTCTCTCCTCACTGGAGATGTTTAATTGTGGTTTAACCCATGAATGCATCTAACATTCTTTGCTCTGTTACACCAGTTAACCGTTCATTGAGCTTTTTATGTTGCACGTGTGACCTGATTCCTTACAAGTTTATGAAAAGCTGTTTTTCCTTCTGAGTTTCATTCGTTCTGTCCTGTTTGTTTCCACTACACATTGTTTCTAACTGTGTTGTTCACTACATCTGACAAAACTTCCTCTCTCACAGGTGACTTATTTATTTAATTCATTACCTACTCTATTTAATAAACATTTTTATGCCACTGAAACACTGATCCGTGTCCAAGCTCTACTGAGACACTGGGATAAGTGCATTAGTGTAGCAGGGATTATATAGAGAAATGTGTTCTGTTATCCTGTACTGTTATCAGAAGTCCCGCTTTGATTTGAACACCCTTTGTCTATAAAACTCCATGTGCAACTTTTTGTAGTTTATCCGCATATTCATTATACACAACAATGTTTTTTTTTTTAAATACTATAAAGCACTTGACTGATGGCTGTGTGTATAGATTAATGCTCAAACCAACTACATTTATTAAGCATAATAAGATTTTTATATTTCATTTAATTTATCCTGTGTTCGGCCCAAGGAGGCACACACACTCACATACTATGGGCAACTTATAGGGTACCATATACAGTATTATATATATTATATTTCATATATATTTAATGTTACCTTTAGTATAGAGTGAAACACTGTACTCGTTTGTTCTGTAGCCTCCTGGGGAAAAACTTCGAGGTACAGTAGTACTGATGTGACTCCTCAAATTAGTTATCATACACATCAGGAGCAAGTGTATAAAATATTTGGAGATCGCTCACGACAAATGAACTTTGAGTTAAACTTCTAATAATCTAGCAGAACTACATTCACTAAACTGAATGCAAATCAAACACATTTGACTTGGTCTCTGTGACCTGAAATAAAGACTGTGATAATAGCGAGCACTTGCTCTGAATATTAAGGCTATATTAAGGAAAATAACAATGATCCCTATGAGGTTAGGTAAATAAGTAAAGTACACAGATTATTATTATTATTTTTTTTTTTGCAATGTTCATGCAAAAATGCAAGAACAAAATTATTTCAGAGTTTAATGACAAGCGTTTCATGAGAGTAGTGCTAATGTCCGTTGGATATAATTACCTGTCAGGGGAATTTCATTAACCTTGAGTGACCTCCAAATGTTGTCCGTTAATGCCGAATCTGGGCATAAACACACATTTTAAAGGGATCCACTTTTGAAAAGTTCAACTTTTGTTTACTATGTTTACTATGTTTAAGGCCCACGCTTACCATAAGAAATGTTACCATGGAAACTATAGTACATCCAATACTAAACCACACTGTTATACACCGTGGTACGTCAGACATTACCATGGAAGGCACCATAGGACTTCACAGGTTACCAGGGTAGGTACTGCGGCAGTTTAGTGGTAGTACTTTTTGCATACTACAGCAATTACCAAAGTTCAGCAGGGATCTAATATGGTAGGTGTGTACATGCTGTATTGTGTTAGATATTAGGGATGGGGGAAATTGATTCAGTTACATATCACAATTATTTTTTATTTTTTATTTTTTTTTTTACAATTCTTTCATTTACATATGTTTGCATTTGAGGTGGTAAAATGTTGAAATTTCTCTATAATCCCACGGGTGGTGCACTCTAAACTACAGGTTGTCACCGACTTACAAACTTTCAATTTATAAATTGAATGTATAAAATGTCTGGTATATTGTATGTGTGTACGTGGGTGAGGGAGAAATTAGTCGGACTCACCGATTTCAATAAATTAGTCTGGTAGCACGATGATAGAAAATGTCTGTCCTGTAAAGCTGTCCTGATGGTGAATAATCCTATTTCAGGAAAGCCTCTACAGTTTCAACACGAGTTCACAGTCCAATACAGAGGAAAACTGCTCAAGTGGATTTGGTTGCTTTACATTGTATATTTGTGTCAAAGGCATATAAAACTCGCTTTGTCTGACTTACGAACAAATCTGACTTACAAACATGCTCCTGGAACAAAACTCGTTTGTAATTAGGGGAACTAGCATCCTGTGTGGTAGGAGTGAATCTGAAAACAAAAATTGAATCTTGATGTTTATAAATTTTTCATACTTACAGAATCGCAATCGAATTGAAACCTAGGTATCATGATAACATCGTATGAGGTGATCCCTGGTGACGCCATGCCTATTAGGTATGTTAGTACATACTGTACTACTGATATGATATATTATGAGTATAGTACCACATTATTTGATGTAATATTAAGAGTTTCCACTTACACTATGGAATATAATTAATGTTACCTACATGCAGTGGTACCATACTACATGAATATTATCATTATGGTACATAAAAATATAAAATGTATTTTTTTAACAGTATCTTGGTACAGTATGTGTCCCATAGTACCATACTGCCATACGAGATAGAGCTCTACATGATGGACAATAATATAGTACCATTGTAACAAAGTATGAACCATGGTAGAACCAGGTACCATAGTGTGGTACATGTACTATATCATGAATTTATCATGTACATGTCGTATTGACCTTTTGCATGTGACGTCATGACATCTGTTAATCATGGTCCCGCCCATTTCTGGACAGCAAAATGAAATTTACTTACTTGATGCCAGTGCCAAAACCCATCGACACGCCATACACAGAAGCACTTTCAGCAACATCTAATAACGTTATGTCATCTTACACAACACTTTGGCTAGTTAATAATCTCCTTCTGAAGCTCCAGTGCTAACTAGCTCCTAACACAAGGCTGAATCCCAAATCCCTCTCTAACCCCTGATCAAGGGCACTACCTGGTGTGTGAAACAAGGGATAGTGCTACATAGCACACCATTCAATTCAATTCAATTTGATTTGTATAGCGCTTTAACAATTGTCATTGTTGCAAAGCAGCTTTAGGGAATCATAAGAATTATTTAAGTGTGTATGAAACAGAGAGAGAGATGTTGATTATACCAGTAAGAGTAAGAGCACTAAGACCCAGCAGGGGAGATGATTACCCACAATTCCGCAGCGTAAAAGAGAGAAATCATTGGCTCAGTTGTGATCATGTGACGCTTGGTGTCAAAAAAAGAGTGCATGCGTGATACATGATGCTCGTCACTCGTAAACCAAGACTTGCTCGGTTTTTCAAGTTCAAATTTATTAAAAATCTTTGCTCGTCTTGCGGAACACTCTCAAACTGCATTACTCACAATCCGAGGTTCCACTGTATATTATATACATACACTTTATACACTAAATATGTACCCTTTAAAGTTTAAATTTAAATTTTAGAAAGCGTTTCTACAGGTACCATCAGACTACCATCCCTATATATATATATATATATATATATACATGCCTCTATACCATGGTGTAAAAAAATGGAAAAAAATTCTTTTCAGTTAGTCTTTTTCATTTTATTATTATTATTTTTTTTGCTAGTTTATTTTTTCTTTAAGCTTCACACTAAATCAAACGTGATATATTTTTTTAAATATTTCACCCAGATAAGTGAAGCTCCATTCCAACATCTAGCTAGAAATCGCTGAACAATAGTAATGTAGTAACCTTAACGGCGTTGCGTAAAGACGTAAAGCACACAGCTTCCTGAATCCTTATCATTTCCTCATTGTGTCTTTTCCATCAGGGCTCCATTCAAGTAACACTGCCATCCCCGTGACACCATGACCCACCATAACCCCATATACAGTACCACCTCTCGACACCTAGCACCTTTACACCGCAGCTTTAGTAAGCAAAGCGCCCCCATGTGACCACTAATGACACATCAGGTAGTGCAGCAGAGAGACCAGATGAAGGCAGCGCCAGACTCGGCTATCAGACGGTCAGTAAAATGTAAAACATTAATAAGGTTAAGCTGTCAGTGAAGAGTCACTTGACACTATTAGCCTTTATTACAGCCGTCTCGGCCTCACAGGGGCATGTAGATCAGTGTGTTCATGGCCAATTTGCTCCTGTAACAATGTCAAGCTTCACAATGCTGTCTTGTTTATAATCGCAAAAGCTTCTCGTTTGGCTAATGGGGCTTTTTTTGCTCTCACGCTCTTCAGTGTCTGTAGTGTAAAATAGGTAACTGTCACTTCCTCTGTATAGTTCATTTCCTTTCTGCTTAGAAAATACCACGAGCTGTGCTTATGTGGACAGAAGGGCTTCGATGCGACCTAACTGATGTGTGTTTACATGCTCAAAGTGTTTAATCAGAATCGAATGGCAGAAATATAACAGAAGAAGACAAAAAAGGTTTCGGCTGTTCTTTCTAATTAAGCGGCAATCTCAGAAACACACGCTGCAATTATTAAACAGTAAAAGCACACAGCCTTCTGAACGATGATCCTTACCAGTGCACGAGGACCTTTACAGCTCATCAAGAACAATTAAATTCCCTCTCAGAATCTCATCACATCATTTAATGTCACACCACGTGGTGCAAGCGTGCAGAAAGGATATACAGGTATATTTAACAGAAAAGAAACAATCAGATCAAGTCTTCATGTTGATAATATTCACCTACTTAACGCATCACACAACATCAGGAGATTTGGACCGGGTCGGATCCGGCCAGTCTGGCCCACTGAAGTCACTTCCCATAATCAGGGGAATACGAGGGCTGTACTGAAAGTAATGCAGAAGTGGGCACTAACTTTTTATTAATTGACTTAATCGCTCTTACCAGCTTATTACCCTTATTATAAGCAGCTGATGGTTTCTCCTTTATTAACCTTCTTCATGCGTCTGTGCACATTACTCTCGTCAATGGTGTCATCCCCGTAAACATTCTGTAGCGCAGTGCGAGGCCATCAACTGCCAGAAAGAGGAATTTGAAAGAAGAATCAGGTTCAATGATGTGCAATTCGAACCACTTATGTCAGTTAATTATACAAAACAACAACAACCTATGCCTACGTTTTTTCGTTACTTTCGGTACAGTCCCCTTATTAGAGTCTGCGCAAAGACAGTTAATGTGTGAGGAGCACTTCACAACAACTCGCTCATCACAGAGAGGCGCCTTGCTCAGTCCATACATTATTTTTACTCTTGAAATAAATGAGAGTAAAATGTGAACTGGTTTTCTTTCATCATTTATTTATTTATTTATTTTTAAATCTATGAAAGCATGTTATGCATCATTTTTTGCCTTAATGTCGCCGCCCTGCTGCATGGTGAAGCTCTCAGGTCTCTCGGGTCTCTCAGGTATGGAACATCCATCTCACACTCAACCCTAACCAGTTTCACTACTGATGACCAGATGCAGATGCAGCCCCACCGTACGATGCCACCGCCACCGTGCTTCACATGGGAGATGATGTTTTCAGGGTTTGGCGTTTCCACAAGTGACTGTCCTGTGAACAGCTTCTACTGTGGACAGAGGTGAGCAAAGTACACCAAGTTTAAAAACATTTACCTGAGTACACGTAGAGATTCCCCAGGGAGTCAACTGTACATAACAAGGACATAATATTCTTTTTTAAGCTAAGGGATATAAACAAAAGGATCATTGTTTTCTACTTTCTTTAAAACGCATGACTAATCAATGTTACGGCTTTAAAAAACACACACACACACACACACAAAAAACTTGAATCAATTTCTTGTTTGTAGTTGATGGTCTAAAAATACTTCTGAGCATGAGACGAGTCACACACATCCTGACATGCGGTTCTGTATGTGGAAGGTACCAGCAGTAAAAAGGCTGAAAAACCGAACCATAAATAGCTTGGAGCAGCCTGAGGATGTCGCACTGCGGGCCTTTCCGTCGCACAGCGAAACTAAGTGCACCCCAAGTGACACGACCAGCAGACCTCAGAAATTAATCAGCTAACGGTGATGGGTATCTCTTTTTCCTCGAAGCAAAGCTGACAGCTAGTCTGTTGCTAATAAAGATGATCTGGTGTTGCATTATAAAATCGAAAGATATCAGTCGGGTACAGTATCGGTCTGAGACAGACTCAGCGTTCAGTGACTCGTGTAGAAGCTGATCAACTGATTAGTTCCGTTTATTCAGTTTAACAGTGAAGTTGCGGCTTTAGGTTTTGGTGATGATAACATGTGGATTAGCGTTTGGGCTTCTTGAGAAAACAAAATCGAATCTGAAGTTGTGTTTTATTCATTTTGTAATTTCCTATTAAGGATATTTAATCTTTTTATTTAATTCCATAGTTAAATAATTACAGCTGCGTGTCCAACATGAATAAACCTGAAGTTAAGCCAAGTTATAACTGAGCACGTTCCACAGGACATAAAGCAAAACTACTAACATTAAGCATCGCTTGAAGTAAAGCGTTTACGCTGCAGAAGATTGTCCTCAGACACGAACATGGAAAAGGCAGAATAGCGAAGCGGCACACGCTCAGCCCTCTGGATCCTCTCTGTTTGGATGCAGCCAGATCTTCTTCTAGATGTTTGAGCCGAACCCTCAGCATCGGCACGCTTCGACTCGTCAATAAATATGCGGTCGTTATAATGTTTCTTATTCTGGTGAGTATTTATTCACATTTAAAACAAATAAAATGTCCTGTTCTTCACTTACAGTAGCTTGTCTGCTGAGGAACAGGACGTTGTGCCGAATAGTGATGATGATGATGATGATGATGATGATGTTATTGTTTTTTGTCTTTCAGAAATGCTTCATGCTCCATCGTTGAGGATTATGGACATCACCCTGCGTCTTTTTAGTAAATTTTAACTTTTAAATAGATTCTCATCAAATAGAACATGAATTTAAACTTGTTGATAATTGTTTGGTTCACAGTGCTGGTCAACACATGGTTGCGCTCATGGACACAAACCTCTCCCAAAAACCCACAAGCAGCCCCTCAGCTGGGATTTGACCTCACGATCTCCGGATGACAGGGCAAACGACGCAGCAATATGAAAACTTTTTTCCTTTTTATCTTTATACACCAGCAGCAGGCAGAGAGCCCCCGACCCGGCCTCCAAACCCCCCAGATCCCAATATCCTAAACATTTTCATTTCCATGTCAGTGAAAAAGGAATAAATACATCTCAACAAACAAACAGTAAACAGATAGGCTGTTATTGTAGAAGTCTCATTATCGTCTCATCGTCTCTACCGCTTAATCCTGTACACCAGGAAACTTAGGGAAAGAGACAGGGTACTCAGAGTGTCACAGGACACACACACACACACACACACACATAAACATTCACACACTACAGGCAGTTTTTGGAACCCCAACCTGCAGGTCTTTGGACTGTGGGAGGAAACCGGCGAACCCGGAGGAAACCCAACACACACGGGGAGAACACACAGACTGCATGCACACAGAGGTGGGACTCGAACCCGACCCCTGGAGGTACAAGGTGACAATGCCAACCACTACACCACCGTGTCGTCTGTCGTAGAAGTGTAAAGTGTAACGTTACATGGTGAGTGGATCTGAGTTCATGCGTTGCTGAGCTGAATTTATTTATTAATGTACGTTAGACTCCAAATAAATGTTCTTTATTTGCTGAACTCGTGTGAACCCAACAGTTAATTGGTGTCTTTTTTTACCGTGTACAAAGTCAGGTCAATAACAGCTGTCAGCTGCCAGTATACAGGCAGAACTGGTCCAACTGGTCGGCCCTGTTCCCCAGCTGTTACAGTAAGTGCTGTTAAACAGAAACGAAGGCTACCAGAATGAATTACAGCAACAAAAACACCAGAAAGCCAATAAACTGTTCTATTAAGAGTATTAAGACTCTGTTTCATGAAGAACGCTGTCCATCAAAGCCTAAGAACCACAAGCTCCACAAGCTAACACGCCGCGTCATTACAGTGTGTTTGCACTTTATTACCGCTTCGTTCTCTTTCGTGTAATTACTGTATACTCTGCCAACATCTCCAGGATCACGCAGCCGTTTTATGTCAACATACATGGTTTATCTGTTCTTAATTTCATCTATAATTATTCTACCCTGCGTACATGTGTTTTAACCGTCATCCTACCGCTTTACAAACGTTAAAGAATCCTAGCTTTGGCCTGCAATCAACCTGATCATGCGAAATGAGGTCGATGGGTGTGTGTGTGTGTGTGTGTGTGTGTGTGTGTGTGTGTGTGTGTTTCAGTCGTCATCGCCAAGCCTAATTTCTGCACAAAGCTCCTGGCCACGAGCTTATTGGTTTCTCTAATCAGGATTTAATGCTGTCTCTCATCTCCAGCCTGCCTGCATCTCTGCTAATATTTGGTCTGGTCCGTGGCCTCGGTCTGTCTCTGCCGAAGCCCGTGTTAGAGCCTCCGCTCAAATGAGTGAAATTTGTTAATTTGAACGTGGCTCTCCGAGCAGCTGTGTCCATAAGAGAACGGAGGAAAGAACACGGACTAAGGTTGCATTCTAATACACAATTAACACGGACGGCTCTTAATAATCTTTAATAAAGACGCCAAATTGCTGAGACAAATAAACATGAATTCTATTAGGGGTGGTACAGAGATAATGACATGATGAGCGCTCCGGGGGAAGATGTGTTGTGTAACATGTTATGTAAAATGTTGTGCTGCTGTAATGCTGTAGAATTCTCTGGATGTTGGAGATCTAAACATTTTTGCGATATTCAGAGATCTATCTGTGGATAAATGTGGTGCTCCGTTGATTATCAGTGATTATAACTCTGTATAAACAACTTCATTTAAATTTCGGGGTGAAAATGATTCATTTCTTTGTGTACTGCTTCAGGTTTGAATTTGGATTTACAAAAAATCTCTCCAGCGATTCTCAGGCTAACAGAAGTGCCTCATTTCCTTGACTTTGAGTATTGGTGGGGTATCAGTGTGAGTGTGTGTGTGTGTGTGAGTGTGAGTGTGCGTGTGCGTGAGTGTGCGTGTGCGTGAGTGTGCGTGTGCGTGAGTGTGTGTGAGTGTGCGTGTGTGTGTGTGTGTGTGAGTGTGCGTGTGTGTGAGTGTGCGTGTGTGTGTGCGTGTGTGTGTGCGTGTGTGTGCGTGTGTGTGTGTGTGTGTGTGTGAGTGTGTGTGTGTGTGTGTGTGAGTGTGCGTGTGTGTGAGTGTGCGTGTGTGTGAGTGTGCGTGTGTGTGTGCGTGTGTGTGTGCGTGTGTGTGTGCGTGTGTGTGTGTGCGTGTGTGTGTGTGTGTGTGTATGGGTCAGGGGATTGTTTGTGCATCTACATCAATAGATATAGTTTATTTTGCTAATGTAAACAGGACGTTCCGGGTCACAGAGCGACCTCTACACAGCCGCGGAAGTGAGCCGAACATGAAGGTTAAAGTCTCGGCTTGTCTTTGGTCGTCTCTCTTGCGCAGCGT
Organism: Clarias fuscus; assembly: GCA_030347435.1. Lineage (NCBI taxonomy): Eukaryota > Metazoa > Chordata > Actinopteri > Siluriformes > Clariidae > Clarias > Clarias fuscus. Next base: position 627,396 of record CM059230.1, on the reverse strand, counting down.
TGAACAATAGGCCTTGGGATCGAATAAAGGAACCCGTGACTGATGCCCATCCTCCGGGTTAACTGCTCCTTAACATGTGAAGCTGAAAGTGAGACGCGGCAGAGGCTGACTAAAGAGTCGGTAAACATCCTGGTCTCATCCTCTGGTCAGTCTGTGTCCTGTTTCTCTAGTGTCTTTTCCTCTCATACCGGTAAACTCAATTTGCTCAGGATCGTGTAATCAGTCTGTAATTCTAAACGCCGTGTCCACCGGCTCAGCCATAAGATTATGACCACCTGATTAACTTGGACTAACGGATTAACCGCACAAACGGTGATGTAGTGTGTGTTCTGTCCAGCATGCACGCACACAGCAGTTTGAGCTCCACTAGCTCATCTATCAGCAGGTTTCCTTTCTTGGATGACTTTTGGTGGGTCCTGACCACCGCAGAGCAGCAACACCCCTGAGGAGCTGCAGTTTTGGAGTTGCTCTGACCCAGTTGTCGAGCCATCACACTTTGGCTCTTCTCACAGTAGCTACAGTTACAATATCTTGTTGCAATAGCTGGAAGTCGGTGGGATATATTAGGCAGCAAGTGAACACTTGGTCCCTGATGTTGATGTGTTGGAAGCAGAAGGAAAAAAATGGTCAAGCGTAAGGATTTGAGTGACCGACTCGGTCCAAATTGGGATGTCCAGACGACTGGGTCAGAGCAACTCCAGAAACTGACGCCCTTGTGTTCAGTTACGTTACCAAAAGTAACGTAAATGATAATAAAGGTCACCCTTAAATCCAGTGTGTGACCTCTTCCACCACAGCGACGCTCATCCTGTTGTCTGTTGCAATCCAAAGCGATGCCTTTCTCATGTGTTCACTCACATCGTTATGACTCATTAATAACAGGACTGACTTTTCTCACGCTCTCTGGTCCATCAGCAGAGTTTAGTAAGGACCGCGCTACTCCCACCTCTCATACTGCCGCCCTTACAAAACCCCTCTCAGAGCAGTGTAACATCTACAGTGAATAAAAATACCCAGATGACACCTGTGTGTGTGTGTGTGTGTGTGTGTGTGTGGGTAGTCATACAACCATTTAATTAAAAGTGTGGAAATTCTAAACTTGCACATATTCATATTTGTGGTTTTAAGTAAAACTATTTATAGAATTACTTGAAGAACAGTTGACAGTTTGCATGTGAATGAGGTCACCGTGAGGTCAGACGCTGGGTGTGAGGTCGGAATATTCCCTGGCCGGACACATTACATCACACATGACTATTTTCAGTAATTGTTGTTAAAAAGCACTAATTTGGCAGTGACACTTTGATCCTCTGATGTTCGCTCAGATTGCTGCAGAACGTCACTCGGCTCTGATCCGTCAGAACTTTCACTCTGATCAGCACAACTATGAAAGCTCCTGTTTTTCAGCATGTCATTGTCATTGTCAAGTTTTTGTTGTTGTTTGCTTGTCGTCGTGTGTGTGTGTGTGTGTGTGTGTGTGTGTGTGTGTGTGTGTGTGTGTGTGTGTGTGTGTGTGTGTGTGTGTGTGTGTGTGTGTGTGAGCGCCACAACCTTGCTTGTAGTCTCAGTTTCGGGGTGTGTTGTCTGCATTTCCAGTTGTGTGCTCTGCTGTTTACTGATGAATGTTATTCATTTTATCCAATCCTGTTCCAGAAACAATGGTAGATAACATAATCTACGTCCACTTTATTAGGTACACCTGTTCAACCGCTCTACAATGGAAATATCTAATCAGCCAATCAGATGGGATCAGGTCATAAATTTAACCGTGTAGACCCGGAGTCAAGATGATCTGCTGAAGATCAAACCCAGCATCAGAATGGAGCTGAAATGTGATTTAAGTGACTCTGGGCGAGTGAGTTTTTCCCAAACTGCTGATCTACTGGAGTTTAAACACAACCATGTCTAGGGTTTACAGAGAACAGCGTGAAAAAGAGAAAATCCCCAGTGAGGGCAGTTCTCTGGATGAAAATGCCTTGATGATGCCAGAGGTCAGAGGTCAGAGTGGTTGAGTTGATAGAAAGGCAACAGGAACTCAAATAACATCTCGTTACACCCGGGGTCTGCTGAAGAGCGTCTCTGAACACACGGCACATGGAACCTTGGAGCAGATGTACTCCAGCAGAAGAAGACTCCTGATCATTCCTGAACAGGAAACTGAGGCTACAGGTCACATGGTCTCACCAACATCAGACACCAGAAGACCAGAAAATCATCACCTGGTCTGATGAGTCTCGATTTCTGCGGCGTCATTCAGATGGTCAGGTGAGACTTTCAGAAGTCAGAAGAAACAACATGACTGTAGCCTAAACACGCAGTGATGAAGACTGACCTGATCTCCTCCAAGCAAATGGATACTGTATGTTTATGGTTACAGACAAGATGTTCACACCTTCTGGTTTTACATAAAGTGAAGATCCAGGATTATTATCCTGCTATTTTAGGAGATCATGCTCCAACTGTGAATCGTTAAATTCCAGTGCAGGAACTTCAACATCCCTGGATTTATGACTCCCTGGATGGACCGATATATACTGACCTATTTTTGACCGTTTTGGTGGCACCACCTCACAGCTTCAGGGTTCTCGGTTCCATCCATGGGGATCCGTGTGGAGCTCCACAGCTTTGTAGCAGGTCTTTCTGGGTTTCCTCCAGGTTCTCCAAGTTCACCCCTAAAACACTGGAGTGGATTGGCTAGGATAAATTATATGTCACATGTTCCTTACAGCCCAGTGAAATTATAATTTTTTTTCACATGTCAGTTAGGGTCAGAGAGCAGAGTCACCCAGGATACAGAGTCACCCAGGATACAGCGCCCCCTGGAGCACATAGGGTTCAGAATCGAAGGGTTGCTCATGGCTTGACCCGCCAACCGTCCAATCAGTAATCCAGAGTTTTGACTTTATGAGCCACCACTGTCCCTTATCACAATACATATGCAAATTAGCTTAAGTGTGCAGCCTGCATTGTATCAAAGCACAGATCAAGGACGAATCATTGTGAACCGACAGATTAAAACAGGTTTGGCATGAAACGCAAGGACCTGCAACTGTTTTTTTTTTCTGTTTTTTTTCTTTTTTTTTCTTTATTGCCAGTAAAACTTTTGAACACTTTTGTTCTCATGGAGTCAGAACTTCCTCGTATGTGATGTAACTCAGATTGGTGGCAGGGGATTTTTTTTTGCCCTCGCCTCACCTCACCTCAGGTTTCTCACATATGCGGTTTGAGTGAGAACAAACAAGGTCTTTTTTTCTCTGTCTGTCTGCTGCCCCCTCTCAGGTGGTGGTGGTGGGTGGAAACAGTAGACTGTTTTAAAATGCTGATCTTCATAGACAGAACCAGTTATTATAATATTAGTGTTTAATTAAGGGTTAAACTGTGCAGTACAGACTGTTACACATTTACATTTGTATGTGTTTTGCAGGCACCGCATGTTTAACGCAGGTGGTGTAGATTAACACCATTTTATCAAAAATATGCACAAGAGATATTAAATAAGAATAAAAAGACAGAAACACAAAATATTATCGTATAGAGACAGAGTGTGTTAGGAACCTCCACTAGAGGTCACTGTTCATGTCTGTCTGTCTGTAGTTTTTGTTGGTCGACTCAGTTTCCCAGAAGGCACCTCAGTCAGGTGATGAGTGCTCACCTGAACTGAGGTGGCTCATTAAAGTTTCTATAAATAGCAGTTTGTTCTGGGAAACTGGGTCGAGCATTGTTTGTTTGTTTGTTTGTTTATTTATTTATTTATTTATACCGTTGTGTGGGCATTCCTTTTTGTTCGTTTCTTTGAGTTTATATTTTAGTTATATTGTTTTACCTTTGTTTTTCTAGAGGGCTCTAGTTTTGATTTCTGTATGTTCCTTGTTCTGATGGATTCATGGAGCTGTCCTGTTTCATGTTTAGTTACGCTGTGTCTCCTCCTGTGTAAGTACTGTTCTGTGTGTTGGTCTTCTTGTGTAGTTCTTTGTCTGTTTAGTTTTGTGTAGCCACATGAGGGCCTAGCCGCTAGCAGGGTTAGCAGCTAGTATGCCTTGGCTGCTAGTAGGGTTAGCTGCTAGTAGGGTTAGCCTCCAGTAGGCTAGCCTCTAGTGGGATTGACTGCTAGTGGTTCTGGTTGCTAGTAGGTTAGCCGCTAGTTTGGAATAGCCTCATGTGAGCTCTGCTTCTTGTGTTCTGTTTCCCTATTAGATCAGTACTAACCCGGTTAGCCACTAACTCCATTAGGTACTAACCCGGTTAGGTCAGCATCCAGCGTCCCCAGTATTCCATGTAGCTACTAACCACTAACCCATCTGGTCTCTAGTCTCTGTTGCCCATGGCCCTGTCTCTCCAGCCCTGTCTCTCCAGTCCTGTCTCTTGGTTAGCCCTGTCTCTCCAGTCCTGTCTCTTGGGTTAGGGTTAGTACCAACACAGCTAGACTCTTGACAGAGTGAGAGTTGAACGTTAGTGTCAGAGGAAGTGCGAGTCCGCCTCAAGTGCCACAAACATGATTAAATCAATGTCATTTTTATCATCAACATGCACAGAATGGAAAACACCGGAGGTCCAGCGGATGACGCTGATTAGTGCAGCCGAGTGTTTGAGATGCACACAGTGATTTTCGGCCGCGGTTAACAGGCTGGCGAAAAGATAGCTATCAGTATGTGCTATGCAAAACGAACTGATGAGTCTGACATTCGAACCCAGCAGAACATCCAGATAACACTCTGTTAGATAAGTGACTAGTCACCAGCTCAGAGACACGCTTTCTCAGAAAACTAGCATCGATCCTTTTGCTCTCTTGATCTTTCGTCAGAAATTGTCAGCTTCATTAACTGCTATTTCTGATCAACATAGTTTCTGATGGAAATGATGATTTCTCCGCACATTCATACGTTCATTCACACTCATTGTGATATGATCTCAATGAACTCATATGATCCAGTGAGTAGGGAGATACCTGGAGAAAACTCAGCTGGACTTAAGATCAATCCCCTTAAGGATCACCGTGAGCTAATCATTCTATGTGTCGTGTTTTGGAAACAAGGCGCATTGAGGGACGATGAAGGCTCCGGAGTTCCAGCAGAGAGCTGACGAGTTGTCCTGGTCTAATCTTATACTGTAAGTCACAAGGAGACAGCAGTTATATAACACTAAAGTAACGTGTATACAATGTAACGTGAGGGCGGACAGAATAGGATGCTGGGAAACATCTGCAGGCTCACGGTTATGATCGGACGACACAGCTGAAAAAAGAAATGGTTTGAACTAGTTCCGTTTGGTGAAAAGTGGAATCTAGTGAAGAACAGAGCTGCCGTTTCCTGGTGAGGTGGTGGGACGGAGGGACGGTTTCCAACATCATAGTTTCTCCTTCCTGGTGTAAACGTCTTGCAATAGAAGGCAGCGGATGGTGTGTAGGAGGGCCGCTTGGTGTTGGACTCCAGATTACAATGGTGTAGGACAATGGTGAAGGCTTTGTTCTGAGGTCGCCGAATGCCTCGTGGGTAACTGCTAACCAAGAGCGCCTACATGCAGAATTTTTAAAGAGTACTGTGAGAAAGGAGGCAAGTGCACGTACACGTGATAACAAGGATAGAAGTTTGCAAGGATTGAATCACTACAGCTCCTTTTTAATGGGGTCAAGTCATGACCACTCTACCAAGCTTTCACTTGGCATCCTTCATCACCACACATGCCAACATGCACGTTCCCAGAAATATGAATGATGAAAGCCTGAAACTAATTAATCAAGCCATCACTTTATCAGAAAACATGCAATGCCTTACAGCAGAACCAATAATAATAATATTAATAACTTTAAGAGGGGACGTTGAAAATTTACTAAATTAACTCGGAGCCTTTCCATGGCACAGTCCAAAGGGTGATGTGGTGGGAAGTCGAAATCTCCTTCAGGGTGGAGTTCCCTACATGGATGTTTACCTCGCTGTCCAGATGCTACATGATAAAGTTCTCAACAGTCTCCTAGTGTACACCGTCTCCTCCCATCTGGAGTAAAATTAGCAAATACCTAAAAGACTTTAGATTAGATAATTACTGCAATGTTTAATTTAATGTTTCAGCTTCGGCAATTCTTTTAACGTTAACTGGTGCAGTGAGGGGCTCCTCGTTTCTTACACAACCATGTTGAGAAGAGGCGAAGAGGGATCCCGTGGTGGTGAGAATGAGCTGAAATGACTGGAACTGGGGTAAGAGCTGTCCGAGACGTCATTAAACGCAGGAAGGACAGATCTGGACACACAGCTTCACAGACTGAATGTGATCAGAAACACATGCTGAATGAGCGTGATGGGAGAGCACTTACTGTAAACACCTTGTGAAGTTCAGTAGAAACCAGACTAGCTATGTTTAATAGAGAAAGTAAGAGCACCCCCAACACTTCTTATGCTTTTAAGAGGTGAATCACTGGGTGAATGCCCTCAAACTGGGATTTTTTTTTTTCTTGCCGTCTCTGGTCCAACATTTTTTTTTGGCTCATTTGCAAAACTTATTATCCAACCGGAAATGACCCCTTCAGTGGCTTTAGAGATTTGTCACGGTAGGCCAATTCAGTTTGGAGCGCTTCCCAGAGGACATGATGAAAAAGTGATAAGCGCTCGTTTGTTGTATCTAAAACTAAAGACCATGCCGTGCTGCTCTATTTTTCGGACTCTACAGTTTTTTTCTCCATGCTCCTTATAAATCAGACCCTGAGATCCCTTGTGGAGATGGAAGAGACTGCCAGAAGGACGACCCTCACTCCACCAATCAGGCCTGTACGGGAGAGCGGCCAGGCAGAAGCCATTCGTCAGGAAGTCACATGACAGCCGGCTGGGAATTTGGCAAAAAGCACCTAAAGGACTCTCAGCCCATGGGAAACAAAACCTTCTGGTCCGATGACACAAAGATCGAGCCGGTCGTGATCAGGAAGTCGGGCGCTGCAGATCACCTTCCCTACAGTCAGACACGGTGGTGCAGCGGCATGTCACAGGGGTGTGTTTCTGCCACTGGGAGATTAGTCAGTATACAGTAGAAGGAGAAATATAAAGAGCTATCTTAAGTGGAAAGCTTCTCCACAGTGCTCAGGATCTCAGCTACCAAGAAAACACTGCAGTGGCTTCAGAATAATCCCGTGAAAGTCCCGGAGCGGCCCAGCCGGAGTCCGGACCTGAACCCAGCAGAGCATCTCTGCAGAGACCTGAAAATGTCTGAGCACAGACGCTGAACCACCAGTTTGGTTGAGCTTAAACAATTTAGCAGACTCGAGGCTGTTGCTGCTGCTGCCAGAGTGATGGGTGTTAATACTTATGTAAATGGAATATTTCAGTCTTTCTTATTACTTTTTTCAATTTTATACTGTATATAATTGAACAAAATACGCCAGTGGTCTGTTTTGACTTTGTCATTGTGAAGTGTTGTGTGTAGAATGATGAGGAAGTTCGGTTTTTAAACCTTTTTAAGACGAGTGTGAAACTTGAAAGGGTCTGAAAACTTTCCACCGAGACTGTGTACCGTAACCCAGGCAACAAGACCCTCCACATCCTGTAGCATACAGTAGCATCGAGGACTGAATGCAAGAGTATTGAAACCTGCACTAGTAGGCAAGAGAGGCGGAAGACAAGCCAATAGTAAGGAATCGACTTTTTCTCACGCGGGAGAGAAGACGAGAGCCCGAGGCAGATTCATGACGTTCCTGCACCTTCACTACACCGTGTTTCTCTGCTTTTACTCAGCCACTGGCTTTTCTCAAGAAGAACTGCTTGCCTTAAATTCGATTTCGCAGTAACATTTATTCCAGTTGTCAGAGCGAAGACGTATATGTGGTTTTATCAGAGAACCACAAACTGTTGAAACAGATGAGTTACTAAATGCTTCCAAGCAGGAAGTCTTCTTGCCCACTGAAGTACAGACTTGTTCCAGTTTGTGTAATAAATGAGTACAGTCGTGTTCGTCCAATTCAATTCCATTCCGTCCAATCTAATTAGATTTATTATTTATTAAATGCTTCCCGAGATGTCGAGAGAACAAAGCTTGAGATGAAACAGACTCGCTCTCATTTAGGTGAAACAGGACAGAACAACTGGTAATAATTCCCTTCTAGAACTCTGAGCTCTGAAGTCAAAAGTGCAATTCTATCACTGATATCTCAGGAGTGAGAGAGAGAGAGAGAGAGAGAGAGAGAGAGAGAGACTGCCGATCACTGCCACATAATGTATAAGGGGAATGTACTGTATATTTAGTGCAGCGTGCAAGCAGGGACTCACTATGACTCCTCTACCTAAGGCTAATCTATTGACAAACATGCTGCGCTAAATAAATAGGTTTTTAGCCTAGAGAGTCAAAAACATGAACTGGAAGGCTATTCTATAACTTTGGGGCTTTGAAAGAAAAAGTTTGAATGAAGTACACGTTTGTCCTGCTATTGAATGCAAAACACCAACATATTCCTACAAAGGAAAAAAGAAAAGAAGGCTTTCAACATATTGACTTCCTGTACTCATTGACTCACGGCTGGAATAGAAAGCAATACGGATGTCGTCCTGGTGGGGTTTCACAGGAGAGGAGATTACGCAGCACATGTGCAATCTGGGACTTGCATTAACAAATATACTGTACAGAAGGACAAAAGATCTGCTTCATCTTGCAGTTTTGGTTAGTTTTGAGTGATCTGTAATCCTTTTTGCATTTCAGTTTCAGGATGAGTAGAGGCACAAGATGTGGGAGGACATTAAAATGTGCCAAGCATCTTAAAATGACAGATCTCTATCTGATCAACAGAAAAGGGTGAGGAGGTGCAAGAAATAAATTAAAGAAGGGTTCAAACGGATGTAATTGGTCAGAAAATGTGTGTAGACTATATTAAGGCACAAGAGTGGGCTGCTTTTACATTTGAAACAGTAAGTGTTCTCCTAAAAAACACTGCACACTGAATAACCCCCTCCTCCAGCTTTGTGGCTGACTAATGCTTCTGTCTGCCTCCCACAACCCAACGCAACTTTTACTCACAACTGGCTAGAACTTGCTGAAATCCCATTAGAGGAGAAAGGAAAGTGTCAGCCTGACTGTGCCATGCACAGGGGACGAGCCTTCTTCTCCAGAGCTGTTTTCTTGCCGCGCATGATCATTCTGCCATTTGTTCTTTTATTTCATGATTTATTTAATACAATTCCATTATGCAAAGCGTGAGCATAGCCTTACAGTATATCTCCCTCTGAAGTATCCCGAGGTATTTCTAATCGGGTCAGTTCATGAAAACTGCAGCCAAATGAGGGTTAAATACCAGAAACTGAATTTCGAAGAACTCTCCCACCCCTATGTTGACATTACCCTCAGACATAATGGCATCAAGAGTTCAAAAGATAGCATCTCCACTCAAATGTGCTCCGAGTTATGAGACATAACATTTCAAAAGGATTCAAAGCCAAGCATCAGTAGCAGTTTAATGTCTAAAGGCCAAATCAGTTGTTTTAGGTTTTTAGGCTAATGTACAGTAGTTATAATTCAACAATATGACACTCCAGGTCACGCTGCTGTGCTAAATATCAGCGCGGCTGTGATGCGGTCATAAGCACGATGGCGTATTGAAGATATTACAACGGCATGACCTTGAGAGTGACACTGATTTTATACAACAGTTCGACAAACACTTTCATTATCAACAGATTATAATTTGTTTCTTTATTTAAAAAAAATTTAATTAACAGTAGTTTAGAATATCAGCTCCGGTAACTTCCGGGTTCTGGGGTCGAATCCCAAATAGCGTTAATTGGAAAGCTAGTGCACTATGTAGGGTGTACACTCCCTCATTCCTCAGTGCCCTTGATCAGGTGTTAGAGAGGGATTTGTGATTCAGCCTGGTGTTAGAAGCTAGTTAGCTTTATAGTTGGCGTTAAGCAAAAATATCTGTGACTGGGTGTGAATGTGGGCGTGGGTCAGGCAGCTGCTCTCTCCTCAGTACTGCGGACCGTACAGACCGACTCTCACCCACGCTGAGACACACAGTTAGCGTCATTAACCACTGGACAGCACCTGGGACACGCCCAGTCACACAGATAGTTACACCTCACAGTGCCGTTAAAAAAGTAAAGTAAAGCCTTTTATTTTTGTCACATATACATTACAGCACAGTGAAATTCCTTCTTCGCATATCCCAGCGTAACTGGGGTCAGAGCGCAGGGTCGGCCATGGTACAGCGCCCCTGGAGCAGTTAGGGTTAAGGGCGTCGCTCAAGGGCCCAACAGTGGCAACCTGGCCGAGCTGGGAATCGAACCGCCGATCTTCCGATCAGTAACTCAGTGCCTTAGCCCTCTGAGCCACCACTGCCACTGTTACTGTCTGTTATCAGCACTCATGTGGAATAACGGCTCTCGTCCGATCAGATCACTCGCTCAGAATTAACTGCCGTACACTTAATACACTGACTTCAGTACCACCTGCATAAAACTGCAAGTTCAACATCAGAATCATGACGGTTCATTTGTTCTACAATCAAGACACTAACTGTACTGTACTGTACATCGAGGAGGTGCTGGTTCAGTGTTTCGGCTCCGACTTGAGATTTCAGGTTTGCTAGATTGTAGATAAGCAGAAAGCTAGATAAGCAAGTTCACACAAAAGCAGCACACTACCCCCGGCACACATGAGCCTGTTGTTGGGTTTCATTCTGCAGCGCTTCTTTTCTGGCTTTTTCAAGATCATATAGTATGTTGTGAAAGGATTCCTTTCAATAATATCTATTTATTTATTTATTTATTTATTTATTATCAAGCATTTTATGAAGCCCATCCCTATTATGAAGTACAGTTCCAGAATTTTTCACCCAGTGAACTATGAGCATTTTACCATTCCTTGTTTGTTATCCTTTGCTCAGGCTGTGCTTGATTTATCGATGATTCAATATGAAAGCTTTTTAATACGAATGCTTAATCATGACAGAACTTGTTATATTTCCACTGGAACATACTGACTCAGAAGAAGATAATTTGGCAGTGTGGAACAGGTCACTAATTTCCATTCCAACATTCTGTCATGTTGGATTTTCTCCATAAAAAAAAAAATAAATAAATTAAAAAAACTATTGATTTGTTGTAATCATCATTGCATAATGCCTGTATTTATTAATTTTTTTTCTATTTTCAGCCTTGGATAAATTCACATAAATTCAGACCATGTGAGACGGTTCTTTTCTAGTGCTGAAATCGTGCATTCTTATGACACACTTTCCAAACAGAATTCATTCCCTCTCGCATTAAGCTGCAACATGTGGCGCTGGTACAGCTGTGTGCATGCACTGTAGAGATCAGAATATCGAGTCAGCATGATTCACCTACATTAAGGCATAGGCTCTGCCTGCAGGCAGCAAATCGTCCACCAGCAGAGCGTGCATGAGCAGATCCGTCTATACTCAGTGCCACCAAATGAACAGCAAGCACCAAGCATATTGATGTTTGATGTTAATATTGCTTGTCACAGGCTGAAAAAACCTGTTAATCCAGTGCTAAAATCTCGTGCATGAAAAATCCTCTGTAGAAGAGAGGTTACAGGATGGCACGTTGTAAGATAGGTTGCCAAATAAGTAGCTTGTTTATTGAGGTCACTGCAGTTTCAGGTGTTTTATTGGAGCAGTGATTGAAAGACTTTTCTGATAAACATATGCTTTGATGGATTACGGGTAAAGATGGTGGGACACTGCCAAAGCCATGCCTACAAATAAATACAGTACGTACAGTAGATCCATCCTCCTGGGGTGGGGTTTCCCCTCTATTTCTCAACAGAGGGTCAATTTGCCCAAAATATATTAAATTAAAGAGAGTTTAAAAAGATGGTAAAGGAAGAAGGTCAGATTGTGATGGGATGCTGTAAGTAAGTGTGTGTTCCCGTCGGTTCCATGACATTGTGTGTTTGTTTGATTGAATTACACTTTCACAAACTCCTCAGAATACACTATTCGACCTTGTTTCCATGGTGACGCACCACACATGCTCCCCCTCATCAATCATTGGCTTCTTACCTGATGGTGTTCGGCTGCTTCATGTTCGTTCTTGATTCGTTTGCTCAGTTACACCAGGATGTTCCTGTTAAACTGTATATTGTCAGTTTGTTACCTCGTTCCTGTGTTTCTTGGTTTTGGTTCTTTGGGTTATAAATAGTTTACCTTTAAGTTGTCTGTCCCTCTCACCAAGATTTCAATGCTGATAGTCAAGACACTTTAAATAAAGTGATGAGATTATGAGCAATGAGTTTTTACATCATTCCCTCTCTCCTCTTCATGCTCATGCTCTGTGCTACAGTATACAGTATATCCTGGTCTGCTCAGGCCACTGTAGTTAATGTGAGATACAGGAACCCATGGCCCCTTCCTGAAATACTCAAGCTCTTATCGTGAAAGTTCCTGAAGAACAATACCAGTTTTTGGGGTATATTTTTTTGGACAAATCGGTCACCTTTGACTCAACTCTTATAGTGGAAAGTGCTGTTTAATCAGATTGACGAGGTCGATTCTTACCGTAATGATGACTTAATCTGAAGAACATTTGTTCTTTGATTGTGCTTTGCCAGAGTTAAGGTACAATATGATTCCTACAGGCCCAGAGAGACAGGTTGGACCACCTCTGGCTGTGCTCCTCTGGATTAATTGCCCATGCTCATGCTTGCATCATGCCCGTTAACCAGTAATGAGCTTGTTGGCATGGCAGTGTGGGTCTGCCTGTCTCTGTACTCCATAACACTTTCTCTGGCAATTCAGACATAGAAAAGCAGCTTGTCTTTCACTTAAAGGTGACAACTGACCTCCACTGGGTTCCTCTCTCTTCCTGTGAATGCATGATCTTATCAGGTTGTGTTCATGAGAAGCTGTTGAGTATTTAGCAGGATGTGGATCACCGAGAGATGGTTAGATCTTGATCCCATCCATAGATCAATGATACACACGTGGACAAAATTGTTGGTACCCTTCAGTCAATGAAAGAAAAACTCATAATGGTCACAGAAATAACTTTAATCTGACAAAAGTAATAATAAATAAGAATCCTATGAATGTTAACCAATGAAAGTCAGACATTGCTTTTCAACCATGCTTCAACGGAATTATAAAAAAAAAAAAAGAACTCATGGAACAGGCCTGGACAAAAATGATGGTACCCCTAACTTAATAGTTTGTTGCACAACCTTTTGAGGCAATCACTGCAATCAAACGATTCCTGTAACTGTCAATGAGACTTCTGCACCTCTCTGCAGGTATTTTGGCCCACTCCTCATGAGCAAGCTGCTCCAGTTGTTTCCGGTTTGAAGGGAGCCTTTTCCAGACGGCATGTTTCAGCTCCTTCCAAAGATGCTCAATAGGATTGAGGTCAGGGCTCATAGAAGGCCACTTTAGAATAGTCCAATGTTTTCCTCTTAGCCATTCTTGGTTGTTTTTAGCTGTGTGTTTTGGGTCATTGTCCTGTTGTAAGACCCATGACCTGCGACTGAGACCCAGCTTTCTGACACTGGCCAGCACATTTCTCTCTAGAATCCCTTGATAGTCTTGAGATTTCATTGTACCCTGCACAGATTCAAGACACCCTGTGCCAGATGCAGCAAAGCAGCCCCAGAACATAACAGAGCCTCCTCCATGTTTCACAGTAGGGACAGTGTTCTTTTCTTCATATGCTTCAAGTATAATTAGCAAAATTTGCCTTGGCAAAAAGTTAAATTTTTGTCTCATCTGTCCATAGGACATTCTCCCAGAAGCTTTGTGGCTTGTCAACATGTAGTTTGGCATATTCCAGTCTGGCTTTTTTATGATTTGTTTTCAACAATGGTGTCCTCCTTGGTCGTCTCCCATGTAGTCCACTTTGGCTCAAACAACGACGGATGGTGCGATCTGACACTGATGTTCCTTGAGCATGAAGTTCACCTTGGATCTCTTTAGAAGTCTTTCTGGGCTCTTTTGTTACCATTCGGATTATCCGTCTCTTTGATTTGTCATCAATTTTCCTCCTGCGGCCACGTCCAGGGAGGTCGGCTACAGTCCCATGGATCTTAAATTTCTGAATAATATGTAGTCACAGGAACATCTAGCTGCTTGGAAATGGTCTTTTAGCCTTTACCTTTAACATGCTTGTCTATAATTTTCTTTCGAATCTCCTGAGACAACTCTTTCCTTCGCTTCCTCTGGTCCATGTTGAGTGTGGTACATACCATGTCACCAAACAACACAGTGACTACCTGGAGCCCTATATATAGGCCCACTGACTGATTACAAGATTGTAGACACCTGTGATGCTAATTAGTGGACACACCTTGAATTAACATGTCCCTTTGGTCACATTATTTTCAGTATTTTCTAGGGGTACCATCATTTTTGTCCAGGCCTGTTCCATGAGTTTATTTTTTTTATAATTCTGTTGAAGCATGGTTGAAAAGCAATGTCTGACTTTCATTGGTTAACATTCATAGAATTTTTATTTATTATTCCTTTTGTCAGGTTAAAGTTATTTCTGTGACCATTATGATTTTTTCTTTCATTGACCGAAGGGTACCAACAATTTTGTCCACGTGTGTACATATTATAAATTCATTAAAAGTAATATTCCACTAAAATCTAAACTATCAACAATAAAAAAGTAAAATATTGACTGTTTGTGTTTTGAAAATAGATACACTACGGGATTAGTCAGGATTTATGGCATGAATTAATCAGATTTCAATGAAAATGTTTGAAGAAACCTTAAAATTAAAAATAAGCATATAATAATATTAAACAGTATAAACACAACAGTCCTTGAAAACAAAAGCATCCCTACAGAAACCCTCCATAGATGTGATGTGCTGGTGATTCAGTACATTCAGGTGGTCATGTGACTTCATTTTATTGCCACATGAAGTTGCTGAGTCTCGACCTGAGTGACTGAAACAACCCCAGATCATAACACTGTCTCCAGAGGCTTGTACATCACAATGCTCTTACTTTCACTATTAAACACAGCTGTGATTTCTACTGTCATTTTTTCAAGTTTATTTATTTATTTATTTTTATGATGGACTTTAACCCAGCGGTTAAATGATCTCTAATCTTGTCCATTTTTTTTCCTGACGGTTGGGAGTTCAGCACTGTGCTTCCCTGTTTTCTTTGGAAAGTTCCTACAGGTACATCAAATAAAAATTGTATTTGTCACAGACACAATTTTCACTACAATTAAATAAATTGCGCTATAGAGTGCAATTAAAATAAAAATAGAATATTTCAATAAAAATTTAATTATCAGAAGAAAAATTAATTATATTTGGGCTAGAAAGTTACAATAGTTACAAAAGTTACAAAATAAAATACAAAGTAACTTAATAGACACCTAATATCAACCTAATTTCAGTAGTTATAATGTTTTCATTGTTTGATGCGGGCCATCAGTTTGACCCTTCTAAAATGGGGACCTTTTTTTTTGGCCAGGTGATATAGATAGGCCACTACAAATGTGTGGAATATATTAGTCAAGCTGTGTATATCTCAAGTTTTTTTTTGTATGGGTGACTTTTCTGTTTGATGCTGACCCAGCCCTGATACATTTACATTGAGGCATTTGGCAGACACTTTTACCCAGAGTGACTTACGAAAGTGCTTTGAAGTTTCTGTCACTGGATAGATCCTTTTACTGGGTTACCAGGTTACTAACTATAATCAATTAAATGTTTTTTCACCATCATCAAGCAGTTGCATTACAAGGATTTACAAGGTTATATAAAATTTAACTTTCAATCACTGGGTCAGAAAGTAAATGCTGCCAAATTTACCTAATACATCTGAATTTATTATCATATATTTTCCCTTTATATTAAACAAAAAAGTAATAATGTGAATGATTTCTCTGATTGCTTCTGTCCAGTCTCCTGCAGGGTGCCAACACTTCCAGAGACCCAGAGATTATTAGAGTCTCGAGGAAACCAGCAGGAAGTCCTGAAACACTGTGTCTAACAGAAGCAGTAAGAGCCCAGTAATTTTTTAAAAATTCTTTTAACTTCAACTTTAATCATCAGAGCGCAACAGGATCAGAGGAAACGGCTTTGATACAATGCAGTTCCTCCGCCTGGGAGCCTGAAGTCGGGTTCTCCTCCGTCAGATCCTCTTCTCCTTCAGATCAACGTGTTCTATAAACAGCTCTGCGCTCCTACCCCACCATCACGGCCGTATGGATCTCACGCCTGATTAATTATTAATGCCCATGCCACTGGAAAACAATACAGCTGTAAAGAAGAGGCCGAGTTTGGTGCGCATGCGCGCTCGGCACTCCGCTCCGTAGCAGGCAGTTCAGGGTCTTTGATCTGAGTTTAAGAATTCTCATCACTCTGCGGCGCGGGAGTGACGTCATGCAGCGTGACCCTGCCTCGCGATCTCTCACCTGTCGTCCGCACAGGACGCACAGCGCGAGCTTCCCGCTTCTCTTCCGTTAGCGCGCGCACTTCGCCCGGTTTATCGTCTACCGGAGAGAACTGCGCCATTTACCCCCCCCCGCCCCCTCCCCCGCCCCGCCCCGCCCCGCCTTTTCCTCCTCCGAGCAACTTTTTTTTTTTTTTTAATTCTTTTAACTTCAACTTTAATCATCAGAGCGCAACAGGATCAGAGGAAACGGCCTCGATACAATGTAACAAACATGCGCGCGCGTGTCAGGCGGCGGGACCGTGCTCCAGTCCACAGTTTTGTGCACTTTTGGATAACGGAGTGTGTGTGTGTGTGTGTGTGTGAGAGAGAGTTTGTGGCCTTCTGCGTCCAGTCTGATGTCTGATCCAGGCATGACGCGTCTAATCTGATGACACGGTTGTTTGGGGAGCGCTTTTACAGCCGGGGTGTGTGTGTGTGTGTGTGTGTGTGTGTGCGCGCGCGCAGGGTTTGGAGAGGACTTCACACTGCCAACACCCCGCTAGACACGTGAGTCTGTCTGTCTGTCTGTCTGTCAGTCCGTGCATAGGGTTTCGTGTCCAATCTATCGAGTCGGAAGCGTCTTACGTAACGCGCGCGCGCGCGCGTGCGTGTGTGGTGTGTAACAGCTCGAGCTGGAGCGCGCTGACTGTCTGATCTCTGCGCATCAGACTGCTTTCACTCAGACCAGATTTTACAGGTTTGAAGGTTTTGAGCTGGATTAAGCTGTGTGTGTGTCCGTGTGTGTGTGTGTGTCCGAGTGTGTGTGTGTGTGTGTGTGTGTGTGCGTGCGGGGGAAGTAAAGACGCAGCTCGTGAATTGAAGAAGACTCACTCGGATTTTGTCCGTTTTCTTTACCCAGGACAGACTGAAATGATCTCGGTCACTTCCTGAATATTTGCCGCAGGTAAGAACGCACCGTCTCTCCTTCTTGTTTTCTTTCTTTCACTCTTTCTCTCTGTTTCTCTGACAACAACAACAACTTCATGCCATCTGTCAGAGTAGATCGGATCGGATCGGATCTACAGTGACAGCTGTGGGACTGGATCCCATGGATTCGAGCCAGCACTGTGACCCGTGGGGATCCACCCAGCGCTGACAGTAGGGGTTCTGATCTATAGTTCCGAGCTGTTTGTCGAGTTCCCGCCTCGGTGAGCCTGGGCTTTGGACTGCAGTAGCTCTGCACAGCCAACAGGTTGCACTAATTCTGTATGTGATATTTATTAATCATTCATTACAGATTTTTGTTTATTTATTTTTTTTTTTTTTTTTTATCATTTTGCACTTTGGAAAGAGTTTATTACCAGTCACAGATGGTCTCAGGAGATTCATAGATGCTAATGAGTTGTTATAGCGCAGAATAAACCTCAGACACATGACATTCACGCCTGAGACTAGTTTTACAAAGTCAACTTTTTAAATGCCTTTTTTAAATCTATTTTTTTGTCTCTTTAGAAAACTCTATTACATTAATAATCACTGTGATGTGATCCTTGTATTAATATTAACATAATTAATATTATTCAAATGACAATATATAAACATACTGTGTTCTTGTGTCAGTATATCAGTTAATAAATATATAAGTTGTACCTGAAAACACAGACATTCACCAAACTGTTTTGGCTGCTGACGGTTTATTCTTTATTCTTTATTCCTTGTTTAATTGCATTCATTGATTTCATGCGGTAAGACCTACTGTAGTATCACTGTTGTTGTGGTTATTCTTTATTTCTTTCATGGTGTTTATCATGTTAGTCATATGGTGGTGATGATGAGAGCCTGATTAACTTAAAGGAAAATGGCTTAATGGAAAACAAATAAACAAACCCTAAAAAGTGTAAGTTGTAAACAAACCAGGAACTGGTGCGAATATGCCGCGGTGTTTTAAACACACGTTTAGGCGAGTGAGGGTTCACATGACGGTCAATGTCTTTTACTTCATTAGGCGACCTCTGACTCTGAAAGGTTGTTTTTTTTATGTTAATGAATAAAATACTGAATAAGTGCTGCTTATCATTGAGAGACTCAATTTTCAGAAAACTATGTATAAAATAGTGTATTGTCTAGTATTTATTTGTTAAACTTATAAAGACTGGATTATGATCATAATTGTACTATTGTAGAATTATTATTATCATTATCATAATGATCATGATTATTATTATTATTGACAAATAAACGCAAATGTGTCCCCTGTCAGATCTTCTTTGGTTACTAATGACCTTATCTTTCTGTGTCACAGCCTCGAGAGATGGATTGTTGGCTGAACCTCAGCAATAATCCAGCCAAGAATATATCTTTACCCACGAGAGGCCTGCTGCAGACCCCGGGGAGCACCGTACCCACCAGCTCCTCTTCCACTGACGTCTCGAATGGACTGAGCAGCGCTAACGTTCACAGGGAGCTACAGATGGGACAAAACAACCAGGAGCAGGACACTAAAGCCTCCAAGATGCAGCAAAGGCCAAAGGAAGGCTTTCACCTCAAGGATAACCTGACCCTTTTGGACGAGAGCATCGCGGATTTAAACCGTACCACAGAAGACTTCAGAACCCCGGACACATTCACGTTCAAAATGGAGGAGTTTTCCCCCTTGGATAAATCTGACTATGACTTCAGCTCCTATGAGCAGACGGAAAAAGACGAGTCTGGAAACGAGAGACTGATGGAAGAGAACACGATGGATATCCTACAGAGTCTGGAGCTACCTGGATCTCTTTCAGACCTCAGCGAGTTCTGTGTGACAAACGATGATGCTTTTTTCCCGTCCCTGGCTGTGGAGGACGCGCCGCTCGTCGACAGCAGCATGCTGAAGGAGACTAAAGCTGCTCTGGCTGGAGAAAGCACTAACGGAAATGATAAAGCACATCCACAGCAGACTCTGGAACAGAACGTTAATGTTCCTGTCATTAAGACGGAGAAGGATGCCGATTTTATCCAGTTGTGCACGCCTGGTGTGATCAAGCAGGAAAACGAGAGGAGAGGGTACTGTCAGATGGCAGCGATGCCCGGGCATCCTCTCGCGTCCATCGGTCTGAGCATGGACAGCCAGACATACCCCTATGGAGTCGGTACCTCTTTACCGGACCAGAAGCCTGTGTTGGGCTTGTTTGGCGCTTTGCCCCCTGGCGCTGACGGCTGGGTTCAGGGAAATGGATTTGGGGATGTGTCAGGGATGCAGAGGGCCGGCAAGTCCCAACCGTGTTCCTCCACCTACACCTACAGCAGGTAGGACTGTGTGTGTGCGCATGGGCGTATGTGTGTGTGTGTGTGTGTGTGTGTGTGTGTGTGTGTGTGTGTGTGTGTGTGACAGGTTATGAGAAACATCTGAACTCATCAAAATAGAGCTGAATTAAGAAGTACAAATGCTAAACAGTTGTTTTGTTAATTAAACTCCAGGATGATTTAATTAACAGCACAGATGTATGAAAATGTTTCTGTTTTTGTCATTTACCAAAAAAATAATAATATATTTTATTCATGCCATAAAACAGGCATTAACACCGTCTCTGGTTAAAGGCAGCTGCTGACATGCATTCATTTATCAGTCAGCAAATTTTCCCCTTTTTGCAGAATCATTTAAGCGTTTGTCTGCGTCATGTTGGATTTGATTCTACGTTAGCTTAAATGATTAAATGACACGGAGGAAGCAGGAACGACACATTCTGATAGAAGACGATCATCACTCTGCATTTCAGTCGAGTTTTTAATTCTCATGATTAAAGAGTTTTTGTTCTTCCAACATGAGATTTGCACATTAGCACTTTTTATTTTCTGAATCATGTATCAGCTCATATTTATTTCCTTTTAAAGCTACTATACTAATATAATCAGGGCTGCACAATTTAATAAAAAACAATGACATTGTGATTATTTTGACGTTTTCCATTTGTGATTTAAACGTATATATTTAACTATGAAATGTCCCATTTTGTATTGATCTAGACTAACAGCAATTGGTGGCATGAATGAGCTCGGTAAGAGGATGCGAGCCAATATTTAATTATCAACCCAAACGTTTTAAAAGAATAAATAAATACTTTAATTGTTGACGAACTTTACATAAATTCCCGGTTATGCATCTGTTTTTATATGCATCATTATGCAATTAATTATACGGTATTAAATATAATACCAAAAACACGGCGCACAAATGTAGCTTTCACACAGAAAGACTTTCTAGATTATAACATCTTCTAGTCTCATTCTTATTCATTTCTTACAGAATTGCATTTTTTATTTCCTCTGATACACATTTTATTCTAGTATCACGCTAAAACCGATAAATAATGCAAAATGCAGAGCAGCGTCAGAGCCTCAGCACCCTTCTTGTGAACCAGTCAGAGACTGACCTGAGATCTGCTGGGTCACAGACTGTGCATTTTGTAAGTCGCTCTGGATTACAGCGTGCGCCAAGCGCCTAAATGTAAATGTGTTTTTATCAGAGCAGGGATTGCTGTGTCTCCAGGATCTGGACGGTTTTCGGCAGCTGTAGGCAAGCATGAGGGGTGGTGGTGGAGGAGAACATGGGGCTTGGGTTATAAACATGTTGTGCTGCTGCGTTCACTCTGGATCGGGGGGTGGGGACGGGGACGGGGACGGGGACGAGTAGTCCAGTTACACAATAATTAAGCACCTGAGTGACCTTTGTGGGTAAACATGGCCTCCTGATCCTCCTGATGCTGTGAAGGAGAAACGAGTCATGTTAAGCATGTGAGGTGAGAAGGATGGTTGGTTGCCCATGACAACTCCAGGGCTGCGTGGTGTGGTCTGAGAGTGTTCCGCATCGAGATCACAACATTCTGATATCTGGATGCTCCTCACTGCTTGTACAGCAGCTCGGCCTTTCTGTGAATTACTGTAGTTGTGGTCGTGATGAGGTCCGAGCAGAACCATTAATTATACAGTATTAAAAATAATTACTCGGACACTCGTGGAGGAAACGACAGGATGAGTTGAGAGGCAGCAGCATAGCAGTGCTGTGAAAACCCATGTGAGGAAATGACCTCATAGCGAGACCAGCAGAGAGGATGTAAACTACGTCCACCAGGCGGGCGTGGCTGAGCACATGCCAGCTGTGTTGTGTATGTTGTGTGCCGTGTACTGGTGCTTTATGGTGCAGAACAAGATTTCGGATTTGCCTCTAACTCTAATGATGTGAGCTTCCAGAAGCACTCGGTGTTCAGTGTCAGTCAGAGCCTGTAGAAAACTCACCTTCTTAATAAGAGAACTTATTTTAGTCATCTGACCCTTTTTTTTTTTTTAATTTAAAGATGAAGTTAGATAGAATCTTTGCCAGATCAGTACTGAGTTGCTAAGAGGACAAAATATGTACAGGACAAAGGGAGGAGGAAAAATACACAAGAGGAAAAAAGCAGTTTTTTTTAGATGGGTGAGAGTAGAGACAGTTTGTAAAATCACATTTTGTCCTCTTTATATTCTGTTCACTTCTTTATTAATTCAGTTGAGGAAAATGATTACAAATCTGCGTCACGACTGGATGCAAGAATTCAGTCTCATCTCTGATTGGTTAGGACCATAGAATTTAAAATGTCTTTCTAGCAAAGTTTAACAAAATATTTACTAATGATTTCACTTAGTGTCAGCCTGAAACACATTTAAAATGATTTCATGAATAAGATTATAATTACTGATGATGATGATGATGATGATTATTATTATTATTATTATTATTATTATTATTATTATTATTATTCTATAGTCTAGCTGAGGTTAGGGTTGTTATGTACTGATGATCTAAGAGTTCTAAGAGTTCAGCCTGATCTATGATTGGTTATTTCATTGGTGTGGAGATAATGCGAGCCAATCCTAGCGCGTGAAGGCGGGGCTTGAGTCATGGCTTTGTGCTAACATCGTTCAGTAAATATTTATAAATTATTTAATCTCATTGTCAATATGAAATAGGATTCACTTTAATTTTTTGTTATTTTTAATTAAGGCTGTCATTAATGATTGGTGTTATTCTGCTGGTGTGTCTGTTTGTCTAGTCACACTCGCGTGTTTGCAGGAACCTTTTTGTAAAGAATAGTTTTTTCTCTCTCTCTATTGCTTCAAGTTCTCAGTAAAATGAAAAAGTTAAACTTTAACATTAATATATATATATATTTATTTATTTTTTTTAAATAAGGAAAGAAAGAAAAAGTCCAAACTACAGTTTAATTACAATAAACAATAAATATTCTTATACAAAGCTTTGATTAGAGACCAGTCAGGTGATGTTCTTGTATTTCAGACTTTAGCTCAGGTTTCTATCAGCTCTGTTCTGATAAACATCTGATAAAAGTCTGTAGTCGTCATTTCTAAAGCGGAGATGTTTGCTTAACCGAACCGTCGATCTGATTTAATTTCCATGTCGGCATCGTTAGAGTGTCCGCTCCTTTCAGAAGAGTGTGTGTGTGTGTGTGTGTGTGTGTGTGTGTGTGTGGTTGTTCAGTGAAAACAGACAGGATTTAAACGACTTAACGTCACGAACGCACTCGATGCGAGCGGGACAATAAACAGACTGGCCTGTTTGCACAAGTGTCTGATATGACTTCATTATACACGTCTGGGATCTCAGACAAAATCAATTTGTTCAGAGTCGGTGTTTAATTCAGATCGTAAACAATAATAACATGCAATATAGTTTAATACTGCAGTTTTAGATCAGGATAGATGATTTGTTATATATTTACCTACAAACTAATTCTATATATACTGTATATAAGAGGGTCTGCTTTTTAAATAAAGATTTTGCCAAAAAAAAAAAAAAAAAACTGATCAAGAGCTTGTGAAGTGTTTTCCTATAAAAATGATCATCATCATCATCATCATCATCGAAAAAAAAACAAAAAAAAAACATCCGTGACTCATTTTCCATTCTGGCGGGAGTGTGTGTGTGTGTGTGTGTGTGTGTGTGTGTGTGTGTGTGTGTGTGTGTGTGTGTGTGTGTGTGTGTGTGTGCGCGCGCGCAGAGTTATGTGGCTCAGTGTCGTCTTTCACTGAAATCAGCTTAGATTTCCCACTGAGCTGAGCCGTGGATATGACCTTGATGAAGCTGAGCTGAAGGAATTTACTGGACTGTAATCTTTATGTAAGAAATAATGTGAATGTTATTTTCTTACAGTATACCTGACCGTTGAGTTATATGAAAATAATCCACGGCAGGATGGTGCGATACGGCACGGCGCGCTTGTCCCAAATCCGAAGTGGATTATTTTTGTATAACTGCACGGCCTGGGGTGTAATGATCTAATGATGGTGGAAAAAGAAAAGAGAAAAGTTCGTTTCTGGAATCATTTACATGAATAACAAGCGTTTTGTTGCTCTCTCTCTCTCTCTCTCTCTCAAAAAAACCAAACAAAAAACAAATCCTCAGCTTTATTTTAATTTCACCAAGAAGCCAAAAAGTCTTTAGAAAACAATTCCACAATGGTTAATAAACATTTCCCAACAAAACAAAAAATCAATTATAAAAAGTTTTCTAATATTAAAGAACAACTATTTGTTGTGAAATCAGTTTAATACTAGTTGTAGACATGTGGAGCGTCCGCCGTATATGATCTTGAGTATAAACCGTTACTATAGGAACGATAATGAGTATTAGAACGAGCGCATTGTTATTCAAACCAATCGGATTTCAGTATTCAGGAACGCTGTGGTTTAAATACGTGGTGGCAGGAGGACTGACAGCGTCCCAACCCCGCCCCTAAACCCAACAACCTCACCATGGTGTGAACTCCAGACTGTGTTTATAATCACAGATCATTTGAATAAGTCGATCCTCACAGAGATACACGAGAGATTTACGCTGATACACAGTGATTGTACGCTCATCTCACTCGCTGCACTCACTTCCCTCCTTCATCACACCATCCACACCATTCCCTCCTCCTGTCCAGACGGGACTACAACATCACTCTATCAGCATAATTAAAGGTGTGTTTATGTTTTGACTTGATGTCAGAAGGTAACTAAATTAAATTACATTTGATTTTTGATTTTTTACCTTCAAGAGAGGCATTCTGGGTAATGTAGTGAAAAAACTACAACTTGTGGATTCAGCTACTTTCCATAATACATCTTAGACAAGTTTGAAAATCATATTTGAGTGAAATTATTAGTGAATTAAATGCCCCCCCCCCCCCACACACACACATAGATTCACATTTTTATATTTGTTTTCACAAACTTGACTTATTTATGTTGTTATCGCAGATTCTCCAGCAAACAGCAAATTTACGTTGACATTTTATGAAATCCAGATGTTTGTTTTTTCGTAAGATAAAGTAAGGCTTAGTAGAACGTTTTTCACATAATAAAGGAATATCATTTCACAAATCTTCATAAACTTACGTGATATCATCACCACCTGTAGAAGGAGAGGGGTGCCAAAACATTTGAGTATGGCTTGTCATACTGTACCTACAGATTGGTTATTAAAGGACGCTGAGTTGCTCGTTCTCATATAAATCCCAAACAGATAAGTGCTATGTGATTAATGAGCTGAAGAACAAAGAAACATTCGGTGTTAAAGGTTCGGTTCGGGTTCGGTCCGGTTCGGTTCGTGCTTTTTATCTACAGAGATCCGTTTCACGGTCAGTCAAACATTCAAGAGGAATCTGGAACTGGAAGAGCCTGGAGTGTGTAATTTTCTCTGGGACGCACCGTATCTGAGAATAAACACACGGAGGTGTAATCAGAGAGGGGTTCGGTATTTCAGTGTTCTCGCAGGCCCAAAGTCGTTCTGAGCGATCCGTCCTGTAAACAGATCCGTTGATTCAGAATCCTGAGAATGTGAAAAACCGAGTGCTGAACAGAACTGCCGTGCCGAGAAACAAAAACACATTCATCGTCTGCGTACAGCGTTATTTTGTGAAGCGGGTGACCTGCCTTGACCTCTTGAAAAGCTGCACTGTTCCTAATGGACACGGCTAATGGCTCGAACGCGCGTGATAGCAGAGGAGAACGCTCCGCTCACCGTGACATTTGTAACACGTGAAGCTTTGGAATGAGTAATAGCATGAGTGAAAACCTGCACACGTGTTCATTCATGTAGGTATTAAACAGGGTGCTCATTATGCAGGAGCGCAGTGTGTAAAATCACACACACACACACACACACACACACACCGTCCATCCAGTGAGCTTGAAAGCTCTGCAGGCGGAAACGCAGCACCGGCGGGAAGGCTAGGCTAACTCGAATAATGGCTCTGTGCGGCTGTGCTGAGCAGATAAGCAACGCGGCGCACTGAGCATGACCAAGGTCTGATCCAGATGAGATACAACAGCTGGGAGACCACGACAACTGGCTTGTGCATCCTCCATTTTGTTTAGTGCGTAGCTTGTGCACGTGTTCAGAAATGGACATCTACACTCTATTAGGAACCTAAACCCCTCAGGTGTCACCATGTTTGGTTACATTATACTGTGTAGTGTCTGTCTGATTGAATTCTCCACTATGTCTGCCCCCTGCTGGAATCCTCTGGTAACACGTGCAGTATTTAGGCAAGTATGCGAACAAATACGCTGGCGACGTTGCCGTTTGTCTACGCCAACGCACGGTTTAACAGCGAGTATATTTCCTCCCTTGGGGTTCCACTGCTGTCAGCCAAGAACAGTAATCTGAAGCTGCACATCTTCTTCCATTCCACCCACGTCGGCCTCGTTAGTGGGCGTGTCCTGACAGCTCGTCTCATCGGCGCTAATTGCACTAGCATTGCTTTGCTTGTATACAGAGAGATAAAGCCTTTTTTTTTTTTTGTATCAGATATCCTGATCAAACCAGAAATGTAATTAAGCTTCGTTCACTTCCACCTGAGCTCTCGATCTCGGCTCTCGTTCCCTCCGCTGTGTGTCTCCACGCGCACCAGCAGATTTTAGCAAAAACACGATGAGGGCGAATTTCATTGGTTTATAATCGAATCTCTGAGACAGCAGGAGCGATTTTCTTTTGCTACAGGTTTTGTACTGAAAAATGAGCTGCTAGTTTCTCTCTCTCTCTCTGTCTCTCTCTCTCTGTCTCTCTCTCTCCGTCTCTCTCTCTCTCTCTGTCTCTCTCTCTCTGTCTCTCTCTCTCTGTCTCTCTCTCTCCGTCTGTCTCTCTCTCTGTCTCTCTCTCTCTGTCTCTCTCTCTCTCTCTGTCTCTCTCTCTCTGTCTCTCTCTCTCCGTCTCTCTCTCTCTCTCTGTCTCTCTCTCTCTGTCTCTCTCTCTCTGTCTCTCTCTCTCCGTCTGTCTCTCTCTCTGTCTCTCTCTCTCTGTCTCTCTCTCTCTCTCTGTCTCTCTCTCTCTGTCTCTCTCTCTCCGTCTCTCTCTCTCTCTCTGTCTCTCTCTCTGTCTCTCTCTCTCTGTCTCTCTCTGTCTCTATCTCTCTGTCTCTCTCTCTATCTCTCTGTCTCTGTCTCTCTGTGAATTTACTGCACCCAAACCTCTCGATCTTGTTTTAGGATTCTACTTTATCTGTTTTTGTTTTTTTCCTTCAGTGAAGCCCAGACTTTGCGGATTTTTGACTTTGAGTGAAGAGAAAGTTCTCTTAATAAATAAATAGTGTGTGAGAGTGTGTGAGAGTGTGTGAGAGTGTGTGAGAGTGTGTGAGAGTGTGTGAGAGTGTGTGAGAGTGTGTGAGAGTGTAAAGGAAATTCCTCTCGGGCTACATGTGTAAGGACAGAACTATGTCGTGCGCAGCAGATGGTTATTTTTAGTTGTTTTTCCCCCCCGTCTCCTTCAGCTCCTTTATAGTCTCAGTTTAGACCTCAGAGACTGAGACGATCAAAATATTACAAATAGTAACTGCATTCGTCTTTAAGCAGCTCTGTATTGATTTATCAGCTTGTTGCAAGACACGTCTGAAGCTCCTGAAAGAGCCGAGCAGGTTTAGAGATGAAACACGGCGGCATGTGGTGGAATTTTAAAAGCCTCCGATCCTCACCGTCAGATCCAATAAGAGGGATTATTTTTTAGCACAGATAAAAAATCATTGGTTCGTACACATACACACCGTACACATACACACCGTATGATATGAAGTGAAATGCTCATATGACCTCTGGTGACCTAAAACTTCAAAAATAAGAAAAGTAGAGTTTTCAATAAGAATATGAAGTATGAAATAAGAGAATTGTTTTACAAAGTCGAAATATAGAGAAATATAGAAAAAAAAAACTTTAGCTGCAAAAAGAATTTTTTATTTACATTATGTACAAATAATAAAATAATATAATAAAAATAACAATATAACAATATAATAAAATAAAAGAAAGTGTAGTGGAATGTAAATCCAGGTGGATCGTGTCTACATTTTTAATATCATTCATACACTTCCAGTCCCGACGGCCACAAGTAAACTGTAAGAGGAATTAGGAAGTAATAGACCTGTTAAACACAGACATCGATTCTGTCTTCATGTCCCTCAAAATATACCAGAATTGAACTCCAGGTTTTCTCCGAATGCAGTCGTGCATGTCAGGGCGAGAAAGAAAGCAAGCCGTGCAAACTGTGTGTGTGTGCGTGTGCGCGCGTGTGTGCGCGTGTGTGTGCGCGTGTGTGTGCGTGTGTGTGTGTGCGCATGCGTGTGTGTGCGCGTGCGTGTGCGTGCGTGTGTGTGTGCGTGCGTGTGTGTGCGTGCGTGTGTGTGCGTGCGTGTGTGTGTGTGCGTGTGTGTGTGCGCGCGTGTGTGCGCGCGTATGTGCGCGTGTGTGTGCGTGTGCGTGCGCGCGTGCGTGCGTGTGCGTGTGCGCGTGCGTGCGTGTGTGTGCGCGTGCGTGTGCGTGCGCGCGTGTGTGTGTGCGCGTGTGTGTGTTTGCGCGTGTGTGTGTGTGTGCGTGTGTGTGTGTGCGTGCGTGTGTGTGTGTGCGTGCGTGTGTGTGTGTGCGTGTGTGTGTGTGCGTGTGTGTGTGTGTGTGCGTGTGTGTGTGTGCGTGTGTGTGTGTGCGTGTGTGTGTGTGCGTGTGCGTGTGTGTGTGTGTGTGCTCGTGCACCAGTCTGCTTTTTCAGTTGCATCTGAGCTTCAGATTCTCTGCTTATCTTGATGACCTTCTGTCTCGGTGGTGTTAATCTCATCAGTAAGTGTACATAAACCTCTGATATTTATAGCGTGCACCACTTCAGTGACTAACAGTGTTTAATCTTCACCTCTCGTTTGATTTCGGATCATTTAATAGGATTAGTGGAACGTAGCTGTGATTTGCAGTATTGATGTGTTATGTATTCAAAAAAGGAATCGATCTTGTAGCGCATCATAATTGTAATTATGATTGAAAATAAATCGTGCACATTTATTTGACTGTTTATTTTGAGTTGAAATGGCGTGTACTGGTGGTGTTCGGATCGTCAACACCATCTTAACAATTTCACCCCAACCTGAATGTTTTTGCACAATGCATGCAATATTTATGAGCTGTTATTTGCACAAGAGCAATCTTTAATCTTTGCTGCGACTTCAACAAGAAACATTTACTGTTTTTCATCTGTCATGTACAATTTATTAGCACGACCTCCACTCATCATCACAGAGTATCGCATCGTGCCGTGTTGTTGCTCTTGTTTGCTCTTGATGTTGTCTTCTGCTGTCTTTGTTGCCGTTTTGTGCAGTTCTTAGACAGTTTCGTTTTATTAATTGATGTTGAGGAACGCTGTGTCGCGTCACTGTGTGCTGAGCTGTACATTGACAATAACAGTCCACTTGACTCGGATAAAATGCTGGAAACAGACGAGTGTGTCTTGGTTACATGTGACTCCAGCATGTGGCTCTTGTGTGATATCAGCCAGCAGTTTGCAACTAAACCTCATCTCCTCCGAGTCCTTGGGCTTTTAATCAGGTCTGAATGTGATGGGAGCGGGCCTGAGGCTCGTAGCGTTCATCACCAGATCAGTGAAGAGCTTCCGTCGCTATCAGAGGAAGGTCCGAAACAAACACGCGATTAATGCAGTTATAAATAAGAGTGAATAACCATGATATTGTTGTTGGACATTTTATTTTCCCGTTTCTTTATACTATAAGGATTATATTTATAGAATAATCTTCAGATATGAGTTGGTGGCCTGTGAATCTTCTCCGGTCTGGTTTCTACACTCGGAGTGTTTTCTGCTCATGCCGTGGTCACGGACGTCAGCGAACCCCAGGCTGCTGCCACGTGACATGCTCTTCTCATCAACTCCATTACTCCTGCGATCGTGTTGCTGTGCAGCGTCAAACAGCCTGTGAAGAAAAGCCAGCGTGGCCTCTCGTACCTCGACTCGGAGGTGGACAGGAGAAAACAAAAGCTCTGTCTCTCTGGCGCCGAGCGCGAGTGCAGATCAATGTTGTGACAGATTTACAGGAGGTAACGTTTTAGACGCGCGCGCGCACACACGCACACACACACTCACAGACAGACAGACAGACGGATTAGGTGCCGGGTCAGGAGCTACAAAAGTTTACTTAATGCTAAAGCTGCAGTAACTCCAGGTGGAACTCTGTTGTTGTGTCTTGTTGTGATGTCGGTCGTGTTCCTGAGTAACAGGTTCTGTGGCTCGTTTGTAATCTCAGCTTCATAAAACCCAAAGTGTTCCCAAATTCCAGGTAAAAAATAAAAAGACCTTCTCCACAGCCGTCTCTGTGTCTCTCCCTTTCTCATTTTGGAACATAAACACGAGTCTGGCTGAATTCAAAAGGAAAAAACTTTAGAAATCTGTTCAGGGATTATGTTCCTAGTAACTGATTCTTAAGTTTCTGTTGTCAGAGTCTTTCAGTCTGTAGCTGGGCTTTAGGTTTATAGTTTAGTGCCTGTGAGATTTATCCCCCCCCCCCCCCCCCCCCCTTTTTTTTTTTTTTACACTGCCTGGCCAAAAACCTCACACACTCTTAGTCTTCATTCAGTCACCTTTAGCTTGTGTGTAAATGAGTCCTCACACTCCCAGAGCCGCTCTCAATCTCTCTCTCTCTCTCTCACACACACACACACACACACACTCTGAGTCCTGGAATACGGCGTGTAACATCAGTGAAGAAGAAACCCTCCATAGATGTGATGTGCTGGTGATTCAGTACATTCAGGTGGTCATGTGACTTCATGTTATTGAGTCTCGACCTGAGCGACTGAAGCGACCCCAGATCATAACACTGTCTCCAGAGGCTTGTACAGTGGACGCTATGCATGATGGGAGCATCGCTTCATCACTTCCCTTCTCACCCTGACCACGCCCATCACTCTGGAATAGACTCGGTCTGGACTCATCGGGTCACATGACCTTTCTCCAAAGTGTGTGTGGAAATGCTCTTACTTCCACTATTAAATATACGATGAGGATAACACTGTTATGATGATCCCATTTTTACTGTAGATGTTTCTTTACACTTCGCACCTTCACCGAGCGTTTAAGTGATCTCCACTCGTGATTTTTTTCTGATCACATTACTTCCATACAGTTGGTGGTTCAGCTTAACTCAATTCCAGGAATTTCAAATCTCCTTAATTCATCTCTTTGCTTGGTGCAGCCCAATAATTCGACCCTGCTGTAATGCTGAGGGTTTTTCTGGCAGTGTGTAATAAATTTGCTGCTTTTTGTCATTTGGCTCTCAAACAGAATGCGACCACAGCGATGTTTGGAGATTGCAACATCTTTGCAGCTGATTGTTGTGTTTCTCAGTGTGTTAGTGTTTAAGCTCTGAACAAATATTTATTGGATATTGAATATGAAGGACTAGGAGTGAAGAAAATATTACATCATATTTTAAGGCATTTCTATATAAACAACAACATGACATGGATTTGCTAACAATCTGCCAGTTGCATTTAACATAAACCTTTTTTTTTAATAATCATTAAATAATGTGTTTAATGATGATAAAATTTAATTTACAATTTTAAAGATCATTCAGAGACTGGAGGACAGACTGGCGGTGCTTTTGGGGAGGGGGGAGGGGGGGAGGGGGGAGGGGGATCGTTATCTGCACTCTCACTTCAGTTACAGCGTCACCGGCCAATCACGGGTGTCTGTGAACTCGCGGAAGTGGAAGGTGCGGACAGCGCTTTCCTCCGAATGTGAGCAGCGTGAGCAGCGGTTCAAAACGCTCAATTTATTCGGAGTCGCGGGTCTCAGGGGAAGCAGCTGATGGTTTTCACCCTCTCTGTCTGCTGGAGAGGCTACATACTGTACATTACACACAGGAGGAAAAGAATAATAATAATAATAATAATGTAGAACAGCATAAATCTACTTTTAAGGTTTATAATTTAAAAACAAACAATTTAATATATTGTGCATAATCTGTATCTTAACAAAAGGCTCATTTCTAGATATAAACTGTGTGTGTGTGTGTGTGTGTGTGGGTGGGGGGTTAGGGGGGGTTAATGCTTTACTTATAAAATGATGGTTTAGGATGTACTTTACCCATCTGAGCACATCGGACTGAACTTTACACACGCGGTTGTGTTTGAGAGAAACCCAGAATAAACAGCGCGAGGTTTCGTAAGCTCTATTTTAGTCCTGACTTCATCATCTTTTATTTACTCTGACCTGCTGTCTTATTTCACCTTTGTTTGCACAAAACCGCTCATGCATAATTTATCGTGGATTGTGGTCCTAATTGAGTGTGTGTGTGTGTGTGTGTGTGTGTGTGTGTGTGTGTGTGTGTGTGTGTGTGTGTGTGTGTGTGACAGCTCTGTACTGTTAGTTAAATAATCAGATAATAATCAGATTGTCAGAGTTGCGATTCTTGTCTTTGGAAGTTTTAAGGTTTGGACACTTCGCTCCAGTCCAGGTGCCGAGGGCCGTTAGTGTGAGGAGGGACTGAATGAGACACGTCAACAACAACAAAAATCATTTTCATCTGTAAACGATTCATATGTTGCAGATATTTATTATGCATATTGATGTGCACGCACGCACGCACGCACACACACACACACACACACACACACACACACACAAGCCTCTCAGGACGACTCGCTCTAATAAAATAAAAACATTCTTATGGCTGAAGTGACCTGAGGACGTCCATCATTAAACTGTTTTATTTTTCTGATTGAAATTCCTTCCACTTTTGTAACTGAGCAGCTGCGCTGATGACGTGTCTGCTTAGCTCCGCCCACTCAGGGTGTCGATATACACACTCATACTGTGTTTGTTTTAGAAATAATGTATGAAAGTCTCATCATTCTCTCATTTCATAAAAGTGCAAACTAATATTACTCCTGATAAACATGAATAAAAAAAAAACAAAAAAACATATCAATAATAATAATGAATTAAATGGTGTGTGTGTGTGTGTGTGTGTGTGATCATACCTGGAAAAGTCTTCCCGTCTTCGTCTGGCTGTGTTTTTTCCTGGGCTCCTCTGACAGGCAGACGCTCTGGACATCAGGAGACAAACGATGTTTGAGCGATGCGGCGCGTTTCATCTCCCCTGTTCCTAAGAAACGCTGGAAAACATTCGGTTCATTTCTGTCTGAATGGTCAATAAAACAGATCATAATCATCTAGAAGTCTGGATCGCGAACGGCTGCAATGATTTTGTCGACTCGTGTGTAAGACGAGGGATGCGAGCCCTACAGTATTCTGCATGCTGGAGCGAAATGATCTTTAACTGACAAAACACTCCTGGAATCTGGAGCACAGGGTTTCATTTATTTGAGGTTTTCTGAAATTAACCCAGGTTTAACATGATGCGCACCTAATATCTGGTTGAATGATCTGTAGCCGGTTTTATTTTTGGAAGGAGCTTTTTCCATCTCCACCAAAACGCTTCTCGCAGACTTGTGGTAGCACATTAGACCACTCTTCTGGGCAGAATCTGGAGTGATCAATTAAATCCTGATGGTTTTCTGGCATAAACCTGGTTAACTCTGGATTTAAAGGTTCCAAAGTCTCGGAAGTTCTGCTCCTTCTCCGTGATCACATCTGCATGATTCTGCGGAACAGCGCGAGTTCGATGCTACCGCCACCGTGCTTAACGGCTGCTGCAGAGTTCTTTATGGTTGAATGACTCAGGTGTTCCAGCAGCTTCCAGTTCCCGGCAGGCCTGTTTGTTCCACAGGTGGTTCCTGGGTTGTTCCTGACCGTCAGAAACATTTTCCTCTCAGGGAATGGTCAGTTTGGATCTCCTTCCAGACCTCTGTGAACTGGCTCCGCCTCCCAGTAACGCGTACTTACAGTGTGTGCAGGAGTGTGAACTGATCTTGGAAAGTGCAGATGTTTAGAGACGTCCCTGACTCTCTCATCCTCGTTGGACTTTTCCATTCTGCTGTGTGTTGGTCAATCCCATGAGCGCTGTCTCACACACAAACACTTTTTATGTTGCACAGAGAAGCTACCAGCTGGAGTCCATCATCATGACTAACAGGAAGTTGAGACGCCTCGGGCTCGGCAAATTAAGACATTACAGGACTTTCAGCGTGACTGGCATGTTGATTTCAGAACCAAACAAAATTATTAAACTAAATAAATAAGAAATAAATCATTAAAAGTCCAGTTTTGGCCTGTCCTGCATGTCCCTGCTGTGTGTGTGTGTGTGCGTGTGTGTGTTTAAACGTCTGAACACAGCTGCAGTACAGGGCGATCGTGTCATATACTCGTGTTTAGCTGCATGTGCATTATGATGATGTTTTTAGTTTTATTTTGTAATGATGATAATTAATCAGAACACTAATGTAGTACTGTAGGTACGAACAAGCAAAAAGCAGAACGTTCCCCTGCTTAACACTGAAGAAAAAAGAGTCAGAAAGGGAAACACACAAGCCGACACAGAACTCCTCCAGCTCCTCCACCGGCCCGATCCGACACACTCACTCAGCATCAGGAGATGTTTATTACAACGGCAGGAAAAATATAATGGCATATTGCTTACATTACAGACGTCTGTTTGTTTCTCTTTTGTCGTACTGCTTTGTGCGCTTGTTGATTGAAGTTGTGTTAGTGTTTGACTAACGGCCGTTATTTTTGACACCGTTCGCCGCGCTCTGCCTCTCGGCCGCTTTTTTCTGTCCCGTGCCAGTTGGAACCGCCGTCGTGTTTCTGTTTCATACTGGCAAAGATCGAACAATCTGCAGCGTGACGTAAACACCGGGGAGCGCTGAGTGCAGGACCGACGCCAGCATTGTTAAAGCTTCTTATTCATCACTAGAGATGGATGAGTGAGTATTAAAGTCCAGTAAATAAGGAGAACTGTTGATTTTTTGGAAGCCCAGTGGAGGGAATGTGGGACGGATGGAAAGGGGCGGGGCTTACAGGCGGTTTCAGATGATGTCGGAGAGGTCAGTACATTCCAGATTCATATGCAGAGTGGATCATCATTAGTGTATTTATGAGCGATAAGTCTTAGTAGCTCACTCTGATCTGGTCTTGTTATATTCATTTTAGCAGATCAGGCAATACGGATACAGTCCTATCAAATTACTGTAACACACAAGTGTACACACCTCTCCATCTCCTATATAATAACATGTATAATAATGGCATATTATATTACATTATATTTTGTTATATTATAACATAACTCAGGCCAATGCTAACTCTATTGTTATTGAGTTGATGCCAAGCTAAAGAGTTAGCATGAAAGCTAAAAAGCGGATGTAAGGAATAGTGATGAATAACATAAATCAGAATGAAATAATACACGTGCTGAGTCGTGTTTGTGCTTTCATGACTGGAACTCCGAGGGAAAGGTTCATTATGTTTTATGTTTTTTTATAATGCAGTGATTCATTTGAACCTTTAGAACCCAAGCAGCACAGATCCGCGATGTCTGACGTCTCGCTCGGCGTCTCGCTCCTCCTTATGTCTTTAAAGAACGCACGGTCATTCATTCCTATCTTCTCTTGGCTCGTGGTCCTGATGGTTCTAGTTGAAGCTTTCTGCAGATGTGATCCGTGCCTCGTGACATGTGAGGACTGGTTTGGCCTCGGGTCAGGGGATCCGTGGAAGTTAGAAAGCACATAAGACCAGCAGAACCGGTCCGTCAATCAATCTCTCTGCACCAAGCGAACTGAAAGCCCCATGGTTTGCTCCATGACTTCTTGGGTGGTGGTTTGGTTTCAGAGTTTAGCAGTTTGGTCTTTGAGAGAGTTTTCCAAATCATTATAGGAAGTCCAGGTAGGACAAGTAAAGCACAAACTCTCCAAAAAAACTATAAATAAATAATACACAATGCTCACAATACATCAAATAATAGAAGTACACATGCGCACTGCCGTTTCTGGAGTGATGTCACAGCCAGGGAGTTCAGAGAAAGCCGTGCTTCGTCTGAGGAAATGTTCACAATCGGTGACAAGAGCCAGTCATGGGCATCTGTGAGCTCGCGCAAGTGTGCAATATTAGTGCGCGATATTAGTGCGCGATATTAGTGCGCGATATGTCGCCCCCTAATGGTGAGCAGCCGTTTAAAAAGCTTGGGGTTGTTTTGTGGGTGTTGCTGATGGGCTGGGAATTGGACATTTATGAAAAACCTTTTGACAAACTGTAAAACTGTATAGGCCCCGCCCCCTAGAGGCATGTCCTCCTATGCAGTGGGAGCTTGTTAGCAGTTAAGATGGTTCATCTATGTTTTTTTTTTTCCAGAGCACACAAGTCTATTTTCTAGGAGTTTATAGAGGTTCATTCATTATAAGTGGGCGAAGTTTTGAGAAGTGCAAGGAATTTGTTAAGAAGGAGGAGTTTGTGATGAGGGAGGGGTTTATGGTGTGGGAGGGTTTTGTGGATTGTGAGCTAGGTGTGTGGGTTGTAAAGAGGGAGGGGTTTAAACTAGGTGTTGATTACATGAGCGGTCATTTTCAGGAGTGATTTTTGGAGCAAAACTTCCACCTTCTCCAGCCTGTGTGATTCTCCTCCAGTAAGAGAAAGTAAAAGTCTGTATGTAGCTCGCTCGCCACGCGGAGATGTTCGGACCTGAGAGTGCCCCAGAGGTGGTGTGGCGCATCTCACACACACACACACACACACACACACACACACACACACACACACACACACACACACACACGCACACACACTCGACTCTTGTTCCAGTTTCTGAAGGAAATTCATCAACATTCAGAATCACATCATTAAATCTGAAAAGATAATTAACGTGTACTTTAATCAAACTTTATTTATGTGTCATACTCTCTAAGCTTTTCTTTGAAGCCTGGTTTCTTATCTTTTCTACTAATGTGGTTTGAGAAAACATTTACTGCTTATTAATAAACAACAAATGAAAAGATGCGTAATTCTCTGTAACGCTTCCTGTGTCCTCGTCTACACTCTCACTCCGCACACACACTCACTCTGTACACTCTCATTCTGTACACACTGTCACTCTACACACTCTCACTCTGTCCACACACTCGCCACATACACTCTCACTCTGCACACACTCTCACTCCATAGACACTCCCCTATACACACTCTCACCCTGTAAACTCTCACTCTGTACACACTCTCATTCTACACTTTCATTCTGTACATACACTCACTCCGTACACTCTCACTCTGTACACGCGCCCGGTTCATTATTTTGGCTGATAGATGTTTAACTTCAGGTTGCCTTTTCCTTCGGAGAAACTCTCCTGCTGTCTTTCTTTCTTAAGGCATTTCCACTAATGCAGCAGCGCAACCTTTTCGCCCAGCCTGTTAGGAGAGCTTTTCATCAAGTAATTACATTCCTCTCTGTTTTTTTTCCCCCCACAGTGAAATGGTTTTCTCCCCGGACTAAATTAGTTCTGTTTGCAGCAGAATTAGGAACAGAATTGCTTATGCGATGGAAAAGTACTCTTTAAATAAGTAAGAGGGGGAAAGATGAGAAAAACAAAACTAAAAAAACAAAAAAAAAAAACACACAAAATGGTTGCTTTAAATTCTTTTTAAGAGAAAAGCTTATTTACAAGAAGATGATGATCAGAAATGTGTTATTATAAAAATGATTGTTGCTATTATTATTGTAGTTGTTGTTATAAGGTTTACTGTTGAGGAAAATGTTCATCTTTTATGTGTGTAGTGACGTTTAATCAGCGGTGTACGAGTGACACTCTTATCAAATTGTGGCTTGAAAAGAAGAAGAGCAGCGCTTTATAACAGGACAAATTATTGATCTTTTTAATGGCCGTCTCCATGGCGTCGGTTACCATGGTGATTTTCAGGGCGCTGAGAGAGAGCGAGCGCTTTGTGTTTACCTACACTATGATGACTTCCTCTCTGAAATCTCTGCTCTGAAGCCAGATACCCTGCGTGTGTACGGCATGCTGGGTGATGTTATATTACACCCAAGACATATTACAGCGCTGAGTGAACTGTTCAGCATTAACCGTCTGTGTGTGTGTGTGTGTGTGTGTGTGTGTGAGATGAATCATACCAGCTGCATGTACTCCTCGGGTCATTTTGCAGCCAGGTTTTGTGTGCATGTCGCTTTGTGTACGAACACTAAGCTGTCGTTGAGAGAATTGTTTGCTGTCGATTTAAAACCAGGTTCCGTTTAATCTGTCGCTCCCGGTCACTCGTCTGTAGACGTGAGCAGAAAACAGTATTTTCACAAATGTGAAGTTAGCGCCGTCTCCTCCTGTTCACCAGCTCGTCCTCTGGATCAGTTCAGCTCAGACCGGTGTTACCTGTGTAGAGCTTTTTAACAATCATCATTGTCGCAAAGCAACTTTACAGAATTAAGGATTTATAGAAATACATTTTGCATGTAGGAGAAAAACGTTTATGGACTATAACTATCAGTTTGTTCCTGATGAGCAAGTCTACAGTGATGGTGCAGAAAGGAAAGACTCCGAGATGACGAGAGGAAGAAACCTCGAGAGGAACCAGACAAACTCTATCACTTAACGATCAGCTCCGGTTAATCGAGGGCTCTGTGTGTGTGACGTGCAGGTTACAGGTGTGTACTCATTCTCAGCGGTAAACACTCAGGACATGTGAGACCTTTACGCCACCCCGGGGTTCTTCAGCACAAAGAGCTTAAAAGCTTTACAATGATTGTCATTAAAAGTTATCAAAAGCATATCATTCTCAAATAAGAGTTATTATATGCCTTTAATTTCACTCATTCATTCGCACACACACACACACACACACACACGTGTTAGCATTTTGTCTCATCTGATGCGTAAAATGACTGAACGGCATTTATGATCTTTTTTCTAATTTCTTTTTTTATAAAAGTAAAGCCAGAACAGAGTTTACGTAACTAAAGTGATAAAAACGTGTTACAGATGACAGATCTTTCACTCACTCACTCACACGACGTCTATATCGCCTCATTCTGTATACATT
The DNA here is from genome assembly GCA_030347435.1 of Clarias fuscus. Classification (NCBI taxonomy): domain Eukaryota; kingdom Metazoa; phylum Chordata; class Actinopteri; order Siluriformes; family Clariidae; genus Clarias; species Clarias fuscus. The sequence continues at coordinate 588,796 of CM059230.1, read as the reverse complement.
TGAGGGGCGGAGCCTATCCCAGGAGACTTGTGGCACACACACACACACACACACACACACACACACACACACACACACACACGCCTATTCACACATTTGGGAATGCCGGTTAGCCTAATCTGCATGTGTTTGGACTGTGGGAGGAAACCGGAGTATCCGGAAGAAACCCACCATCACGGGGAGAACACGCAAACTCCATGTACACAGACCCGAGGCGGGAATCGAAACCCCGGCCATGGAGGTGCAATGCGACAGTGCTGACCACTAAGTCACTGCGCCATCTTTGGCAGATTTTTTATAAAAATAAATAAAAAATAGGAACACCTTAGGCAGCACAGTGGCTTAACATTAGCGTTGACACCTTGCACCTCCACGGCGCCTTTAGTGTGTGTGTGAGTGTGTGTATGTGTGTGTGTGGAGTTTGCATGTTCTCTCTGTGGGTGGGTGTCCTCATGGTACCCCGGTTTCCTCCCACAGTACAAACACATGTGCTGTTGGCTGATTTGTGTTTCCCATAAATAAAATGTTTCCTGTAGTGTGTTGTTGGTTGTGTGAAAGTGTTAGTGTAAGTGTTCCTGTAATGAGTTGGAACCCCCTTCAGTGTGAACCTCACCATGCACTGTACCCTGAGGTCCCTGGGACAGGCTCCGCCCCCTCACCACGCCCACAGACGATTAGCGCTATAGATACTGGGCGGGTGCAGGATTTCCTAAGAAATGTAAAATCAGGCTAAATATAAAAAAAAAAAAAGAATCATGATAAAATATGATTTTTTTCTTTTGCTCTGTCTATCACAGGGTACATGGCGATACTGTCCATATAAAAGAATTTGACAATATTGTTGTGTTAAGACTGTTGCCATTATTATTCTGTTTAGTAATCTTGTCTTTTTTACCTTTTTGCTAATATCATTTCTTACAAATATAACATTAGTTATACAGTGTGTCACAACACAGCTGGAATCCCCCCACAATACATCACAGCCCACTGCAACCCCCACACCCACCTGGCGCTCCGGCTCCCCTGAGTTAGAATCATGCAGACCTGCTTGTAATCACCTCACAGCCTTAATGAAAAGGGCGTGGCAGTAACATCACTCCGCCTTTTTGTTCTGTAGTTATGAAGTTTTTTCTGTTTTTTTTATTTTTTTTATCTCATTCTCTTCTCTGCATGATGGGGTTTAGATTTGACCGTGACTCACACACATGTGAACAGCCAGAACGCAGGATTCTTTGTTAAAGCAGAGCATCATTTAAAACATATTTTCCGCATGAGTGCGATGAATTGATGTGTTCAGATGCACAAAAGCTCCCGAGTCCTCCACACTGATTAAACTGAGTGGCGGTGAAATCACGGCGCGGCACTTGACCCGAGTCACGCTGTGTATCTGTTCAGCGCTGTTTCAGGACACATGTGGTACTGCTGCGGCTGGTTCTGCTCAGACGGAGCCGGAGCGTGAATTCCCCGCCGCTTTATTTAGCCACGGCAAACAATGAAAAATGTTTTAAATTGCATCCTTTTCCGCTCGGGCACGCAGCTTATGCTGGGAAGATTGTCATCCCTATGGCTTTCTAAAAACACACAACTGTATGTTTGTGTTTAATTTGTGTTGGATATATTTCCATACTAGCAGACACACACACACACACACACACACACACACACACACAGAAAGCAGAGAACACAAAAGGCAGAAGAGTTTAATATGGCCATGAGCTAATTTATTCTTTTCCACCGACATCGGCTTCTCTACAGGTGTAATGTGTTAAATGAAGGGTAATCACATAAAAGAGAGAAGAGAACGGCACAATGTGCACTGCTCCTCGTGTTATTTATCCTCTTTACCACTGAAAACATGTCAGCTTCTAATTAAATTGGTTTCTCTTAGAAATCTTTTATTGCTGCCCCGTAGCGATGTGAAGGGAAGCGTTTCCTCTTGGTCTCGATCCTCTGCGTCACTCGAGCCGGTCCGCTCCTCTCCGGCTCGTCTTTAGACTTTATAATAATAACTGCTGCTCACGAGTGAGACTCTAACGCATTCAGATTGTGTCCTTGGGTTTGATTTCCTGTGTGTGCTCATGAGGTGTGTTTGTGCTCCAGTCAGGTGGTTTGTAAGGAATAACTCACCCTGGATTCTACGGTTTTATGAAACTATCCATGCCATGGTGTGTGCTACGGCCTGATGACGGCCATCACCATCCTGACTACATATATAAACTGTATATGTGTGTGTGTGTGTGTGTGTGTGTCAATATTAACGCATGGGATTAACCAAGAAATTTTAACACAAAGTAATCACATGACCAAGTTTGACCCTAATGGCTTCCCATAATGGCAGCCTGGTTCCCCGGCTGTGTGTGATAACGGCACGTTTAACGCGGATAATAAGATGAACTGAAACATCACCAGGTGCTGAACAGCAAGTCTCATGATAAAAAGCTAGATCTAGATGTAAATTTGGACAAAAAGCAGGGTCGTGTGCTCGAGCGACCTTCAGGGAGAACGTTTTTTACAGGAACTCATTAACCGTAATATATATAAAGGCAGCGCGGTGTCGTCGGTATTAACTGTAACCCAACCTGGCAGAATCAGAGGGACGGAAGTTAAAGAAGCTAAAGCTAATGGACTTTTTATAGCGTCTCCACGTCATGGCAGCATGATGGTCTTTATAAGATGACAGCTCGGAGATGTTCTTCTCCTCAGGCACGGCAATTAGTTGTTTCTATGGCGACGCACCCGACACCTTAGTGTCTTTAGGATGGAGTATGTACTGTACCTTTGTTATTTATCGCGTAGTCAGGAGATGTTCGCGGAGAGAACGCTAGAGATGTTTAATAGCCGCGTTTAGAGTGCAGTTGTGACGTTCGATGCATAATGTCAGGATTAAGAGCTCAGAAAACTCTCAGCTGCTCCGACTGAGGCGTGCCGACTGTTCCTGCTCTAAGATTGATTCTGACGTGATGTGAAGTCATTAACACTCATACTGCTTTGTTTTCAGTATTAATAAACACGTTACTAACCATAGTTCAGACGGAATGAACACGAGGCCGGCTGTGTGATTTGGGCTGGAGACGCTGGAGGAAGTGAGCTTTGTGTTCTTCTAACTGCTGAACCTCTGGACGTGCACGACCTCATGGATTTACACTCATCAAACGAAATTACAGCCCGCTGCCTCGATTCGTTGAGAACAGCTCGAAGTGGATCCACTACTCCTTACGTAATTCACAGCAGACCCGTAGCGTACCATCTGCCCGTGCTTCCTTACTCTCGCTGAGTTCTTTCACGTCTCTGTCGCATCAACTCTGAAATCTGCAGTCAGTTCAGTAAACGTTCTGCAATGGTTTATACGGTTAAACAGTTTGTGTTCATCCTGATCGAGTTTTAGTTTTCTGGATACAGAACGTTTTAGTGTAAACACTAGCGTGCGCATGCGAACGGCCTGGTCGCATAAACACCCGAGTGTAGCCTAGCAACCCTGATGCTACGTGGTTAGAATCTGATTAATGGATCTGTCTAGAATTTTATTTCGGAATTGGACCGATGCTAACGTAATGCATAATTTTTTCAAACATGGGAAACTCTGAGAGTCGCACCGGACACGAGCTGAAGGCGTTTCTCAGTAACAATGCGAACGAGATGTCTAGAACCAGATGGATGAGTTTTGGGGTTTAGTTAAATCAGTGGAAATCAGGCCGGTTAGCGAACTGAAAAAATAAAAGGAGAACACTCAACACCGAACTGCACGACATGCAGCGACTCATTCTGAATCACACGGCGACGGCGAGACGTTTCTGACGTCACTCACGTGAAGTGTATCCCGCACTCACTCAGGGCTGTACTGTACTCATCGTGTAAGTGCAAGAATAAATGTTTTAATAAAAGATTGTTTTCTTACAGGTGCGTGCATCGGTGAGATCAATAGTTTTGTTGGAGTTTTTGTGAACTGCTGATAATATTTCTCCTAAATTCAAAAGATAACTATTGTTATTTAGAGTGTCTATATAACAGAGTGAGTTCTCTGGAGTGAATTGCAGTGCTCTCTTATTTAGTTGCAGAGCTGTATTTATTAAATCCATTATATGATTTATTTGTGTCACAAAAGTATTAAAAACACAAATGGCAAAGCATTATGGTACAATTGTTTGGATCATATCATGCAAAACGCAAAAATTTAAACATGCAGTTTACTATCAATAATGTCTTAGTTGAGGGTGTTAATATAAAATATAACAAACTCAGGCTTTGGTTGTGTTTTTTTTTTTGGGTTTTTTTTTTGGTAGCGTGGTGTTGAGTTGACGATCATGAGAACATTATGAACCAAACAAGAGCGTCAGTTTACAGCATCATCATCATCCTCGTCCTCTCGTCCGTTAGTTCGGTTTCCCTCCAGTAGTCGAGGACAGACAGTTTAAGGGTATCACAGGTCTAACGTTCACTCAGGCATCAACCGACTGCATCATCCGTCAGCTGGAAAACACACAAAGTTCAGAGATCCTGATTGGAGCGCGGGATGGAGCGGACATCAGAACCAGCGTCTCCTGCTCACAGCACCTCTCGTACAGGATCAGGGTGCACATGTCTCGCGTGTGATGTAGCATTAGCTCACTGTGTAAGTGTCTTTCCCAAACATCATGGCTGCCAAATGCTGCAAAAACTCGTCTAGTGAAATTTCAGAGCTTCTAAAAGTGGAATATACAGAACCATATGTGCATGTCTGTGCCAGGGAAAGTCCAAAAATGGCATTTATCTCATTTTGCAGTCCAATTCTCCAAAGAAAATAGGACACGACCTTCTGAAGGCTGACATGAAGGAGGGCAGATACAGAGCCCCGTCCCTGTGTGTCTATAAAGCCACATCTTTAATGTTGAAATCTTTTGCCTGTAGTTTACAGTAGAGTTTGTTTACAGTGTTGTATTCGATGAAGATGAAGAACAGAGCCAGCTTTGATAGCGTGACAGCTTGTCCCCCCCCCGTGACTAATCCCTCCCCCGACACCGCCATGACCCCGCGCGTGGTGTGGGAGAGGCGCTGGGTCTGGCTCAGTGAAGCGGATGGTCACGTGACGTGCTTGACCTCCTTTATTCGGCGCGCGTGTAGAGGAACGCCATTGGCCGCGGCTGGTAGTGTAGGGAGGAGGAGCCTCAGGCTGCAGGGAAATACTTTAACAGCAGGAAGGTTCTTGAGAAATCCTGAGATGAACGTCTTCTCTTCAGAGTTTCATATCATGTTTTAGAAGCGTGACATTACACAACGCTTCAGATGTTTAGCCGCTCGCGCAGGCTCGTTCGCGTGAGTCGCGCGATCAGGAAGCGCTGGAGTAAGAACTGCAGTCTCATGTGCAAGCTTGCATGATTACAAGACTGTGCGTGTGTGTGTGTGTGTGTGTGTGTGTGTGTGTGTGTGTGTGTGTGCGCGTGTGTGTGTGTGTGTGTATGTGTCATTGTACAGATTTTTCCCCCTGATGTACAGTAAGTCTTCAGAGATTAGACACACACACACACACACTTGTACATTGAACATGTCTTATCTCTTCCATTAAAGTGAAAAGACGAGGCGTCGCAAATATTCTATTCTTGCACTTTTTACACGAGGTGCTGCTGATGATAGAATCTGTAATGAATGATGATGCAATAAATTAGAAAAGAACACAGATTAGAAACAATCTGCACTAAGAGCTCTTTCCTGTTTCCCTTACTGTAAACATCGTACGAGTGTGTGTGTGTGTGTGTGTGTGTGAGCAGGGTCAGAGTTCAGCACATGGCACTTTAACTCATTAGATATGCGTGATGATATCATCGTGCTGAAGGACACCAGTGAAAGCCTCAGGTGCAGTGTGAGTGTCGGTGTCGGTGTGTTTGCATCTCGCGCTGCAGAAATAGCACAAACAGGCGGTCGTGTGTTTTGACAGGAAGTGGAAAAGGGAAACTGAGGCATTGGGGATTTGATCTGCAGCTGTTCATGAGCACTCAGAAGCTCAGCACTGTCCAATCTAAATACACGAGTTATCTCAACACCGCTGTCACTTCACACAAATAGCAGCAGTGGAGATCAGATAGAGCGCCGGCGCTGCCCCGTGAGCCGAGCGCCGACGTACGAGATAAAGACCTTCCAAGAACCTTCGATATTTTTCTTTTGTTTGAGCAATCGTCCGCGTTTGTGCTTCGAGTGCGTAAAGTAATGAAGTCCATCCTGTCACATAAACTGCCTCTGTCCATCAGGCAGATCGAATTCATATCAGAGTTAGATGCTACTGGGGTGCATATACTTTTGAGCAGCTTGTCCACAACATGTCTACTCGTGGTTTCTAGTTTAAAACACCAGAAAATGTGTAGGCTTGTGTGATGAACTGATTTAATATTTATACTCTCTTTATTGTACAGTATGTCCAATTATTCTACAGTATTACATTATATACGTACATGTTCAGTGTCGGCCACAAGCTCGGTTTTCCTCCGATATTTTTCTCTTTATTTCAGACCCAGACCTACTGTAACACTGCTCGTTTTTGTCCTTCGATCCGGTCAGAATCAGCTCAGTAGAATCCTCTCATCTGTGCGTGGAGCATCATCAGTTCTGATCCATTAGGAAACGTTCTCGTGACATTGTTGTTCTCGCTTATTCAGTCTGTACACTGTACAAGTTCCTCAAAGTCAGAGGCTGTCGATTGAAGCATCGACTCTACTTTGTCATGTTAAACACATTTATCAGATGAGTTCAGACTCTTGGGCTACGCTGTGTACTAGCACGCTCCACAATTTAAAATCCTAGTACTGTTCCGCTGCAGAGTTTCGATTAGCCAGACATTTGACACTCACATCCTCTTGACTGAGTGCTCATCCTCAGTGCTCTCGCTTTCTGTTCTAAGCACCGTTAACCAGGTCATCGGGACGGTTCGGATGAATGCAGCTAAAAATGGCTTGTTCTGTTTTTCAACCAAAAAGAGAAAAAAGGAGCATTTATCAACCATCACACTAACTATGACTTTAACACTAATTATCAGTTAAACCCCATTAAACTGGTGTCATGACGATGGGCACCCAGGGCCCACCCATGCCAACGGGGACCAAAGGCCAGTGTGTCTGGTCCGATCACACAAAAAAAAGCCAATGCAGAACAAATCAATGCTGGTTGTGATCGAAAAGCACCTGGACCCAGCAGTCAAAGGGCCCCGACCCTGACCGCGCCTCCAAACCCCCCCCCCCCCTTTGATCCCAATCTATCCGATTGAGCACCATGGGATGCACCAGATAAACACGTCCGATCCACAGAGGCCCCGCGACCCACGGCACCCAACAGATCCGCTGCCAATGTCCAGGTGCCAGACACCACAGGCCCAGATCTAACACGGTATTAATAATGTGAAAATCTCAGCCATGTGGTGATGAGTCGCCCGAATGCGATCGCACAGCTGGTCTTATTATTACTCCTCACCTACGCTCTTTAAAAGAGTTTGAGTTTTTGGAGTACATTAATGAACAGTTAAAAATCAATATTTCTTCAGAGCAAATCATATCAGGAGTGTGCAAAATAAAAAGTGTGAGTGATGTCACTCATCAACATCATTTCAAGGTTTCATAAAGGGGGAAAAACCTCAGAAAGCAATACTGAAGGCAAGGAAATACTGATCCGTTCCAAATCGTAAATGCACTTGCGGTCGTCCTTCTCTGTGTGCACGTTTGTTAATGATTTGTAAGCTTTGTTTACTTGCTGTGACCCACATGGAGGTTGTCCTTTATACAAATTCTCTCTCTCTCTCTCTCTCTCTCTCTCTCCAGTCGCGCTCAGACCAGCATGTTTCAACAGTGAGCTAGTTCAGTTAACTAGTGCCTGAGTTTGTAGTAAAACTTCTAAAATCCCAAACTCATTTTCTAGTAGAAAAAAAAACTTTTTGTATTTGGGTGTGCAGAGGTAAAGGACTACAGGTGCACAGTTTAACATCACTTTCATTCCCTACAATGTTCAGGTTGTTCCTTTAAGGTTGTAACCTATGCAGTGTGGGTGTGGGTGGGCCTGGGTGGGCCTGAGACCACCCAGTTTAAAAACTGAACAAATCAATGCTGGTTGCGGTAGAAAAACACCTGAACCCAGCAGTCAAAAGGCCCTGCTGGCGTTTGTGACTTACTGAGTATACTGATTGTGTACTCATGTTTTTTTTTGTTTTTTGTTATCGTTTCTATGGTAACGGCTCGTCCGGGGACTTGTTCTGCACACGCTCCACGTTCATTAAAACTATGAAGTAAAAAGGTTTGCGTTGTCATGGAAACACGTGTACTCCTAGATGTGGTGAATGCAATGTGCTTATGTAACGTATTGTAGGTAAGGAGTCTCCAGTCTGAGCACGTTACACTGTAACAGTCAGAGGTAGTAACCTTGTAGTTTTAGGTTTTGGAACATCTCCAACAGTATTGCGCTTCTTAATGGGTTTTCAGTACCATGTAAGTGGAAATGTAAGTAGAAGCAGTAAGCTCGATCTATTGTCTATTGATAAATAAAAATATATCATCCTGGGCCACACGTACAGTACCGTAATGATCTCCATCGTGGATTATTTCCGCGAAGCAGCACGGCACCGTGTTTGTTGTTTCTCGGTCGGCTCAGCCTCGCTCTGTTTATCGCACACACGACTGTGTTTATATGTTAATATGTTGAGCTAATCAGATTTCACTCAGTAAAATGTTTTGTTCATTACGGCCTGAAAACCCTGCGTGTCATTCGAGCGGTTTATCAGATGCTCCGTGTGCCGTGAGCGGAGGCTGAGAGTCTTCAGCGCTGTAACTGTCCTCCTGATTGGATCCGACCGGTGGAGGAGAAAAAGATTCCTTGCCGTCTCCAGCTTTCGTGCTAATATTATATTATATTAGTCTAACGTCATTATCTCAGTGATTCACATTGCTATTCACGTCACTAACCAGGGCAGAATATATTTATCTCTAAACGCAGAGGGCACATTTACTCTCGGGCTGTAACGGCGAGACAGCCGCTGATGGTGTGTTTACACTGTGGCGTGATGTGAGCAGCCTTACGCTAGCAGGGTCAGACGAATGCAGCGGCTATCCTGTGCGCGGGGAGTTTTTCACGATCGTTTCCTTGTGTGCTTACGAAATCTGTAGAACAATTTGTGCACAAGAGACTGAAATCAGTGATTCATTTAAAACAAATCAGTGGATGATGATAATAATGATCAGAGGTGGACCTTCATGTCTTAAATTAACAACTGACTAGCGTTGTTAGTTAATTACCTAATTCCATGTGTGTTATTCCATAGTTTTAACCAAACATTTCACTGGGACACTTAACCCTAACCCTAACCCTAACCCTGGAGGAATGAGGCAGCAGTGCTAAGCACTAAGCCACTGTGCCACCATAATATAATATGATAAGAAATCGTCTAGTTAACATTATTTTGATTCATTATTGTTGGATGGTTTCAAATATGAATCACTTTGCCTCAATTAACAACTGGGTATTTAATATTTAATGTTAATATTTGGATTAAACCTTGTACATCATGAAGGTTGTTATTATTCTTGACTGTGGGCAGAGGTCCTTAAGGGTCTGTTATGAATCAATGAAAAGTAAAATTAGATCTGAAAACTGATCTGCGACTCAAAAACCGTGACGCGACCCGAACTGCGAGTTTTCTGATCCGTTTCACTCATCCTTATCCTTTCACTAAAAATATTCACAAATGTAATAAAACTTTATTTCACGCAGCTGTTTTAAAGGGGATTAGATCAGACTCTGCTCTGGATCTTATTCACGCACGCCTGTCTCTCTCCGGAATATTTATTCAGCTGATTTCATCTTATTCTTCTTCTGCTTTGTTCCAGTGAAATCTTCGCCTCTGCTCAGGCATCCTGTCTCTCTGTCAGACTTTATTTCTTGCCATCCTCATGTGTGTGTGTGTGTGTTTTCCCAGAAGACAAGTAAAGATTTACATTAACACCACGGCTCCAGATCTCTCCCTGCCGAACGGAACTTCAGCGCTTTCCTTCACGTGCTTAGAGTTTATATCCTCACATCTGGATTCCTGTAATTCCATCTTTATTGGTTTATCTGGCACAAATCTTAATGCGTCGTCTCACGTCGCACCTCATGGCAGATCAGTGCCTCGGGTTCTCCCCACAGAACCTCTCTGGCCCTCTGACGTCCGTCTGTCCTACTTTCTGTTATTAGAATATATAATGTTCCAGGTATAATACGGCTGTAACCTACAGAACGTCACACTTCTTCCTCCTTTTCCTTCTGAGAGTGAACAAGGTGCTGTGTGATATCTTTCCCTCGTTGTGACTCTGATTTCTGAGCCTCATGTTGTGTTGTTGTGTTCCCGTTTCCTTGCAGTTCTGTGCTCAGGCCCGAAGCCGGCACTTCCGGCTCATCCGGTTCCGCTCGACCCAAAGGCCCGAACAGTAAGGTGTGCCTGGTGTGTTCGGACGAGGCGTCGGGGTGCCACTACGGGGTCCTGACCTGCGGGAGCTGCAAAGTCTTCTTCAAAAGAGCCGTCGAAGGTGAGCATGCGGAGAGAGAGAGAGAGAGAGAGAGCGTGGCAGAGGGAGAGATGGTTGTGTATTTTCTTTTCGTTTGTTTTTATTGTTTATATTTTATTATACTTACTGTATATCTAAAAGTTTTTTATTTTCTGAGATGAAACTCTAAAATCGAGTGACTCAGGGTGTGTGTGTGTGTGTGTGTGTGTGTGTGTGTGCGTGCTGCAGTCAGATCAACATTTGCTGAAAATATTTGCACCCCTTTTAGGGTTTGTAAGCCAAAAAAGAGATTCAAGACCAATCCAGTAATACAGTAGGTGGGAATCGAACCCGGACCCTGACGGTGCAAGGCGACTGTGCTAACCCGCCATTTTTATTATTATTATTATTATTATTAATTATCACTTAATATACTGTACATATCTGCACTTCTCTATCACTGAGTTTGTTGTACAGGAGAGTGAAGTCCTCCTACAGTAGATATCTCGTGTTCGAGCTCTTGATGTGGATTTTACGTTAGCGGTTTGGGAGTGTTAATGCAGTTTACTCTACCCAGGTTAGAGTTAAAGTTTAAAACCTGTAATGGTGTGAGACTGGTGTAAGTGTGACCAGTGAGCGGGTTTGAGACTACCTGGAGGCTTTTTAATGCACACAATTTTAAATAATGACGCACCATAAAAGTGCGTGTCCGGTACAGAATGGGTTATACTGGATCTGAGGCTGATCGGTCACGTCTGATCAAACTGAAAACCAGCCTGTGTTCCAGTCCATCGCTGATCATGTGTATGAAAAACTTTTTTAATATTTCATAAAATATGGAGTCGATTTGGAGACACACAAGTCAGCACACATGAGAACAGCCATTCCTCTGCCTCTGGAGGACTTGTGGGTAAACACTCTACCCCTCCCTCCATCTGTCTGTCTGTCTGTCTGAGAATCCTGGCAGTGCAAGTGGCAATTGTTTGCTTTAAAAGCTTCCTCCTGGTTTAATGCGTGTCTTAAGGGTACTTGAGGTGAACACGTGAGTGATAATCGGAGCGAGGCCGGCTCGAGCCGAGGCATCTCAGAGGCAGAGGCAGTGCTGTCGACTTCGACTTGTTCAAACAGCTTTTGAGAGCACATTAAAGAGCGTTAATAACTTCCAGCACTCAGCGCATGTAGCGACACGTTAAAGGTTTCAGCGTTTGTACTCTTTGAGAACGCAGCTGTGCTCGACGCCTCGTGCGGTCAGCTGCGTCTGATTAAACATTTTAATGCTTTTCTTTCATGTTTTAAAAGACGAAGCCGGTGTAAAAATGTGAAGCCTGGGTTTCATCTCCGCCTCTGTGAGATCGCTCGGGCCTGTCTATGAGACTCTGTGCTGTAGGTTCTGCAGGGAAACGTGCTGATGAAAAGCAGCGTCCGGTTTCTGATGGGTCAGCCAGGTCGCGGACCGACGACTACCGCGGCCATCCATATTAAAACAAACTCCTACTGAGGCAGAAGGAGCGCTGCAGCTGCTAGCGAGACAAAGTGTGTTTAATGAGAAAACACACCGAGCACGGAAACACGATCTCAAACAGACATCCGACATGTAGGGGCTGCGCGTTAGATCTTCATTTTATTACTGCTGGCCTGTGTGTGTGTGTGTGTGTGTGTGTGTGTGTGTGTGTGTGTGTGTGTGTGTGTGTGCGTGCGTGCGTGTGTGTGTGTGTGTGTGTGTGTGTGTGTGTGTGTGTGTGTGTGTGTGTGTGTGTGTTAAAAGGGTGAAGCTGCTTGTCAGATGTAATGTGAATAAAATGCTTTAACAGCTAAGTGACGAGGATTTCCAAAAGTGGCAAAATAAAAATAAGAAAATGAAACACAGACAGCAGATCAGAACCGAGCAGCACATCGGATCCAGTATTTCTTTTTGCAGTTTCAGATGCCCTCTTACACGCCACAGATCATCTGTCCTTAACCTCCACACTATATCAGGCCTCTTATATACCTCTTCTACAGTATACAGTGCCCTCCATAATTATTGGCACCCCTGGTTAAGATGTGTTAAAGGCCTTAAAATAAATTCAGTTTTTATTGCAGAAGCAAATTGTCACATATATAACGTGAATATAAATGAATTTTAAGGGGAAATAAAAATCCCTGACTAACAAATAATTATTTTTCATAAAATAACCTGTTCCAAAATTATTGGCACCCCTAACAATTCTTAGAAAAGAAATGTAATTGAAGTATTTCTGTCATTTCTACAGTAGTTTACAAAGTTGATCAGAGTATCTAGGAACATTTAATTAGTAATTTCCTGCTTCCCTGGGGTATAAATATGACGTGACACAGAGGCCATTTCTCTTATCCACTCTTCAACATGGGAAACACAAAGGAACACACCATTCAAGTAAGGCAGATGTGTGTCGACCTTTATAAGTCAGGCAATGGGTACAAGAAAATAGCCACCCGCCTGCACCTGCCCATATCTACTGTGAGAGGAATCATTAAGAAGTTTTTAAAAAAACTGGAACAGTAGTAAACAAGCCTGGACGAGGACGCAAGTTTATTTTGCCTCCACGCACAGTGACGAGGATGCTAAGAGAAATGAAATATTCTCCAAAGCTCACTGTTAAAGAACCGAGAGCAAATGAGAGCATCTTGGGGTCACAAAGTCTCCAAAACAAACATCAGACGATATCTACATGCCGACAAGCTCTCCGGGAGGCCTGCATGGAAAAAAACAAATGTTTGTTAGCAAATGTACTGCGACTCAAAAACCGTGACGCGACCCGAACTGCGATACTGGGGCTTCAACTGGGAACGTGTTCTTTGCTCAGATGAGACCAAGATAGAGCTTTTTGGCAACAAACACTGGAACACAAAAGATGAGTCTGCAGAAAAGCACCTCATGCCCACTGTGAAGTCTGGGGGAGGATGGGTGATGCTGTGGGGCTGTTTCTCTTCCAGAGGCCCTGGGAACCTTGTTAGGGTGCATGGCATCATAAATGCTTTGAAATACCAGGACATTTTTTTTTTAAATATATTTTTATTGGTATTTAACAACAACAAAAAATAAAAATAAAAAAGCAGAGCCAGATCAATATACAGTCGACACCCACAGCAAACATTTAAAAACAAACAATAATCTGTAAATATAAGAGTGAACATGGAAAACAAGGGCAAAACAGTCCAGCAAAAGAAAACATAAAAGAAAGAGTCATGATTGTTCAAGTAGATCCCACAGACGGGCCCGTGTCCCCCAGAATAGATCAGATTTGTTCTGTAAATCATAAGTAAGTTTTTCCAATGGGAGAAGGTTACCCACTTGTGTCAGACACATCTTTAAAGTTGGTACACGAGATGATGACCATAAGATTAGTATACATTTCTTTGCCATGTAAGTAATGAAATTTAGTAAGCAATTAAATCAGAAGGAAGATCTAGTGATATTTTACAATTTAACAGGTATATAGTTGGAGACATAGTGAATTTTCTAACCAGTAGTTTCTCAACCAGATCATGCACTTCATACCAAAACGTTTACATTTTCTTACACTCCCAGAACAGATGCATCAATGTTCCCGTTTCTGATTTACATTTAAAACACAGCTGAGATACATTTGGATACATTTTGTGGAGGTGTACAGGGGTGAGATATGTTCTATATATGAATTTAAAGTTTTGCTCATGTACAGAAACTGAAGCTGATTTGTGAAAAACCTCCTCACATATAGAGAGCCGTTCGTCATCAGTGAACGATCGGCCCATATCCTTTTCCCAAACCTTTCTGAGAGGATTCAAAGGTGAAGGGGTTTCTGATAAAAGTGAGCCGTACAGATAGGAAATCTGACCCTTCAACGCCGCTGGAAGAAGGAGGCGATTTTCAATATCAGACATTTCAAAGCGGATTTTGCCCCGTCTCATTTCAGATTGAATAAAATGACGCAGCTGGAGAAATTTGAAAAAATCTCGAAAAATTTGACAACATTATCTGTAAATAAACTGGCTAAAGTAAAAACATCTTTCTCCACCCAGGTCCGGAGGCCAATATTAGCTAACGAAGCAGGAAAGTCGGGGTTCAGAATGACTGGGGATCGCAGGGTTAAATTCCTGGGGAGGTGGAGATATTTTTTGACATCTTCCCAAAAGCCAAAAGGGTATTTAATAATAAAAAAATTCAACTACCGGCCGGATCTCCTTAAAATGATTAATAAATGGAAGAGATGTTAATGTTCTCGGGGCACATGCAGAGGATTCCATAGTGAGCCACAAGGAGCCCGTATCATCTGAAAACCATCTAAGCATTTGTTTGATCTGAGCAGCCCAATAGTAAATCTGTATGTTGGGCAAAGATCCGCCTCCACACTCCTTCGGCTTGAGAAGAGAAGTGAATCTGATCCTGGGTTTTTTATTGTTCCATATAAATTTACTGATGGCTGTGTTCAGACCCTTAAAAAAGTTAGAATTCAAATAACAGGGTCTGCACTGAAATAAATAAAGTAAACGGGGAAGCACATTCATTTTAATTGTGTTGATTCTTCCAAAAAAAGAAATGGGCAAAGACGTCCACCTGTCCATATCCTGTTTAAGTTTTGTTGTTAAGGGTGAATAATTCTTGGAGAACAGATCTTTAGGTCAGGGGTTATGTGTACGCCCAAGTAAAGAAACCCAGAGTCAGTGATGTGAAAGGGACCCTGTAATTTAACATTCTGTGGGGCATTTAAAAACATGGCTTGCGATTTCCCTAAGTTTATTTTAATAAATAATAATAAAATAATAAATAATAATAAATAATTTGTAGCACTTTGAGATTTGCCTCAAATATAAAGTGCATTATAAATAAAATGTATAAAATAATGTATAAATAAATTTTGTATCCACTACACTGGCTATACTGATTAATTATCTCCAACACACAAGGAATTGATGACTGTGCCTGCCTCAGGTAAAGAAGGACGTCATCTGCATATAATGATATGCGGTGTTCCATCCCACCTGCCTCCACGCCCCGGACGCCCCGTACACCCCTATGCATGTGAATAGCTTCTGCCAGGGGTTTGATGAACGAGGCAAACAGGAGTGGCGACAGGGGGCATCGCTGACCGCAGCCTCTATGAATCGAAAATTTACCTGATAATAAACCATTAGTATTAACCACAGCTGTTGGATCAGAGTAAAGAAGTTTAACTAGTCTGATGTAGTTAGAGGCCAAAATGAATTTGTCCAATATTTTAAGCAAAAATCTCCACCCGTCCCTATCAAACGCTTTTTCTGCATCTAGAGATATTATAGCGGCCGGGTCACCATCTGTATTCAACCGCTGTATTATATTCAGGAGACGACGTACATTGTCTGAACCATAGCGAGATTGAAGAAATCCAGTCTGATCAGGTTTAATGATCTTAGGCAAAATTCTCTCCAAACGACGAGCCAAGGCCTTGGCCACAATTTTAAAATCTACATTAAGTAAGCTGATTGGACGATATGAGGCACAGTCCAATGAGTTCTTTCCTTTTTTAAGAATCAAACTAATAGAGGCCAGAAACCTGGAATAAGACTGTCTTCCAAAAGGTTATCAACTACAGGCATAAAAATAGGAGAGAGCTCGTGCCAAAATGTTTTATAAAGTTCCAGAGGAAAGCCATCCAACCCTGGCGTCTTCCCACCAGGCATAGATTGAATAGCCGCAAAAATTTCTTCCTTTGTAAGAGGAGTGTTAAGAAAAGCCTGGTCCTCCTCTAAGATAGAAGGTAACGGGGGGTCTTCTGCTGCACATAAGGAAGTGTACGGATTCTCATAAAAATCTTTGAAACTGGAGTTAATTTTAACCGGATCATATGAGATTACTCCATCAGTAGTTTTGATAGCATTAATGGATCTTTCAGCTCGTTCACAGTTGAGTTGATATGCTAAAAGATGACTAGGTTTATTTCCATATTGATAAAACCTTTGCCTACTAGATGTTATTCATTTTTGTACATGTTCTGAATAGTCCAGGTTTAATTTAGATCTGGCACCGGTTAGAAGATTCCAATTGTTTTGTGTAGGTGAAATTTTATGAAGCTGTTCCAATCTTTTAACCTCTTCTTCTAATTTTTTCCTATTCTCAGCCTTTTGTTTTTTTTCCCAAGTAGTAAAAGAGATGATGTGGCCTCTTAAGGTGGCCTTGGCTGCATCCCATTTAGTGGCACTATTTACTGGACAAAATTCATTATCCTGCCAATATTGGGATATTTTTTCTTTAAGGAACTGGCAAAACAAATTGTCATTAAGGAGAGTACTATTAAATTTCCAAACCTAAATAAACAGGATTATGATCAGAAAGAACCATTGGACCTATTTCACAAGATCTTACACAATTAATGTACCTGGAAGGCAAAAATAAATAGTCTAATCTGGAATAAGAATTATGGGGAGGAGAGTAGAAGGTATAGTCTCTGACAGCTGGATGTAGTTCTCTCCAAGCCTGAAGCACGACACATATTTTGAAGAGTTTGTGAAGAACGGGAGGTTGATTTTACAGATGATGACCTGTCCAACTTATTATCCATGACACAATCCCCAGCCATCATCCCCAGACCATTACAGTTAAACAACAGGATCATCTTTGATATAAAGTCAGGACTGTCCTCATTCGGGGCAGACACATTTAAAACAGTTAAGGGTTTCCCTAAGACGTGACCGGTAATCAGAATAAATCTGCCATCAGGATCCTGTTCAGTCTGCTCTAAGATAAAAGGAAAGTTTTTATGAATCAAAATAGCAACTCCCTGTTTGTTTGATGAAAAAGAACTGAAATATACCTGACCAATCCAATGTCTTTTGAGCTGTAAATGTTCCCTATCTGACAAATGTGTCTCTTGTAGAAGTGCAATAGTTACGTTTTCTTTCTTCAGGAATGTTAAAATCTTCTTTCTCTTGACTACACTACCCACGCCCTTCACGTTCCATGTGACCACCCTAGTCAGGTTGGACATATGTTAGTGCAGTGCAAAGTATTTGGATGCTGTAAGTGGACAGAAGTGAAGTAGCCCTCCCCCCCCCCCCCCCTCTCCCTATCCCCAAACGACAGGGCTCAAATAACACAAACAACAACTCGTCACACACACCTTCCCCCAACTCCTCCATTGACCGACCTGAGAAACGGCAGCCAGAGAAGACCGCCTCAAAACTTTAAGTCCACTATAATAATATGAATAATAAAAAATATATATACATAAGACATTAAAATAAGACATAAAAAACAATGAATAATAAATAAATAAATGGCAGGTGACAAACAAGAAAAATCAACTTTTATGCAGATCCGGCGCCACGGTCATAAAATATACAGCCTGAGAGGGGCCTTGTGCGTGCGAACCAAATTTCACCGGATAACTGCATCACCTTCAAAAAACCATTTATTTACAATTAAGCTCAATAGGAAAAAAACACCCTTAAAACCTCCGCAGATAAATCCGGAAAGAAGCGTAATGTGGCACCTTTATAACTAACTTTAGTTTTCTTAGCTGCTTGCAAAACTGCCTCCTTTACCGGGAAACGTAGGAAACGCACAATAAGACTCCTCGGCGGTGCGCTCGGCATAGACTGGGATAGACGGGGGGCCCTGTGCGCGCTCTCCATCTCTATAGCAGGGAAATCAGCGGGAGCTGTAACCAGACTGGCAACATTTTCTGAAGAAATGCCGTCAGAGGCTCGTTGCCCTCCGCTTTCTCAGGAAGCCCGACAATCCTTACATTTTTGCGGCGACCGCGGTTCTCCAAGTCATCCACTTTGGCTTGGAGTTGTTCCACGGCCGCGCGCAAATCGGCCATCTGAGTGCCGCGTGCGCTCCCCGAGTCCTCCACCGCAGACATCCGCTGCTCAGCTGCGCTTAGCCGGGTCTCACTCTCAGTAACTCGTGCGGCGAGGGCGGCAAAAGAGTTCTCAAGAACTGCCACTGAGGTAGATATTTTCCCCAGCTGTCCCTCAATACCGTCTAAACGAACACCAACAGCCCTAATTTCGTTTAAAATTAGCGAGGTGTCCGGCTGTAGACTAGCGCTGGCCTCATCCTCGTCTCCATCACGCGCGGTGGGGTTTTTCTTCTTTTCTTTGCTTTTTTGTGATCTTGTCTCTGTAAAAATAGGAAAGTCCTTATCCCCTCCAATTTCCATTTCTAAATGTGTTATTAAATAATCACAAAGTGTATAAAACATAGGGCGTAATAAGAAAAATACGGAGTTTCGATGCGGAGCAAAACTCCTAAGCTGCCATCCTGCTTCTGACCTCCCCCATACCAGGACATTTTAAAGCAAAATCTGGTGGCCTCTGCCCGAAAGCTGAAGATGGGTCGTCACTGGGTCTTTCGGCAAGATAATGACCCAAAATATGTGGCCAAATCTACACAGAAATGGTTCAGCAGACACAGAATCAAGCTCCTCCCATGGCCATCTCAGTCCCCAGACCTCAACCCCATTGAAAACCTGTGGAGTGAGCTGAAGAGGAGAGGAGTCGGGTCACTGGATGATTTAGAGACATTGTGCAAAGAGGAACGGTCGAAGATCACTCTTTCTGTCTTCTCTAATCTTGTGAAACATTATAGGTGAAGATTAGGTGCTGTTTTGTTGGCAAAAGGGGGTCGTACAAAGTACTAAACATCAGGGGTGTTAATAATTGTGGCATCCATGATTTGATGTTAAAGAATTATTTCTTAATGTGGGATTTTTTTCCCCCCACTGAATAAATGCACTTGAATTAAAAGTTGGAATTTCCTCTTTTTTCCATTGTGGTCGTATGTTATTTAGAACAAAACTGATTTTTTTAGAAGCTAAAGAACACATTTTAACCAGGGGTGCCAATAATTATGGAGGGCACTGTACCTCTTATATACCTCTTATATACCTCTTATATAGCTGTTATATAGCTGTTATGTAGCTGTTTTTGCTCCCAATTCCTGTGGTTGCTCTGGCAACAGTGAGGGATGGAGAACATGTCAAAACACACACATGGTAAACAGACTAACCTTTAACAATGCTTCTCCTGATAAATCACCCTGAACTTCAGCAAATGGCTCAACACACACGCACACACACACACACACACACACACACGCGCACACGCACACACACACATGGTGCCATTTCATTGCCCATGTCTAATGATCTTACTCATGATCCCATACGGATTGTTTGTTTTAAAATTAAATCAGTGACTGAATTCATTAAATCCGTAGCAGGAGTTTGTACACACACACATCCACAGGTTGCCACATTGCTGTTTGATTTTTTTTGCTCTCTGGCTTTTATAGCTTTATAGTTGTTTTTTCTATTCAACGGCTATCTGACGGCTTTCAACTGTATGAGGTCGAGTCAAGCACCAGACATAAAGGCTTAAGTCTCCCGAGTGAGCTCTGATCTAACCCCTACTGTAAATCACTGGTGTACTTAGACATGGTGCGGAACTGAAGAACTGTCTGTCTGTCTCTGTTCTCACATTCGCTCAGGTATCAGGACACTAACGTATTCTAAATAACAGAGTTATTTCACATGAATGCTTCTAAGATCTATATTTGATATCTGTGAGTTAATTAGAGGATCTTTATGAGGCTGATTTTTCTCCCTTAATGACGCCAGGCTGAGACGATTGCAAGCGCTTGTGCACACTCGTGATGGCGCGCGTCAGTTTGGTTAGAATAAATATTCTGCCGTGGTTCTCCTACATATCTACATGTGCACCTCTTCTTCTTCCTCACACCTCACTGCAGAAAAGAATGCTTTTGTGAAAAGTTAAATATTTTTGAATCTAGCGAATTTTTTCTATACTATTTAAAAATAAGATAATATAAGATTATTAGACTTTTTTCTAACCAACTTTTACTAAAATTGTGAGCAGAAATGTCTTGCTTTATTGACGGATCATTTTGCTTCTTTTAAGAAATAAGTTTCTAAAACTAGCCAAATGATCTGCCAATAAAACAAGAATGTACAACACAGTACCACCACACGACCAGGCTGGAGTTAGAGACCAGTTCTGCCCGGCCGGGGTCCTGTTTCACACTATTTCAACAATGAACTTGTCAAAAACTTTCTCGGAATTTGGGCTCTGCTTTCAGTCAGCCTCTACCCACAGTACCCACAGAACCTACAGAACCCACAGAACCCACAGAACCGACAGAACCCACAGAACCCACAGAACCGACAGAACCCACAGAACCGACAGTACCTACAGAACCTACAGAACTCACAGTACCTACAGAACTTACAGAACTCACAGTACCTACAGAACTTACAATATCTACAGAACCTACAGAACCCACAGAACCTACAGAACCCACAGAACCTACAGAACTTACAGAACTCACAGTACCTACAGAACTCACAGTACCTACAGAACCCACAGAACCTACAGAACCCACAGAACTTACAGAACCTACAGAACTTACAATACCTACAGAACCTACAGAACCCACAGAACCTACAGAACCTACAGTACGCCACACTCTCTGCTCGTGCTTTACCTCCCACTTTAGCAGACAGTGTCTTTTCTACTTGGTCCAATTTTTGTATTAAAACCTTTAAAGACTTGGACATAGATAAGATATTTTAGATCTCTGCAGATCTCTGGTTTTGCCCGCAGTATCTTCCTCGTGTTTCCTCGGTCCTGTACTAATGACACTCACTGAAGTCGTAGATGGTTTCCTGATACCAATCCTAAAAGTTTCACGCTCATGCGCACTGATTCCCTAAATCCCAGGAAGGCCTTTTGGGACGAGGATCTGGGGCAAGAAATAGCAGAGGAGTTTTGGTCAGGCCTACATAATCCCTCTGTTTGTGTAAGACACGGTCTTATCCCATTTATCCTAGTACATCATGTGAATTACACTAAAACGTGGTTGTCCGAGATTTACGCATGCTTTGTTAACCCAGCGTGTGAAAGCTGTGAACAGTCTCACACGTGTTCTGGCTCTGTCCATCCCTTTACTGCTTCTGGATGGGAATAAATTACGGGGTTAAACATATAGCCGAATCCTTTGAGTGCACTGTTTGGGGTCTTTTCATCATTACCTTCCCTTTCTACTTTTAAAGGGTTGGCCTGGCCTTTGCTATCCTACTTAATTAGAGGAATAATACTGACTAATTGGAAATCATCATCATCATCATCATCTCCCTCTCACTCCGAGTGCATAAGAGATGCCCTTTCCTTTCTTCAATTGAAAAAGATGAGACATTCATTAAGGAGTTCTACGGTTTTTGTAAAAACCCAATAAAAAAGGTATTAAAAAAAGAATGAAAAAGTGCAAAAATAAATCAGGCCTGGATAAAAGAGACAGAGGAAAGTGTCTGTGTTCTGTGTCTGAGAAAAAATAATATTTTTGATTTCCTTTATATTCCTGTTGATCAGCTGGTCAGGTTCGGCTGTTCACCTGTAACTGCTGGTTATTAAAGTGATTAGCATGAGTACAGGAGTAACCTTACAGTACGCTGAGCATTAATCAATCAGGGATCTCACTGAACATTTATATCTACACTCACCTGGCCAGAAACAAAGGTCACACCAGTTCATGTGTGTAAATGATTCCTCACACTCCCAGAGCCGCTCTCACTCTCTCTCTCTCTCTCTCTCTCTCACTCTGAGTCCTGGAACATGTCCATTCTATCAGTGAAGAAGAAACCCTCCATAGATGTGATGTGCTGGTGATTCAGTACATTCAGGTGGTCATGTGACTTCATTTTATCTCCACATGACGTTGCTGAGTCTCGACCTGAGCGACTGAAGCGACCCCAGATCATAACACTGTCTCCAGAGGCTTGTACAGTGGACGCTATGCATGATGGGAGCATCGCTTCATTACAGCGCTTCCCTTCTCACCCTGACCACGCCCATCACTCTGGACTAGACTCGGTCTGGACTCAGCAGGTCACATGACCTTTCTCCATCGCTCCAAAGTCCAGTCTTTATGATCCCCAACAAACTGAAGACTTTTTCTTCGAGTGGTTTAATTACGGACACACAGCTGTTTAGTCCCGATCCTGTGTGTTCTCATCACATTGTGTGTGTGTGTGTGTGTGTGTGTAAATGCTCTTACTCTCACTGTTAAACATAGCTCTGATTTTATCGAGCGTGTCTGTGATCTTCCATCACGTGCGTTCAGGACGTGCTGCGTGTTTAGTCCTGTTTATCTTTGGCAGTCTCGGCTCCCTGGTGCAGTTCTGGCTAACAGATTGTTTGTAGACATGTTTGTGTCTCCTGGTCAGCTTGGTCTACAGCATTGTGTGCTCTTTTATGTTCGTGTAATGTGTTGTAGGAAGATGCTCTACTGACTGCTCTTGATATTTTCACTGCGAATAGTTTATACTGTGCTTACGTCATTAAGCATCTCCTGGTATCCAAGTGTTTTTTATTGAGTCCATTAGCCTGGTGTCCCAGCGAGCCCCAGGCCCAGAGACAGTACTGTCCTAAACCTCACCACGATCTGATCAGCAGGTGTGTTAAAACTCAGCTCAGTCAATCTCCAGCTTTAATCACAGCGTTTAAGAGCTTTAATGCTCTCCTGCCGTGGTGCGTCACAGTCTTACACCAGGCTCTCTGAGGCTCACGTCTCACTTTTATTCTCTGAGTTCAAGTTGTACTTGTTGTGATTGTGCACTTCCTGTGAGAGGGTCGCAGGTCACTCTGTAATGTAATGCACTCCTCTCACTCACTCCTTTATCGAACATCTCCTGAGCCGAAGCACGGAACCTCTCACCCCCGACGTCTCTGGAGTCTGAAACCGTTTATCCCACACTGTCTGCTCCTGTAAGGAAGATCATTGACTCCGAAATAACCACAGCTCATTAATTATATTATTATGTTTTTTAAAAAAATACAATTTATAATTCATAATTAGATAGACAGATCGACAAAAAGCCCCACACACGGGCAGACCTGGGACAGACAGGCGTGCAGACAGACAGACAGACATGTAAACAGATAGACAACCAGCAGATAGACAGGTGGACAGATAGGGGGACAGACAAAAAAAGAAAAGGCAGTTAGACAAAAAGGGAGACAGACAAGCGGCCAGAGAGACAGTCAGACAGATAGGGATACAGACAGGTAGATAGACAGACAGGCTGGCAGACAGTCAGACAGACGGACAAGTGGGCAGACAAAAGGCAAGCAGTCAGGCAGACAGATAGGGAGACAGACAGACAGACAGACAGACTGATTGTCCTATTACTGTATATGATGATGTAACGCAGTAGCCTTCAGCAGTGATTATCTGAAACAATGTGATGTGTCTTCTTCTGTGATGAATGTTAAAGACTTTGTGATGGAGCGGTGATTTTATTATTATTATTATTATTATTATTATTATTATTATCATCATTTCCTTCTGGGACGCTTGTGATGGGAGTCGATCTGAGAGCAATTCGGAGTGACTCAGCTTCCTCTTGTGTGTCAGCGACTGTAGCAGTGTTGTAATGTGAAGTCCTGCAGGCACAGCACCCGTCAGCCTGACAATATAATCATAATAAAAACAATAATAACAATAATAATAACCCCTTTTTCCTTTCAGGCCAACACAACTATCTGTGTGCCGGGAGAAACGACTGCATCATCGACAAGATTCGCAGGAAGAACTGTCCAGCCTGCCGCTTTCGCAAGTGCCTCCAGACGGGCATGAACCTCGACGGTAGGCCACGCCTACTCTGTGTGTGTGTGTGTGTGTGCTTTAATAAGCATCAGTGATCACATTACATGCAAATAGGATTTAATTCCCTGAGTGTGTGAAGGACTTTATCATTTTAACTGCTGTAATGATGTAAATAGTTATAATATAAAGCTGCTTTCAGTAAAATGTTTGACTGTGGAGCTGCTTTTAAAGGTCGGTTTGTGTAGCTGTGTGTAAGAGCATCCAGAGGCCAGGAAGTTCAGGATAAGTGTGTAAAGGTAACGTTGATGCAACCACAGTGGGTTAATCATTAACAGGCCGTTAAGCAGGATTTGTCCAAATCGGTCATGATTACGTCTCAAACAGTTTAGAAGATGGAGTCGAGTAAGATTTGTTTATTTTTATATTATTTTTATGAAGATTTTATTTTCTTAAGTTCACCCCGTCTGTCCCATCCGTGTACACGAGGCTCCGCCCCAAAACTGAATTCTGAAATCCGTCTTGTTTTTCTTTATAAAAAAACAAACAAACAAACAAACAAACAAACAATAAAGGCGTTTAAAGTTCCCAATAAAGACATAACACACTTAAGCATAAAACCATGCTTTAAACCGTTATTGTGCTGATTATATCCTACATATTTCACAGATTCGCACACCCATGGACATTATGGACATAAGACACTTTAATATGACACTTTACTGTATATTTGCACACCCCTGGATATTCTGTTCTTTTATGTTCACTCCATTCCCACAACTCTATATTTTCTATTGTACAGTTAGGTTTTTCTTATTTTCTTATATCTACTTATATCTAATATAATATTGAGGTAGTGAAGGGAACAGATGCTGATTTTTGTTGTAACTCCAGATTGGAACCGTACAGGAACACACCTGGGCTTTTGTTAATATTTCCCAACATGGTTACCTGATCCTAGTGCTGTGTAGCCTGTAAATATCATGACCATTCTTCTGTTCCCTCTGTTGCAGCGCGAAAAAACAAGAAGCTGATCCGAATGAAAGGGCAGCAGGCCGCAGCCGAGTCCTCGCCCTTCGTCTCCGCCGAGCATCAGTCGTCTCTGGTGCTCAAGTCCATGCCTCAGCTCGTCCCCACCATGCTGTCTCTGCTCAAGGCCATCGAGCCTGAAATTGTCTACGCTGGCTATGACAGCACCATCCCCGACACCTCCATACGCCTCATGACCACCCTGAACCGACTCGGGGGGCGCCAGGTCATCTCCGCCGTCAAGTGGGCCAAAGCCCTGCCAGGTGAGAGACGGTCCTCCTAAAGCGCCACTCCCTGACCCGCCGGTGCAGAAAACACGGATTAAAATGATCCAGTTTGAGCAGATCAGGAAGGGAAATGATTTTAGAAGATGTAAAGTCACCTGCACTTTCTCAAAAGAGTAACTCAGATCCCAGTTCGGAAAAACTCACTCTGCTGTAAACCAGTACTTTAGTTTGAATGACCCTATTAAAGGCATGTTTTAAGTTTATTTAGGTTGGGTAGGAGTAGAACGGTGGTGTAGGGGTGAGCACTGTGTGTGTGTGTGTGTGTGTGTGTGTGTGTGTGTGTGTGTGTGTGTGTGTGTGTGTGTGTGTGCGCATGTTTCCCCGTGCTTGGAAGGTTCCCTCGGGTTTCTCCGGTTTCCTCCCACAGTCCAGAACCAGAGACCTGCAGATTAGGCTGATTAAAGTTCCCAAATTCCCTGTAGTGTGTGAGTGAGTCTGTGTACCCTGTGTACCCTGTGTACCCTGTGATGGATTGGCACAACATCCAGGGTGGACCCCACCCTGTGCCCTGGGATAGGCTCCGCCCCCTGTGACCCTATAATAGATAAGTGAAAGTCAGGTGATTTGCATTCAGAACAATTATTTGGCTTTTATTATTCCTAAATAACAATCAAGACAGTATATTCAATAAACAGAATATTTTAAGAACAGAATAATTGATTGTTTTATCTGGAAGAGGACGATGTGACAAAATGTCACGTCACGATACCACAACATTTCTGCGATACGCGATATGCATCGGGATTTAAAGGTTTCGATGACGCCTTCAGTTAATGTCTAAAATGTGTACTTTCAGAATAGTATATTTTATTTTAAATATGTCAACAATAACAATTAAATTTTACGTTTAATAAGAACGGAAAATACCTTTTTGAAATTCAGTCTGAAAGTGTAACAACCAATCAGCTGCTTTCAGTCAAAGTGTGTAATTGTTCTAAAAATGAAGTTTTAAACCAGACACAACACTGATGATGATGATGATGATGATGATGATGATGATGATGATGATGAAGATGACGATGATATTCAGAGTACTTGGATTACTGTTTTGATGTAGCGAGTAATCTAACGCGTTCGCTCCGCCATTCAAGTCCTCAGTTACTCAGTTACTTTTTCAAGAATGTAATCCGTTATTCAGACAATTTATGTAATCCGCGAGCCAGACAGCAGTCATTCACAATCCATTAGTGTGTGTGTGTGTGTGTGTGTGTGTGTTTATGTGTGTCCTACAAGCCCCGCCCCTGATACCCCGCCCCCCCTCTGTTATTCCTGCTGTTACACCCCTATCTCACCTGTGCGGTTTGACTATGTGAGGATCGACGCGCGGAAAGATGGAAACCTGATCACAGAGCCGAAACTCGCGCTGAATCATGATGAATTGTACTTACGACCACCGCGCGACACCGCGTAGACGAGATCGGGGTATTAGTAGTGAACAGATTATGGGCCAAACTTCACTGAGTGATGATGGTAGAATAATTATAAAGGTCTCGACTAAAACAACATGCATGAGGAAGCACCAAGGAGTTTTCATTTTCTGCAGTGGAAAAGAACTCGAACTAGTGACTTTTATCAGAAAGTCACGCAGTGATGTAACGGATTACTTTTTGAAGACAGTAATTTTGTAATGTAATTAGTTACTTTAGAAAGTAACACTGCTGATATCTCAGGATGCGTATGGTGCTGTGATTTATCACAATGTCACTATGACATCATCGTCTCGCCCAGCTCTGGTTCCAGCTCGCGGTGAATGTTGAACCCGACGCCAGTCTACAGGATCACATGAGTGATGCTTTAATTAGGTCAAAATCAAAATAACAAATAATAGATGATGTATTTATGTGTTTATTATTCATATCATCAACAGGCTTTTTTTTAGAGAGAGAGAGAGAGAGAGAGAGAGATTATTCTCGGTGCTAAACACGGCATGTTATCGCTTCGGGATGATGTTTATTATCTGCGTTTCAGTTACAGCTCAGTATTTATTCTGTGAGTTTTCTGCGACTTCCTGTATTATTTACAGGGCCGTTAACTTCTGTTAAGCGTGATGAAGTATTTATTCCTCCGGTCAGATGGAGGTGATTAATTCTCTATAACGGCGGCTCTGACGGTCGTTTCGGCCGTAACACAAATCACAGGTTTATATTAATGCGCCTGTTCTGATACGGTATCGTTTCTATAGCAACAGCACGATCGCAGGGACGTGTGGAACCGAGGAAGCTCTACCTTATCTGAGGTTTAAAAATGAGCTGTGTGAGACACACACACACACACACACACACACACACACACACACACTTACCCTTCCATCTTATCCAAATCACCTTAAATTGGACTGGTTTGTCGGTTCTTCATTTGTGGACGAAAAAAAAGGACATTTGTGTTCATTCTAAATGTCTTCATCAGTAAATGAACACAAACTGTTTTTGTGAGTCCAATTTGACGGGATTTGATTTGAGCCTGAGTTTAAAAAAAGGTTTAATTTCTCAAAAACTGAATGAGCACAGAAAGAACTGACATGATGGTTTTGTTAATTCTCAGATTGTGTGTGTGTGTGTGTGTGTGTGCGCGTGTGTGTGTGTGTGTGTGTGTGTGTGTGTTGGAGGTGGTGTCAGCCTAACGAAGATCCCCTGATGTGCTGAAGGTTTCTGTTCAGAGTTTTGTGATATTTATGGAAGGAGTCTCCAGTGCCAGTGGACCTTCTGACTGTTCAGCAGTTTTGTGTTTTATGACAAAATGTATTTTTTTAGAGAGAGAGGAAACAAGTGTTTATAGCTGCTATAAGGCCAGTTATAAGAGAACAGGAACTGACTTGTCTCGTTCGTACGCATCATCAGACTGTGTTCAGAGGTCATGAAACTGGAGGTATAACAGGTTTAAGGGTTAGAAGAGGAACGCCGCGAGCTGTTGTTCGAAAATAATCCATAATGATATGATGTGCTACTGTCGACACCAGACTGCATTATTTTTCATACAGGGCAGGTAGGAATAAACCCTGCAGGTCATCGAGTCTCTAACGCTGAGCCACGATGGTGATGGAGAGAACGTGCAGCAGCGCCCGAGTGAACACAGAGCGTCCGCGTGTTTTTCCCGTCGTGCTAACGAGGGTCTGATGTTCATTCCTCTGCGTCTGGGTTTTATATCGCTGTCTAATATCATTTGGACACAGAAGCCTGCAGGAGTTTGTTCATTATAAATGCAGACTTTAAAGCGTGTCAGGGATCGGTGAAGCTCTCCCGCAAGCAAGAGCACGAGAAAGGCACGTGGGTTTTTATTCCCTTCATGCATTTCCTCGATCTCGTTCTCTGCTGCTCATCATCACATGAGCGTCTGCGGAAACAAACACAGCTACAGAAAACCTTTACAAAGTGGGAAAAGGTGAAAAAAATACTCCAGCACAAGCAGATATTTGGTAAATTATTATACTGCATGTGGATACCGGTCTTTAGTCTCGTGATTCCTCGTGCAGGTCTGGAGTGAAGGAGGTCTCAGAGACGCAGGACGAACCATCAGGAAGCGTCTGTAACGCACTGCCCTGTTCCTCACATCCTCAAGTCGACTCTTTACTCCCGTGGAAAAATAAATCTGTCGCACCTTCATCATTTTATTGGCAAATACATGCAGCGATTATCACAACTGTTTAAGTTATTAGAAAAGTGTTTAGACTGTTTTGTGTACAGCAGGAGTTTGTGTTTATCGAAACAGATGTTTTCATGAGGACACACAGCGGCACCTCGGCACACGAGTGTAATCCGCTCCGGAGGCGAGTCCTTAAGGTGGAATGTCGTACTGTGAATCGCCTTGTCCCATAGGAAATAATGTAAATGCAGATAATCCGTTCCAGACGCCCAAAAATATCACCAATATTACCAGTTCCCAACACTATAATCATATTTTTGCATATAAAAACAATCAAAATATTTAGAAAAGACAAGTAAATTATGTAGAATGAATAAATAGACATTAAACCGCACTTAATCGGAATTTATGATTCCTCTCGGCGCCGGCTGCTTAAAAAACCAAACCGAAAGCGGCTCCCTTTTCTTCTTGCTACCCGCCCTTGATAACATTATTGATACATATGTGTAAACACCCCCCACCCCCACCCCCTCCACCCCCTGTTGCTTGACTTTCCACTGACGGAAACGAGTTTTGCGCGGCTCCCGGCTGTACGCTGTACTGCGTTCAGTTCGACTTGACTCGAATGCTGAAAATTCTTCGTATGCCGAATTCTTGCATAATTGCATAATTTTAGCTCTTAAGGCAAATAAAATTTCATTGAGTTGAATTGAACTTACTGTACACTATAGCAGCTGTAAATGGTTGTTCAATTAAATTTTATTTAGTTCAGTTTTATTTGTATTTCGCTTTTAACAACGAGGTTTACACAATCAAAAGAAAATGATGGAAATATGTATAAAAGTCGTTAACTGTGTAGTACACTGTGTGTGTGTGTGTGTGTGTGTGTGTGTGTGTGTAGTCACTGCATTAGCTCGTCATCATGTGGTAGAGCGAGCAGTGAACATCACTCCACCTGAGACCTCAGATCATCTTCACCTGTGAGATCCATCAGCTGCTCCAGGTCGAACCTTCATGTATCTCTTCATCACTTTGTGCTTCCAGGTTTCCGGAATCTTCACCTGGACGACCAGATGACTCTGCTGCAGTGCTCCTGGCTGTTCCTCATGTCCTTCAGCCTCGGCTGGAGATCTTACCAGCAGTGTAACGGAGGCATGCTGTGCTTCGCCCCTGACCTCGTCATCAACGAGTGAGTCGGATTAAAACACCGTACAGCAGAGAAACGTTGTTCAGAGTGTGAACGGTGAAGAGACACTTAAAGCGGTGATGATGGACCGATGATGTGAGCTCGTGTATGTGGAGGAGGGCAGATAGAGACGTGATGTGATGTTCCTCTGTGATGCAGCAGCTCAGCGAGATTATTATAGGTGTATTAGAAATAATCTCTTATATTTTGTATTAAGGATGAATCTGTGTGTGTGTGTGTGTGTGTGTTGCAGGGAGAGGATGAAGCTGCCCTACATGAGTGAACAGTGTGAGCAGATGCTGAAGATCACCAACGAGCTGGTGCGGCTCCAGGTCTCCTACGACGAGTATCTGTGTATGAAAGTGCTGCTGCTGCTCAGTACAGGTCGGTGCACTCGTCCTCATGCTCAGTGTGTGTGTGTGTGTGTGTGTGTGTGTGTGTGTGTGTGTGTGTGTGTGTGTGTGTGTGTGTGTGTGTGTGTCTGTGTGTCTGTGTGTCTGTGTGTGTGTGTGTGTGTGTGTGTGTGTGTGTGTGTGTGTGTGTGTGTGTGTGTGTGTGTGTGTGTGCTCTCCTGCTTTTAGCTTTGATGTAGAACACACAAGACGTTGTTGTCTGGATGGAGACGTGTGTGTCCTGCTCCGTGTCTCTGTGACAGAGGTGCGCTGATGGACACTTACACTCAGCCGCTGTATATCAGGACAACTGGAGTGATGCAGCAGCAGGAAGAGTTGTACTTTTACATCAAAATCAATTATCCACACACACACACACACACACACACTAATGTTTCTCCTGATGTGTGTAATTTAATACCATTTTCACAGAAATGTTGATAACAGCAGCGTCTCCTGTCCCGCCCAGACCTCGCTCCAGTAGTTATTTCTCGATCAGCGTTTCCAGTCTCACCATCTGTAGCCGCGAGTGGGGGTTGGGGGGGGCAGGGGTTAGGGTGTGCGCTCTCATGTCAATCGTAGCAGGATTCACCAATCACGTGCATCCGTGCTTTGTTCCCACGCCCCTAATGGTGCGCGTGCGGCAGTTTAGGAAGCAGGTCATGGCCCTGACCCTCCCTGTTGGTTGGATTTTATTTGTACAGTAAACTCTGAGCCGTGACCTGAAGAGAGAGAGAGAGAGAGAGAGAGAGAGAGAGACAGCGCTGTAACCTTCTGCAGTTTGGGAGAAAATGTGAAAGTTATTTATTAGTCCATGTTCAACATATAATTGAATTTTTACTTAAAGTTACATTAATGTTTGTGTTTGCTGTTAATTAGAGCTCTTTGAATAAAAAGACAATCAGAAAATATTGCAAATTGCACATCTCTAATTAGGAATGGGAATCTCCAGGGGTCACCCGATACGATGTCACCACGATACCAAAGTGCTGATTTCATTTGAATTGTGATTTTGTAAGTATCACAATTTTATAATGATCCTGATTTAATATATTCTTATTAGGATAGTGTTACAATTCTAAAACAAACTTAGCAAATAATTTGCTCCTGCTAGACAGCCTGCGGTGCTGCCTGCGATGTGTGCCAGTGTCTGCCACCTGTAGGATCATAGTGGAACTGCAACATTTGCACCTACAAACATGTAAATAAAAACAAACCCCATATTGGAGTCAGTGCAGTGACATGTGATTGACCAGACGAAAGAATCGCGATACATAACTGAATACCCCCCCCCCCCCCCCCCCCCCCCCCCATTTCTCTTCCTCGTCTTCTCTCCTCACGGTGGAAAGGCTCACTTTAGGCCGGCTCCTCTAAAGTATTCATTTATTATCACAATTAATTTAGACTAGTAAATCTTGAGCAGAATTAAACAGGCCTGTTATCCTGTATATTAAAGGTTCTTCTTGTTCTTCCAGGTGCCTGATGTTTGTTCTCTTGTTGGCGTGTATCCGATCATACTTGTCCTTCTATTTCTAAGTGAAAGCAGTAAAATAGCTCATTTTACACCGTTCAAATTCTCTGACAATGGCTCTATAATGTAAAACAGATGTGCTCAGGTGTGTGTTGATTACTTCTTAAAGAAATGGAAATTGCATGTCTATTAAAGGAAAAAATCATGTCTGCTTTAAGAAGAAGAAAAAAGCAGGACTCTCCTGTTCTCATCATGCCGGAGTCTGGTCTCTCTGTCCTGAAGACGTTTTCTCTCTCTCTCTCTCTCTCTCTCCTCTCCACTCTGTATCTTTGGTTTGGACGCTGCAGTACCTAAGGACGGACTGAAGAGCCAGGCTGTGTTTGACGAAATCCGCTTGTCCTACATTAAGGAGCTCGGCAAAGCCATCGTCAAACGGGACGAGAACTCCAGCCAGAACTGGCAGAGGTTCTATCAGCTCACCAAGCTTCTGGACTCCATGCAGGAGGTGAGATCATGAGTGAAAATGTGGCATTGATTAGAATCCTCATAATTAATATATAACAATGTTTACTAAAACTACTGACCACTTTTAATCTGTGGGACGCGAATCGTGTGTTTTTCTGTAAACTGCTCTACATCCAGTGTAAGGTTCTTGAGTTTTGAGGTTTACAGATTAAATGGCCTGCTGATTTTAGCCTCCAAAAAATATCACATTTACAAAAATACAGAATTTTATTTATTTATTTATTTAGCCTTTTATTAGTCATATTACTATTTCTTAATGAGCAATGCTGTGCATATCTAAAAAAAAATCAGACTATAATATTTCATTGTCACCTTTAGCTTTGATTACACACACACACACACACACACACACACACACACACACACACACACACACACACACACACACACGTGTCCAGTTCATGTGTGAAAATTATTCCTCATGCTTCCAGAATCCCCGGGAATATTCCCCTGCCATCAGGGAAGCAGAAACCCTCCATAGATGTGATGTGCTGGTGATTCAGTACATTCAGGTGGTCATGTGACTTCATTTTATCTCCACATGACGTTGCTGAGTCTCGACCTGAGCGACTGAAGCGACCCCAGATCATAACACTGTCTCCAGAGGCTTGTACAGTGGACACTATGCATGATGGGAGCATCGCTTCATGCGCTTCCCTTCTCACCCTGACACGCCCATCACTCTGGAATAGACTCGGTCTGGACTCGTCAGGTCACATGACCTTTTTCTCCATCGCTCCAAAGTCCGGTCTTTATGCTCTCTAGCAAACTGTCTCACTGGTTTCCAGCTGTTTAATCCCTTGATTTCCCTTCCCATGAGTGTTTACTGTTCATTTATTTTCATTTTTTTTATATGAAACTTCACCAAGTGTTTAATTGATCTCCCATCACACTCATTCAGGATGTTTGAACCCAGTGAGGGTTCAGCACTACGGTTCCAGTGTTTAATAGTGTGTTAGAGAGTTCCGAACCCAATCCCAGTCATTTCCGCTCACCCTCCTTAGTTGTTAGCTTTGCTTGATGCAGGATAATAACAAATCAAACAGAAAATCTGGTTTCTCGCTCCATCAGTTAGAGTTTTATATACACACATACTGTACACATATAGACCTTAGCATGATGATCTTCAGTACAGGGTCATGACCTCACACGCTTGCTGACGGTCTGCTGATCTGATTGTCTGCTTGTGTTTGCAGATGGTGGAGGGACTGCTCAACTTCTGCTTCTACACGTTCGTGAATAAGTCCCTGAGTGTGGAGTTCCCCGACATGCTGGCGGAAATCATCACCAACCAGCTCCCGAAAATTAAAGACCGGAGCGTCAAGCCACTTCTCTTTCATCAGAAATGACTGCCTTAGACGATGATGACAATGCCTTATCTCCATGCTAGCCTCGCGGTCCTGAGCAGACCTTCAGCTGTCGCGGCTTCGCCGAGTGAGACTCAATGGCTTTCGTTTTTATTAGGCACTGTGTGTACTGATCGAGAGAGAAAGTCAGAGAGTCCGTGACACAGACGAAGACTGGAGACACACACACACACACACACACACACACACACACGTACACAAGCCATTTCCAATTCCTCTTTATTCTCCTCGATATTTTCTGCAGATGCGTTCGGTTTGGATCCTCGTAGATGAGAAGCGTCTCCCGCTTGTACACTGATGCAAAGTTTACAAAGGAACATCACGAAAGGGAAAATGTGCCTTTACAAAAAAACAACAACAACAACAAAAAAAAAAACACCCTTAATGTAAATGACTTACATGCTTTCTGTGTTCGTGCCTTGTAGCTGTGATGGCGTTTCCTCTCTCCTGTAGAACGGCAGCGTTTGGGTTTCGGCAGCTCAGTAATCCTCAGGACGTCAGGATGGAACCCCTGCAGCCGCGTCATGGGGGAAAAAAAAGAAAAGAAAAAAAGATTCTAAAGTGCTTTTCATTGTTGTTTCAGGTCTTCTGTCGATGCTTTCACGTTATTCATGCTTTTGTGTGATCTGTACATCCCTGAATTCACACTTGCATATTTATAGTTTAATTTTCATTTGGTTTGAGACGCAGCAGGTTTCACGCGCTGCAGGAGGAGCAGAGTGACCTCAGGACCGTTTTTAGTAGATCGTCCAAACGCAGTTTACCTGTTGTGGTTGTTTCAGACTGGAATGGGTTCATGGTTTGAACTGGGAACTCTGGAGTCGTGAGCCTATGACGCTCTCTGATGCACCACAGCGCCTCTACTGGAGGAATAATATTACGGCCTGACACAAAAGTCTCCACACACAGGGCTGAACGACACTACGTTTGTTCCCCCCGGAAAAGCGACTTTACTTATAAAACCTCCTCTAAATCACGCTGTTTCTTTGTAAACACACATGTTGCATTTAGCGCTGCGTTCACACTGCGGGCAGAAGATTCAGATTCAGACCATTTTATCATTAATCCCAGCAACGGTGCAATCATAAAGAGAGTTTTTTTACTTATACAGTATATTTTTCTTGCTCATATAATTTATAGTGGATGTTTCATAGGGACGCACTCGCTTACATACAAGATAACAAAAAAGAACAATCTTCTGGAAAGATCAAATCTAGACCTCGGATCTGTTTTCCATAACAGTGAGATAAACAGCTCAAATCACAGGCAATCTGATCTCCATATACGGATCTGAACCCGTCTGATTTACAGTCATGTGACTTTTACATCGATCCCTCACTTCCTGATTCTGCAGCAGGAAAGCTGACGGTGGATCTCAGTGCTGTGATAGCGAGGTGATGGACCTCATAAACATCTGTGATGATCGATGATGTTGTACGTGAAGTTAGAAGTCGGCTGCTGTGTGTGTGAAGAGATCTTGAAGGAAGTGAACGCGGCGCTGAAGGAAAGTTTACAAACTGATTACGCAACCTAAAGGAGGATCTGACTAACGAGCCTCTTCAACAGATCATGTGACGTTCTCCAGCCGTGCACATGTGGCTCGGATCAGGAGTGAAATGTGTTCAGATTGATGTCGGATGTACACGCAACATTATACCAACGGATGAACTCGGATTTGATCAGTACATCAGAGACGCGTGACTTTGTCCTGCGGCGTGAACGCGGCCCTACTGCAGTCGCCTTACCTGCGTTCCTTCACATGATCTTTGTGCTGGATGTTCTCCTGGCTAATCCTGGTCTTCACCCTGACCACAAACATCTGGAGATCTAAAAAAAAAATACAATTAAACTGAGTCTAAAGTATTTCCCAAGACTTTTTGCCAAAGTGTGTTGATTTCCGCGCTGTGTGTGGAGATTTCTGCCACGCCACATGTTGAACAACAACAAAGACAAACCAGCTCTGAAACGGCTTCCTGCGTTTGCCGCTCTGCTCATTTGACACAAACACTGACGCGTGTGGATCTGAGGAGGTCGTTGCCGGCCGTTTGGTTGCGACACACGCAAGTGTTTTTATCCGAGGGAAACAGAGCGCTTTAACACTCAGCGTATCAGCAGCAGGATTTCACATTACTTCATCTTTACCCTGGTATACTGTTGGTACAGGGTGTGTGTGTGTGTGTGTGTCTGTGTCTGTGTGCTTGTCTCTTTTCTTCTGCATGTCTGTTCTCATGTTAGTTTCTATCCGTCTCTGTAGAATGTGTGTAGTTGTTAGAATCGTTGTTCAGACTCTGACCCCTCTGTGTCCTCCGTGTCCTCTCTCCGTGTCCTCTCTCTGTGTCCTCTCTCCGTGTCCTCTCTCTGTGTCCTCTCTCCGTGTCCTCTCTCTGTGTCCTCTCTCCGTGTCCTCTCTCTGTGTCCTCTCTTCGTGTCCTCCGTGTCCTCTCTCCATGTCCTCCGTGTCCTCTCTCCGTGTCCTCCGTGTCCTCTCTCCGTGTCCCCTTTCCGTGTCCTCTCTCTGTGTCCTCTGTGTCCTCTCTCCGTGTCCTCTCTCCGTGTCCTCTGTGTCCCCTCTCCGTGCCAAAGTCCACTTGCTGATCTCCCGTCTGCCGCTCGGCCTTCGATCTGCTCCAGAGTTTTTATGTGAGAGAGATTTGTTGTATTTTTACTAAACTGCACCAGCAAAGCTTTACAGGAAGCCTGAAGTCCAGAAGCCGAGTCATTTTATTTATAGCGCTTAAAAAGTTTTGTATTTTCTTGCTGTGACCAGAACATTACTGTGTTTAAAAAGAAAGAATCTATTTCCTCTTTTTCTCCAATCATAATGTCCACAGACTTATTTTTATTTCGGTTTGTAACCGTCTGGAATACAATTACATTCATTTTCCCCAAATGTAAATGAGCTCAGTTCTGCCCCCTAGGGTTCAGCGATGTGACAAAAATATCATATCACGATACTTTGACACTCGTACGATATGTGCGCTGTAAATGAAAACGGCTTCAAAAGTTGAACGATAAATTGTTTTATTTCTTTTTTGATAAAAGCAACATTTTAACCCTGAACA
This sequence comes from Clarias fuscus, assembly GCA_030347435.1. NCBI lineage: Eukaryota > Metazoa > Chordata > Actinopteri > Siluriformes > Clariidae > Clarias > Clarias fuscus. Next base: position 551,829 of record CM059230.1, on the reverse strand, counting down.
ACTTCAAAAAGCGAACAGTTTAAAGAAACAACATGGAGCCGCGTGTCACAATTTTTCAGAAAAGAATATCAAGACATGATTAAAGACAATAGTGAGATCATTGTGACATCACCAACCCCCCCCCCCCCCCCCCCCATGTGGCGTTGTTGTCTTACTTTCACCTACACACACTCATCCGTCACACACTTCTCTATCCCACACACATTCCACACTCTCCCCCGACCCTGTCTCATCCAACCCCTCCCCCCCCCCACACACACACTCGTCTGTCCCACATGCACCCGTCCCACACACACACTGAAGCGTCCCACTCTCACACTCATCCGTCCCTCCCGTTCTTTCCCGTCACACACACTCATCCGTCACACACACTCATCCGTCCCGCCCCATCACTTGGACCTATCAGGTAACTGCACAGTTTAATGTCTTTTCATGGCATTTTAATGCGCGCTGACGTTTGGCCTTAATGTTGTAACAAGTGTCTCAAGTTCACCAGCTGTTAGCTTTAGCTTAGCTTTAGCTGTGTTTTCTGTGGTCATCTGTACGGGAACTTCGGCATGAAAACACACCGTAGTGAGAATAATGATTTATCTTCCCGTCCACCTGTTTCCCGGTCTCGCCCCCCCTCTCCCCCTCCCCCCCTCTCCATCTCTCTCTCTCTCTCTCTCTCTCACTCACTCCAGTTCCAGGAGGGTCAGGACGATCTGTTCCTCTCCGACTGGTGCTCTGGCTGGATTTCACAGATCTGTTCAATAGTAAATAATTAGTAAAACAGGCGTTTGTTCAGTGTTGACATCACACACGTGACCTCACCAGAACACCTCGCTGCGTCCGTCCTGAGCGCCGGTACACTCGGGAATAACACACACACACACACACACACACACACACGGCTGTTTATGAAACTAACATGAGGTTATGAGTCGTTGTATTGAGTTCAAAGGCAACTTGAACTTTAGTAACTTTTTTAATTCCTTTTTTTTGTTTTTGTTTTTTTTGGTCATTCTGTTCTCACAAAGACAAACTGCCCTTCACTTCCTGCTTCCTCACTTCCTCAGACCCTGTTAGTCGTCACTGCTATAAGAATAACATTATAATATAAAGTTCTTAAACCTGCTGCAGTTTTACACACCCTGACATTTCTCATACTGAAATGATTTCCTGTGATTTTGTCGCTCGTCATTGTGTTTGTATTTTGTTTTTATGTGTTTTTTTTTATGCACTTTTATGTCAAGCTAAATGAACAGCAGAGATTTCACAGAGATCGCTGTGTGTGTGGAAGACATGATGACGATGATGATGATGATAAGTGTTTAGACTTTGCATTATTTTTTGAATGTCTTGTTTAACTTCCTGTTTTATTTCCTGTCTTGCTTTGCTCTCATGCACATTGCTGTGAAAAAGACGAAAAGAAAAACAACAGATAAATTGTGTGTGTGTGTGTGTGTGTGTGTGTGTGTGTGTGTGTGTGTGTGTGTGTGTGAGAGACGTACCCGCACCTGAGGACTTGCACTACCCTGATCCTGCTCACAGAAAGTCTATTTTGTAACCCATTAATGCCAAGAGAAGGACGAGGTGATGTTTCCCTGGTGTGCGGCTTCTACCACAAGAAATAAACTTTTCTTTGTACTTTAGTTGTGTAAATGTAATCGCAAGTGAAGAAGAAGAAGAAGGATGATGTCTGTTCCAGATAGTTTTGTACTTCAGTAGTTTCCGTGTCAGTACACAGATTTGATTAAACGTTGAACACACACCGTGCCGAGCGAGGAAGCCGAGCGTTGTGTTTATTTCTGACTGCCTGTTTTCTCTCGTCTGCGCGGATGAAGCTGTAGAGATTCGATTAATAACCAATACGCGTGGCGGGAGTCACGTGACGGCGAGGGGTTCAAAGAGTCAGGATGGTCTCACTCGTACGTGCATTTTAATATTTATAAAGTAGTCTATGTTACAGTCAGAACCATCTGCGAATAATGAGTTTAAATAAGCGCGTTCCATATAAACCATCATCAGCCATAACATTAAAACCACCTGGAATTGGGGTTCCCCTTGTACAGTACCCCTCCCAGTACCCCAGTACGGCCCCTCCGCCTGCACCTCTAATGCCCGTCATCCTGACACCAGTTTATTGGGGTCTAACTGATAACCGGTGCTAATCTGATAATGTTTTGGGTGATCAGTGAAAAATCCCACAGCAATGCATCATCCTCATGCACTCGTGAGCACCAGGCGTTCCCCGTGACCGTCTCATACCAAACCATCAAACCATCAGCGTTCCGTTCCCTCACAGAGCACCGCTGTTTCCACAGGTACATTACAGTCGCAGCATTTGGCAGACGTCCTTATCCAGACCATCATATATTTCTCTCGTTGTACATCCACTGTGATGCTGGGATTTGAACCCATGACCTCACACACCCCTGGGCTACCCCTGCCACCTTAGCTCCGCCCTTCACAGCAAGACACAATTTCAAAACCAGCATGAACGTAAGACCACATACACCCCCCCCCCCCCCGCCCCCCAATCACAGCTGTGCTATTAGCATTCACGCTAGTTCAGTTTATTAATAACAGAAAAGAAACAGGATTGAAATAAACAGCAACTTGAATCGAGATTTATTTTTTTTATTAAAACAGCTGAACATTTTTTCCAGACGGACATCAGACGTCCTCAGGTTTCCTGAAGCTTATTGATAAACTCATGACAAATAAACACCCAGTCGAGTCTCAGTACTGATACTTTAATAAGGAAAAAATCTGAACATCAGCGTCTCAAATCCTGGTGTGTTTGAACATTTTACGCACATTAAGCCTCCCAACATTAAATTAGATTCATTGTTTTTTTTTTTATTGTAAAAAGAGCCATAGAGGTACCAAAATTAAGTTAGTAAGCTAGAGTAAAAATAGAATTATTTACATAGACATTATTAGACATTATCCTTATCAATTGTCCCGGAGGAGACGGACCTCAGCCGAGCGCGCACGTCATAAATAAGAGGCTTTATATCCGACCTGCGCTGAATTCACATTACACGTCACGCTTTAATACACCTGCCACGGAAAACTGAGAGGAAGCACGAGACGACCCGAGCGTTTCTGAGACTTAGATACAGAAGAGTGCAAGTGGAATAACTTTTAGTTTTTTCTTTCCAAGATTAAAGAGTTTCTCTTAGTAGTTCTAAACATATCACACAGGAAGCTCTGAAAACAGGAGACAGGACACAAAGCACTCCCAGCAGTGAGAACCTTCCGTCTCTGTCCATGAACCTGATGGACACGGTGCGTCTCCGAGGAAACGTTCGCAAGCTGCTGCAGGAACACCAACACGCTCCTCAAATCATTCTGCCCTCTTTTTCTATAATGATGGCAGTGCTTTTTGGTAGCCAAGTATTCTCAGCCCACACACACACACACACACACACACAGCCATCTGCTCTCTGGATTCAGGGTTCTCCTCACTGCAGCTGCAGGAGCTCGTCACCTTCTGGTCCACAGTTAAACATACTCCACGTAGTTCTCAGGGATCAAACCCGTCCGCCCGTCCAGCGTGCCCTCTAACCAGCCGGGTTCCCGCGACGGATGAACTGAGACAGATCAAAGACAAAAAAGGGGTTTTACACAACAGCTCTATTTTACTCTCATCTAAAACCTTCATTTGTGACGATGACAGAAGTCTGAAAAAAACTTAAATCACTGAAAGTCTTAGTGAAAGTGCAGGTAGAAAATCCACAGTAGAAACCAGAGCTGTTCACTAATGTGAAAGTAGGAGCATTTACACACACACACACACACACACACACACACACACACACACACAGTGTACTCGCAGGATCGGGACTAAACAGCTGTGTGTCCATAATAAAACCACGTGTTAGTGAGACTCATCAGAAAAAGTCTTCAGTTTGTTGGGGAGCATAAAGTCTGGACTCTGGAGTGACGGAGAAAGGTCATGTGACCTGATGAGTCCAGACCGAGTCTATTCCAGAGTGATGGGCGTGGTCAGGGTGAGAAGGGAAGCGCATGAAGCGATGCTCCCATCATGCATAGTGTCCACTGTACAAGCCTCTGGAGGCGGGGTTATGATCTGGGGTCGCTTCAGTCGCTCAGGTCGAGACTCAGCAACGTCATGTGGAGATAAAATGAAGTCACATGACCACCTGAATGTACTGAATCAGCATCAAGCTCGTCTTTACACACTCACACGGCACTGCTTTAGGATCCTAAGCTGCAGTCGAGCTGTAACACTCTGTATCACGAGAGAGGGAGTTCGTATTCACATTAAGGAGGTGAGATGTTTGTTAGATATCATGAATGGACTGAACTGGGGTTTGTAATAATCTGGACTTTGGTGTTGGTGGAGACTCACCGTTCTCGAATATCATCCCCGCGATGAAGGAGAGCTCGGAGTCGTGCTCGGCCTTGCAGGCGTACAGCGCTCGGGCCTTTCGCACCGGGGGACTGCGGGCAGAGACGGGGGAAAAGACGTTAAAAAAACGAACTTCCTGGCAGCGCGCTGATCTTAGTCCCGATCGGCCAACAGGACCAGCTTCTATAAACACCGGAGATCTGAGTCACGAAAACAGCAGCACCTTATAGACCCACATGAAGAGGGAGAGTCAGCACACGGGTACTCAGAGCAGAGACCCGGGGCAGTGCAGTATCTGTGTTATGTGTTGTGAGGTTTACAGGAAGGTGTTGCGCTTGAAAGAGAAAGTGTGTGAGACTGTAGAGGATAGTAGAGGACACACCTGAGAGGAGACGATTCACTGGAGGTGCAGGAGGCTGACTGAGGGCTGGAGGGAGCCGAGAACATCGGCCAGGAAGGAGAGCGTGGAGAGGCGGAGCTGGGTGAAGCCGGGCTGTGATTCACACACACACACACACACACACACACCTCTGAGTAAGTGGTAAACATCACATGTTATCAGAAACTGTAGAAAGACAATCTAGCAGGCTTTATGGATGTAGACAGTTTATGTCTGAAACACAACACATGCACAAGCAGAAGATGTAAACTACTCAAGAGGAGCTTCTCATCTCAGCTCAGCTCAGCTCAGCTCTACACCTCCACACCTGCTCATTCATGCAGTTATACAATCATCCCGTCATGTAACAGCAGCCATTAGCGCCATAAACCCATGCAGATCCACGTCAGGAACTTCAGATCAGGTTCACGTCACACGTCACATCAGGATGAGGAAGAAACCTGAGTGACTCTGACTTCACTGGTTTGAGTATTTCAGAAACTGCTGATCTCCTCAGGCTCCATACAGCGTGGTGCGAAAAACAAAAACATCTAGTGATGGTCAGCTCTGTGGTTGACGAGAGAGATCAGAGGAGAAGGAGCAGAGCTGACAGGAGGGCCAGACGAACTCTAATAAACCCTCATTATATCCTGAATGAGCAGAAAAGCACTGGAGGAAGCACGACAGCAGGAGACCGCGCCCGGTTCCTCTCTCATCCACCGGGAACTGGAACCTCAGGCTACAGGAGTAACGTTACACCTCTGTATGAGCAGTGTCTGTATCTGTGTCTCCTTCCGACACAGATACACCGGACCTGAACGTCATGTTGGACCAGCAGAGGCGAGTAGTGCAGCGTGATCTCCTGCCACAGTGCATCTAATAACACGTAATAATACCTAATAATACAGCTCTCTCATAACACACACCACCCTGCAGTCTCACCTGGAGGACACGCTGCTGCCTCGGGTCCTCGGAGTTTGACTGGAATAGAAAAAAAATGACAGATTCATGTTTATATATGAGAGATTGACCATAACTGTAAAAAATATATACTGTATAGTAACTATAGATCCTGGGGTATCAGACACTGAACACAGCTCTAGTGAAGCCCCGCCCCTGTCACATGTGTAAGGGCTATTAATGTGAAATGAAAAGCCAGAAAGGCTCAGGAACTCAGGAACAGAGGGCAGATACAGCAGTACAGTAGTGTATATAAGAAAGTGTAGAAATCAGGGAGAGCGATTCTTCTCGTCCCTCTCTGACACACGACTGGGCAAATAAATGACTCGTGTTAAAGGTGGAAACTGGACCATGTTTAAAGACACCGCGCTCCTCAGTGAGGCTCGGCCCTCATGCATGATTCCAAGGCTCTAAAGTTTTAAATCAGCAGAAGAAATGCGCATCAGGAGCTCGACGGAACGGGTGTGACTGCAGACACGAAGCCGCACACGAGCCTTAGACCATTATGGGCGGTGTGAGTGTGCCAGTGTGCCAGTGTGCCAGTGTGCAAGAGTCGGCAAGAGGATGTCCAACAGGTAATATCAACACAAGACATCCACATACTGTTGCCCATGCAGTGTAATATCGGTAAACACACACACACACACACACACACACACACACACTGTTCACTATTTTTTTTCTTCTCTTTAACGCAGTAAGAAACAGCGACACTGACCCTGAATGCTTACACACACACACACACACACACTCACACACACACTCATACACACTCATACATACACACTCACACACACACACACTCACACACACACACACTCACACACACACACTCTTACATACACTCTCACACACACTCACACACACACTCACTCACTCACTCACACACACACTCACTCACTCACTCACTCACACACACTCACTCACGCACTCATACACAACCTCACACACACACACACACACACACACACACACTCACACACACACACACTCACACACACTCATACATACACACTCATACATACACACTCTTACATACACTCTCACACACACTTACACACACACACACACACACACACACACACACACACACACACACACACACACACACACACACTCACTCACTCACACTCACACACTCATACACAACCTCACACACACACACACACTCCATGTCTTTGTTTTGTGTCCTGCTTCATTTATCTGCATTACTCCAGGTACACACTCCAACTGCAGGTTGCCATGGCGATCACACAAAGTGCAATTCATGGCCACGGCTTCATCAGTGCTTTTACTTCAGGATCACTGAAAACTTTACACAGCTTCTAAACACTAACATCACCGCTAGAACAAAGCATTCAGTACTAATCTCCTGTGGGTTCAGAGGTTTAAATCACTCATATTCTCTCTCTCTCTCTCTCTCACACACACACACACACACACACACGCACACACACACACACACACACACACACACACACACACACATTCCTTAGCGTCGTGCTCTCAACATGATCTTTTCTTAATAAATACTTTATGAATTAAAGCCTGAATTAAACTAATTAAAACACTGCTGGAGCTGTGGAGCTTATTATCAGTTTTACAAATTGTGAGTTTTTTTTCTCAGTTGGTAAATATTTAAGGTTGAAGTTTAATAAACGTCATATATTTGGCTCAGGATAAAGACAGCAGACCGCTTCACGGGTTGATTCGCATAAAACACTGCACTGAAAGCTTCAGAATGTTTCTAAATCACCACGCATGGAGTTAATCACCTCTTGACTAGACCTCGACTTCAGCTGAAATTAAGAAGAGAAAAATAACTCCACCAGGCGGGAGGGTTCGAGTCTCGCTCGGCCCGTCGGTTTGCTATTGAAGTTGCTTTTCGTCATTTTTGCAGCGTTGCCCGTCATCATAACATGACACACCTAAAACTAAAAAAAAAATGAAAGATTTCATGGTCTTGATCTTTAGTGTGTGAAGCACTAAGAAAGAATCACTGAGTGAAAAGTCCGAGCGGTGGGTGCGGTGCCTCGCCCCTGCTCCAGGCCCCGGGACCTGACGCTCTACTCTACTGTATGGAGCAGATAAACTAAAGCGGAAAACATCCAGCTGCTGCAAACACTCATCCTCATCATCCTCTTCCTCCTCTCACCCCCACACTTAGCACTGACTCTGATGAGGTAAACACGTACGTTATGCATTCAAATCATCTGTCTGATTTCTCCCCTGAATAATTCGCTCGCGTTCACTGGACTGACCCGAACGCTGTCGCTAGGCAACGGCGTGCGTAATGCGTTTCTCCTGGACAGTGAAAAACATCTCTTTACGCTCTCAAAATTCAGCAATTAGTGCTTTTAATGCACCTGATGCTTTCCTAATGAGTTCTGCAAGCACTAAAGCTACCTTTTGGCTGTTTACTGTTTGCTCTCAGAAAAGAAAAAAAATCTAAAAATTAGACTCCTGGGAGCTCACAGCAGATCTAAAGCACGAAAACACCGAGCTCCGGCTCACACACCCGCGTCCTTCTACTGACCATTCATGACTCCTAATAGAGAGTGCTGAGAAAAAACTCAATACCAACCAGACAGAGACAGACAGAGACAGAGTGAGAGAGACAGAGACAGAGTGAGAGAGACAGACAGAGACAGAGTGAGACAGAGTGAGAGAGACAGAGACAATGGGACATTCCTCTTCACATGGACTCAGATACAGAAACGATCTCCTCCACAGCTGATGAAGACATCGTGAATAAACACTTCCGTACAGCTAACAGATGCTTCTACTGCTATTATTTTATCATGAAATAGTTCATCATCCAAGACGTGTCTGAGATTCCTGGGGTAAAAGTAAACGTTCTCAGAGCAGAGTTCAGTCGAGGGAAGTGAAGAGACGCAGAGAGGACGAGACAAAATAGACGTTAAGAGTCGTAAAGTTTTCTCTGAAACAACTCAGTTCCTATGAAGAATTTTTGGCTGCTAGCTGCTAACATGCTAATGTTAGCATAACACAACCGGCAGGAATTACAACATCACCCATCCGTTATCTATCGCGATTATTCTGTGTAGGGGCGGAGCCTGTCCCCGGAAAATTAGTGCACAGGGAACAACCTGGATCGATTGCCAACTCGCCACAGAACACACACAGACACACACACACACACACACACACAACCTACAGTGCAGAGCGGGTAATGGGTTCAGTCCTGAGCTGCGCTTACTGAAAGTTCTGACCCGTGTGTGTGCGTGTGTGTGTGTTATCGAGCACCCCTCACTGCAGAACCAAAGTCCAGAAGGTGGAGTCGGACCCGATCCAGCCTCTCCGAGCCAAAGGCTCAGAGAGTGAAGGCAACCAGGAGTCTCATGAAGAAGGAGTGCTCAGGTTTATGTTTGGCATTAGATCAGATCCACCATCTCCACCCCCCCCCCCCCCCCCTCCACCCCCACCTCTTTTATTTTTCATTATAACTATATTTGAAATTTGACTCACATCACAGGATCCTTTATATCCTGCATGCAGTCGAGTCAGCTGTGTGTGTGTGTGTGTGTGTTTACACTCACTGTGAATTGGTCCGGTTCTGACGTGTGTGTAGAGGGCCATCTTGTTCTCCGTCTCCGCTGCTGAGGTTATTAAGCTTGTTCCAGTTCTGCGTGCTGTTGCAGTCAGGTGGTGACGGCGCCGGCTGCGGGTCAGAGTTCAGGTGCGCGCTGTTCCTCTTCTCCACCGCTGCAGCTGATAAACAAACCAGGTTAAACAGCGGTTCAGAGAATAAGGAGAAGACATAAAGGTGCAGGTGTTCAGGAGATCCCTGTGCGAGGACGCCCCTGAGTCATAAAGTTTATGGTACAGAGTGACCAGAGCGAGAGCATTAACCCCTCACGTCCTCACCTCGCTCTTTCTCGGAGTGTGTCGGCATGTGGAAGAGTGTGAGCGGCCTCTCGCTGCAGGACGCCGCTTTGCTCTCCGAGCTTCTCCTCCTGCAGATGTCGGTCTGTGAGCCGCTCTGTCCTGCTCCGGGAACCGGGATCTCTTTGAAGATCTGAGGAGGAAACCAAATGACGAGGATGAAAGATCATTAACGTGAGACTTCAGCTTTGAGCCTCTGCAGTCTAATTATATCACATGGTTTTCATAAACATGCGTCCCGGATACGAAATACTCAAATACCACCAAAACAATTACAGCCTGACTGCAGAATCATAATAAAACTTTACGCCAATTTCCAGAACAATGAAGTCATTTAATTCTCCAGAATGTTCTGTTCATCATCAGCCTTGATGGTCGCTGCTTCAGTCCAAACCAAACTGGGATCTCAGCTCGGTTCTGAGCAGTCCAGCGGTCGGCGTGTGCCGTGTCGACCCAGGAGATATGAAGTGCTGTTTACTATCGTCTGTTTAGAGTCGGTTCCATCCTGACTCCAGAGACACCACGAGTTCTCCACTCATTACATACACACCAGTTCATTCTCTAAAGGAAGTGTGGCGTTATTTGCTATTACTGTTTTACTTCAACTTACTATAATATCCCAATGTGTGTGTTGCAATGAGAAGTGTGTGTGTGTGTGTGTGTGTGTGTGTGTGTGTGTGTGTGTGTGTGTGTGTGTGTGTGTGTGTGTGTGTGTGTGCATGCAGACTGGTGAGGCAGAGAGAGAATTTAGGGATGTCCGGTTAGATGAATAAAAAAAGAAACGTCTCCAGTTCCGTGCCGCGTGTCATTTACATTTCACCAAGTTAAAATCTAATCTGATCTTTCTGCACATTGTGTTGTTGTATGGTGTGTGTGTGTGTGTGTAGCGACGTGACCCAGAACCCAAAATACTTTCAAAGCACTCCAACGCAGCCTCCATTCTTCACGGACAGGAACAGGAAACAAAAACCTTTTAAAAATGATATATGAATCCTGGCCAAATCACAGACACACCGATTCACACGGGACTGATTTCATCACAGGACGCCGGTGTTCGGGGAGATATGGGCGGGTCATAATTACAGACATGGCCGGGTCGCACGGGATTAAAATCACAGACAGACAACCTTCGTAATTATTACAAATCATACGCGGCCCCCAGATAACACCAATCCCCTGCGAATTGGGCTTAAGAGTTCCCTCCTTTATTCTTTATAGGGGGGGGAGGGGGGGGTTAGGATTATTTAATCTCCATTGTATAAAAATTTTATTCATAGAAAACAGACAAACTTAAGGATTCCCTTAAAGCTGTACACAAGTGAGGGCAACCAGGAGGTGGAGAAAAATCTCCTAGTTTTACATTTGTACATATTTGCAGCGTTGTTGGAGTCGTGTATCAGTGACCCTCACCCTGACCCGACCTCTGACCTCACCCTCACCCTGACCCGACCTCTGACCTCACCCTCACCCTGACCCGACCTCTGAGGCAGGAATACGGTCTTACAGAAATAATACAACAATTTCACATGATAGTTTTCGGCTTGTGTGTGATCTTTAATGTTGGAGAAATCGATGATTTTATGTCTGAGTTGCTCTAAAAAAAATGCAACACTTTATTTCTTACCTGAACTGATTTTTTTTACATTAAAACTGATAAATGGTGCAAAAATGTCGAAACAGTAGGCAGTATTCATTACAGCATAACAGGAAGGAAGGGAAACTCTGCCAAAGCCCAGGAGATCTACAGTATTTATATACATGTTCTTCTTCAGTTCTTATACATTAATATCCACCTTCGTCTTTCGTCCAGCGTTAATTCAATAAAGACGATAAAGACAGGAAACTTCACCCAGCTGGATGTTCAGTGTGAAGCTGTTTATGGAGCTGAAATCAGTTCTGTTGTGGATTCTGGGTTGCTTAGAGAAGCTCAGTTTGTTAAACCCTCGGCATTTCCTGTTGGTACGGAGCCAGGAGTCCAGCTGCAGCACAACTGGAGAGGAAGAAATCATCGTCTGAGAGCTGCTTAAAAATTAGCTCTATGTTTCTGTTCTGTCTCTCGCCGCACCTCTGATCTCTGCAGGTCTGAAATGTGCTCCAGACTTTAATGATCCCACTAATTCACCAGGACGGGACGGGACGGGACGGGACAGGACAGGGCAGGGCAGGACAGGGGCAGGAGAGGACAGGAGCAGGACAGGTCAGGGGAAGGACAGGACTCAATAATAATAGGATTGTTTTCCACGCCCTCTTTACAAGAACATTGAACTTTATATATATATATATGCTTCCTTACCTAAGACTTTTCCAAAATAACACGGAAAACTGGTGTATGTGTAGTCACTCACAAAAGTAAGTACACCCCTCTTATTTCAGGAAACATGTTAGTATATCTTCTCAATACTTGGATATATTTTAAAGTTGCCGATGTGCAGCTTGTGTAACAGTATAGATTTACTGTCCTGTGAAAATAACTCAACATGCAGCCATTACTGTCAAAATAATAACTGGCAACCAAAGCGGTACATCTTTAACCATGCAGAGTCACATGACCTATCCATCATGTCCATGTGTGTGTCAGTGGCCGTGTATGTCTCCAGACCCGAACCCTATTGAGCTCCTGCGGGGCAGCTCTGTGATGTCATTATGGAGGAGTGGAAGAGGATCTCAGGACCAACATGTGCAGCTCTGGTGAAGTCCAGGCCCAGGAGGATTGAGGCCGTTCTAGATAACAACGCTGCTCACACAGAATACTGACACTCTGGACACGGTTTCGACATGTTGGGTGTACTTATTTTTGTTGCCAGTTATTTAGACAGTAAAGTCTGCATGTTGAGTTATTGTTAGAGGACAGTAGATCTGTACTGATATACAAGCTGCACATTCAACACTCTAAAGTAGATCCAAGTTTCATTTCAAATTCAAATTCAAATTTTATTTGTCACATACACAATCCTACACAGTACGATAATAAATTTCTATAGTATTGTCCCTTCAGAACATATAATAAAGTGCTTGCTGAAATGTGAGGGGCGTACTTACTTTTGTGAGATACTGTATGTACCTGCTTTAATGCCACACACACACACACACACACACACACACACACACACACACACACACACACACACACAGTGAGGACACGGCAACAGAACAAACAGGGTGAAATCCCTGATCAGTGAAAAATCAGGCCAAGGTTGAGTCATGTGACCGGCGGGTCGAGTTACCGTCGCCTGGAAGCGGACCGCCGGGGCTTTAGCGTTACCTGCTGCGCGACCGCGAGCCGCTTTAAATAGGTACGAGTTAGATCTGGTTTGTGTTTAGCCCGTTCCTGAGAGTCATTAAGCATCTCATACACACGTCAGTGTCGGTGGAGGGAGCGGGGCATTCACACTACACACACACACACACACACACACGCACACACACACACACACACACACACACGCCGCACACAAAAGACAAAAGAACACAGAATATTTATAAACTAAAGACATGATGATCTGCGTGTTTACTCAACGCCACGAGTCAGAAGCTAATGTTTAGAATTAGGTCTCAGCTCGCTGCACTCGGCTTCATGAGAAGTTACAGGAGGGATTGGATCACTCACGCGTTCGTGGTTCTCGATCAGGATCTCCACCACAATGTTCTGGAACTTGATGTCCATGATCGCAGCCACCGTCTCCTCCTGCGGCCGCAGCAGGGTTGGGCCGAACACCACGCCCAGGTTGGCCACCGTCATCAGGTTCTGCTGGTGGTGACTCGCCACACTGCACAAAGACCAGCAAAGTCGAGTTTAAACATCATAACTGCGTCTCGTTTACTCACTTCCTCCAATCACTGAACTACTTCCTGCCAGTGACCGAGTGCCTCCATGTGCCGAGACACACAGGAGGGTTTTAGAGGTTGTTCACGGATATGAGGGGCGTTCAAGTCAAACCGGGATTTCTGGCTAAATGAAGGCATTAAAGCGATCGACAATTACAGAAGACTTCAAGCCCAATACGGTGCCGCAGTGCTAACCCTAACCGATGCTAACCCTAACCGATGCTAACCCTAACCTAGCCGCGGTAAAACATCTGACGGTGCAAACTTTTTAAATGTACATTCATGAATTAGGTGGCTCGAAGAGTGTACACACACTCATTCACCAATCCCGCTTTGACTCGAACGCCCATCTTATTTAAATAAACACGAATCATTAAAAATAATTAGATAATAGTTTTGCTAGAAGTGATGTATTAAACTATAAAAAAGATTATATCCCAGATGTATTTTTCCAGACGCAGTGTTGAATGAGTTTCTGTTACACTGAGGACCGGCAGCTTGTTAACTACTGAAACACTGAAAGTAATTTCACAATGAACCGACTCATCAGTCCTGACTACAGATAATGCTCCTTCAGCCGTTTATGAACTTTTTTTCTTCCTGTTCAGAAATATTTCATTCTACCAGAAATGATGTATTTGTCTAACGCTGTTTCGTGACGATGGCCGTGGGGTAAAATCTCTACAAATAAGATCAAATGAAATGTCAATCGTGCAGCCTACTTGGCCAGGTGCTTCATGAGCAGCTCCAGCATCTGACGGTTCTTCTCTGGAAGTCGATGCACGATGCTGTGGATCTCCTGAACACGAGCCTCGGGATTGTCCAGCTCTGAAACGGGACAGAGAAGAGATGAGGGAGGGAGGGAGAGAGAGATGGAGCGACGCTTTCAGACATTCTTACATCTTCAGCATCAGTCGATTGTTTTGTCTTTTACTCAGACTGGAGTTACTCAGCATGAGGAATATTCCAGATTAAATTGACTTTACCAGTGCAACACTACTCTCCTCTCTCAATGCTAGTTTGTTACAAAACCCACATCATGTTGGAGATATCGCATATCAGATTTTTTTATTCATGTATTTTTTTTTTTAATATCCTGGTTTAATATTTTTGTAAAATCCCAGATTATCTCCAAGGCCGCGTTCACACTGCAGGCAAAACCCACCCAAATCCGATTCATGTGCTTCTATCTGACTCAGAGCCGGTTTTATTCTCCATAACTGTATGAAAGGCACGGGTCATGAACAATCTGATCTTCTGAACTCTAATCTTGGCCACTTCAGTCTGTGTTTCTGAATCAGATAATCAGACACAGGTCTCATGTCCTGCAGCCAGACTTCAGTCTGAAAAGGCAAATCAGACTTCATGACTTTTACATCAATCCAACTCGTTTACTGTAATGTTGGGAAGGATGAAGGATGAACCTGACTGCAGCGCCAAAGAGAGAGGGAGTGGACCAGAAGCATGTCTGAATAACGCCCCGCCCCCTTTTACAGCGAGCTTGAACATCGGGTCAGTGTGGACGTGAGCTCTGTTCAGACTAAAGTCAGATATACAGTATATACGCAGTACAACATCACAGGAACAGTGTAAGGAATAAGATGGGTTGGTCAGTGAACCAGATACAGAGGCAGTCATGGTGTGGGGTAAACCTTCCTGGAGTTCTGATGATCTTTAAAAATAAGCCCTGGATCACTGAGTCCCAGTAAAAGAAGCACTGAGCTGCACATGTATTAACTTTAATATTTGACGTTGGTCTCGTCTGCACAAAGCTGCTTCTTCTTCTTTGCTCTACGCTGCACATCATCGTGTTGTTTTTGTTCGTTCACATCCATTTCATGACTTTGTGAAGGTCAACACCGCCCCTCCCCCGCCCCCCTGTCTCTTTAAAAGCTTTTAACGAGTTCATATGTACCCTAGATCTCTCCAAAACCTGTGTGTGTTTAAGCTCCAGCGGTATTTCCATCATGATCATCTGTTCCAGTCTGTGGAAGCTAAGAGATAACTCACGTCCACGCTCCTTTACAGAAGAGCCTCCAACACGAGATACAGAGAACCAACACGAGATATGAACACACTGTTCTCTCTTAACGGCTCTAAAAAGTCAGAACTAAGCTCCTGTGTCCCAATGCACATCTGTACACACACACACACACACACACACACACACACACTATAACTAGGATTTCATTCTCCAAGTGTGAGCTCAGCTTCCGTCACGGTCCACACCCTGGAAACCACCTCCTTATTAAACACCTCCCATGAGTCTGCATTCGTTAGTGTGTGTGTGTGTGTGTTGGCATATTCCTGAATTTGTCCTAATTCACAGTTTTATGAATTATCAGTGACATGGATTCATTTTCATCTAATTTCTTCTCTTTCCCAGATGAAACCCCTAACACACACACACACACACACAGCGCCTCTCGGTGGCGTAAGTGTCCTACTGCGAGGAGAGAATGAGTAAATCACGTGCTTTTCTCTCCTAAAGGTCATGAGTCACGTCTGCCACGTCCACGTCCGCGTCCACGTCTCATCACTGCAGAGCCGCGGAGACGCCGAGAGGAATCGAGTATTTTAGAAAGAGAGAGATCAGAAAATGAGATCAAGACGGGGTGGTGGAGGTGTGACGTCTCATTTACAGTGTATCAGGGGGTTTGAGGAGGAACACACACACACACACACACACACATACACACTGAGTCAAGCACAGATATTTTTGGCTGGTTTGTACAAACACTTTACATTTTTTTTAACGATCTGATTCCAGACGCTCTCCTTCTCTCACACTCTCATCTCTCTCACACACACACACATTCCAAACTGCATTCGCAACTCTCTCTCTCTTTCTCTCTCTCTTTCTCTCCGTCGCAAGCTCCAGGTGGCGTTAAGCCCGCTTTTACATAACTATGTAAAGGGAGGAGAACAACAAGGAAAGAGGAATGAGGAGTGGAAGGAAGAAGCTGTGGTCTTGTGAAAAATCCAGAGTTCATGCAAGGACAAGCTCCTCATGTTACCCCAGAGAGAGAGAGAGAGAGAGAGCAGGAAATTAATTTGGCAAAGTAACATTACAATGTAGAACTAGAGAGGTACATTTCCTAAAGAAAATGTGAGTGGTGCTTGCCATGGCAAAAACTTTGGAGTCATGTTAGCAACTTGCTGAGCACTCCAGCATCATGATAGCAGCAGTGTAATGATGTAGCTAGCAACATGCTAATAATATTAGCATAATGCCAGCTACATGCTGATGAGCTAAACACCATGCTTGCAACATGCTAAGCACTCTAGCATCATAAAATCAACATTCTACTGATATTGCTAGCAACATGCTAATGTAGTTAGCATAATGCTAGCAACATGCTAATAAGCTAGGCGTCGTGCTACCAACATGCTAATCACTCTAGCATCATGCTAGCAACATGCTAATCATGTTATTAGCGAAATGCTAGTATAGTTAGCATAATGCTAGCGTCATGCTAATATTGCTAGCATCATTCTGGCAACATGCTAATATAATTAGCATAATGCTAGCGAAATGCTAATATTGTTAGCATAAGCCTAGCAACATGCTAATCGCGTTAGCAACATGCTAACAGCATGATAATGATTTTGCTAGGGGGCGTGGCTTATGAGCATCATGATAAATGCGAAAGACTGATTTGTTGCCTGAGTAAAATGAGCCCAGCCCAATGTCTCTATGACAGAGGGATCCACAGTTAAATTCAGTTTCAAAGTTCCTATGGAATTTACCATTGTATGTTAATTGCCCCCTTCTGGGACAGTTTACCACTCACCCCTTAGAAAAGTCATGTCAAGCACCCTTTCCCCGAATAAACCCATCTAAAATATATTCCCGAATAAACCACACAATTTGCCACCTATTTCATGGGTGTACACAAAGAACGGAAAGTGACGAGTCATCCACCAAATTCCTCATTATAAGTCAATGGGGCAAATTTGGGCACCTGTTTTACCCCGGGGGTAAAACCTATACCCTCTTGCAGTGTATGTTCCAACACAGATTGCAAGCCTCTACAAATGTGGTAAATTTGAGATTTCCACCAAATTCCCACTCGGCAAGTCAATCCATCAAAGTTGGTCTCAATGTTAAGTCTATGGGATTTTTTCCCCATTATAAGTCAATGGGGCAAATTTGGGGACCTCTATTGCCCCGGGGCTAAAACTTATACCCTCTTGCGGAGTATGTTCTGACACAGGTTGCAAACCTCTTCAAATGTGTTAAATTTGACCGTTCTACAAATTTCCCTGTCTGCGCTACAAGCCGTCAAATTTGGTCTCAATGTTAAGTCAATGGGATTTTTTCCCCTTAGAAAAGTCATAGCACCCCATTCCCGAACAAGCCGCACGATTTGACACCTCATTCATGGGTCTACGACAAACGGTGCGGGACTAGTTACGCGCCGAACTTTTGTACGGAAGAAGAATAAGAAAAAAAAGAATAATAAGCCTGTGAGATTATAATAGTAGTGCTTTGGTTCGCAAGCACCACTAATAAGAATAATAAGACGCCTCCGAGTGGCGCAGTGGTAAAAGCGCTCGCCCTATCATCCGGAGATCGCTAGTTCGAATCCCGGGTGGTGCTGTAACCTCTCGCAGCTGGAGATGTAGAGCGAGCTGATTGGCGGAGCTCTCTCAGAGGGGAGGGATGAGTGCTCCCACATTAATCACGGCTCTACAGTCGTGTCAGGGGCGTCTGTGAGCTCGCACAACGGAGGGAGCGGATAGCGCCATCCTCCGAGTGTGTTACGCCGCCCCCAACTGTGCGCGAGCGAGCAGTTCGAAAAGATGCGGTCGACTGGCGTCACGTGGTTCGGAGGAAACAAGTGATAGTCTTCGGCCCTCCCGGCTGAGTGGTAGTAGTAGCCTTAATGTGGGAGCCCCCTAGTGACGGGGAGGAATTGGATACGACTAAATTAGGGAGAAAATCGGGGGAAAAAAATAAATAAATAATAATAATAATAAGCCTGTGAGATTATAATAGTAGTGCTTTGCTTCGCAAGCACCACTAAAAAGAACTAGAGAGGTACATTTCCTGAAGAAAATGTGAGTGGTGCTTGCCGTGGCAAAACTTTGGAGTCATACTTGCAACTTCCTAAGCACTCCAGCATTATGTTAGCAAACATTCTATTGATGTAGCGATGATTATGCTAATATCATTCTATTCTATTGATGTAGCGATTGATTATGCTAATATAGTTAGCATAATGCTAGCAACATGCTAATAAGCTAAACATCATTGTAGCAACATGCTAAGCACTCTAACATCATGTTAGCGACATTCTACTGATGTTGCATGCAACATGCTAACATTGTTAGCATAATGCTAGCAACATGCTAATGAGCTAAACGTCTTGCTAGCAACATGCTAGGCACTCTAGCATCATGTTAGCAACATTCTAATCATGTTATTAGCGACATGCTAATATAGTTATCATAATTCTAGCGAGATGCTAATGCTGTTAGCATCATGCTGGCAACATGCTAATAAAATTAGCATAATGCTAGCGAAATGCTAATTTTGTTAGCATAATGCTAGCAACATGCTAATCGCGTTAGCAACATGCTAACTGCATGCTAATGATGTTGCTAGGGGGCGTGGCTTATGAGCATGATGATACATGCGAAAGACTGATTGACTGCCTGAGTAAAATGAGCCCAACCCCATGTCTCTACGGGATTCCCAGTTAAATTCAGTTTCAAAGTTCCTATGGAAGTTACTCTTCAAATGGGGTAAATTTCAGATTTCTACCAAATTCCCACTCTGCACTTCAATCCGTCAAAGTTGCTCTCAATGTTAAGTCTATGGGATTTTTTGGGGAGATTAATTGCCCCCTGTGGGGGCAGTTAACCACCCACCCCTTAGAAAAGTCTTAACACCCCAGTCCCGAACGAGCCACACGATTTGACACCTCTTTCATGGATCTACGACAAACGATACTGTAGTAGTTATGTGCCAAAGTCTGCATTATATGTCAATGGGGCAAATTTGGGCACCTTTTCTGCCCCGGGGGCAAAACTTATACCCTCCTGTGGGGTATGTTCTGACACAGCTTGCGACCCTCTTCAAATGTGGTGAATTTGAGATTTCTACCCCACTCTCACTCTGCACTTCAATCCATCAAAGTTCTTCTCAATGTTAAGTCTATAGGATTTTTTCCCCATTATAAGTCAATGGGGCAAATTTGGGGAGCTCTATTGCCCCGGGGGTAAAACTTATACCCTTGTGCAGGGTATGTTCTGACACAGGTTGCAAACCTCTTCAAATGTGGTGAATTTTACCTTTCTACAAAATTCCGTCTCTGCGCTACAATCTGTCAAATTTGGTCTCAATGTTAAGTCAATGGGATTTTTTCGACCCCTTAGAAAAGTCATAGCACCCCATTCCCGACCAAGCCGCACGTTTTGATACCTCATTCATGGGTCTACGACAAACGGTGCGGGACTAGTTACGCGCCAAACTTTCATACGGAAGAAAAAGAAAAATAAGCCTGTGAGATTATAATAGTAGTGCTTCGCTTCGCAAGCACCACTAATTAAACAGAACACCAGGAGAAGAAGACTAAAAGAGAGAGAGAGAGAGAAAGTGTAAATGATATGAACAGAGACAGACGAGTAAAGAAGGCAGTGCGGGGCACCGTATTAAAATTCACTTCCTGTTCCCTGCAGGACGACAAACCCTGGACTTCCTGGTTTTATTCAGCAGAACTGGGTCACATTAAACCCGCCTGAGGATCCAGACTGAGCTTCTCTCGGAAGGGTTTATATCAGAGACACTCTGAGACACAGGACGGGACAGAACCAGGGTCCGAATAACAATTTATATATATAAAGAAAGGGAGAGAGATCATGGGAATGAAAAAAGGAAGGAAAAGGCCAATTAAAGGAAATGGAGAAAGGAAAGAAAGGAAAACCAAAGGAGAGTAAAGGAGTGAAGTCGTCCCACACTCACTGGCAGCTTTAATGAAGCTTCTTTGGTACTGGTACGTCATCAGTGGGGCTGGGAGCATCCTGTAGCACAGAGACAGAGAGAGAGAGAGAGAGAGAGAGAGAGTATAAATGGACAGAAAGAGAGACGAGGATGAGACACAGTGATGGTTACGGCACATGAGGACACGGGAAAGATAAATGGAGAGCTTTTAAAGTCAAAGATGATGCATTCGGCACCTCACAGACACAAAGAGACCAGGGGCAACACACACACACACACACACACACACACGGTCGTACCTGAGATAGTGCTTGATGGCGCTGGTGATGGTCTTGATCTCCCACTCGGAGCTCTCCAGCTCCACATCAGCACATGTTTTAGGATCTGATGAGGAAGAAGAGAATCAGTTAATAACATGTTTCCAAACACATTACCATGTGTGTGTGTGTGTTTGTGTGTGTGTGTTTGTGTGTGTTCACTCTGAGCGCTGCGTCACTTTGTGTTGCTTCCTGCTCGAGTTTCTTCCTCGGTGACGTTATAATGTTAGTTTTAGTTTCTCTCTAGTTTCCGTTCGTACTGTAGTTTGGATTTAGGATCTGATTAACACCATGCAGACCCTCACCCTCACGACCTGCTCCTGAAACCACACGCAGCTAAACACACCTCAGTACCCACGATCCTCAGCCGAGCAGCACGGCACACCATCACATCAACCTGTCTGTCCTCCTGCCTGTCTGTCTGCACATTTTATTTTAAAACTAACATCTGTATCTGCGTCTTTCAGTCTGATTAAAATCCCCAGCCGTGTCTCTTCCTGTGTGTCTCTGAAGTCTCATGAACTCTCAGCGTGTAGGCAGACGTACGAGACGGCGTGGGTTCCATCAGACATTTGGGACATCTATCTTTATTTTCAACTCAATCTGGCAAATGATTTTCTTACAGGAAACTAATTTATCTATAGATATACAGATATATTATTTTAATTCATTTATTTATTTTTTTGCAAAGCGCTACAAATCCTTTGTTTAAACGATTTAAACAAATCACTTTTTCTTTGACAAACTGCAACATAGCATCCGCATTACACAAAATGCAATACATCCATAAACACCAATCACATGGCTTCTTTGTGTCATGTGAGGGGGAAACTACCAGGGCTGTTATGAGTTAATGCGAAATTTATAAATAAAAAAGATGTCGAAGCCCAGATTAAGGAGCTTTACACTCTGTAGTGTCGCTGCAGTTTCCCCGGCAGTCATGGACTTCTGGAGTGAAGCTCAAACTGGTAAAGACGACGTCGATGCTGTTAACTGAAGGTTTTGTATTATGTATAATATTTCTCATGATCTTCAACAATCTCTGTACTTAAAAAGGTTTTCTGTACAACAAAACCCAACACTTCTTTCCTTGTTGCAGTGACTCACTACAACACGCCCATATTTTATATAAAAACTCAACCAACACATTACTGACACTTCATTACGTAATTCCATTTCCACAAACACAAACTGAAGGCTGATTCATCCACCGTGACAAAACTGTAGGAGGTGAAGTTGTAGTGTTTTGCAAAATCACACAGAATTCCCCTTTTTAACACCCACGTGCAGAAAATATTCTCTATCAATCGTAATCCTTCTTACAAACCCCGTTTCTCTCTCTGTGAGAGCGCATTAATGTTGTTTAGAACCTGTTAGGAATATAATCTCACTCAGTAACGAGGCACTTAAGTGCTGTGGATTAGGAGGCGAGATTCGGATCTTTTTGATTATTTTCACATTTATCTTTGAGAAGAACTTCATTATTGATCACCGGCATGAAGCCTTTCTCTGATGTTTAAGACTGTGTGCAAAACAAAACAGGCTTTCATCTCATACAAAAGGAATGGGAATGAAAATTAATTCCAATTTGCTACTTAGCATTTTGTGTGTCTGTACGCTGGACGCGGGTGCGTGCGATCTTACCCATGGCGAGGCTCAGCAGCTTTTGCACTCTCGAGCTGACGCCGACGATCCTGTACAAGCCCTGCTCATCGATACCTGAGAACATCATCAGGACACGGCGTTACACTCGAATCCTCACATGTAATCCTCACCAACACCGTCTTTCCCACAGAGATGGAATATAGACCTTTTGCAGTCACATGACTACCATGACGGGTAGTTTGGTGGCGTTTGCTAGCATTAGCATTGGCTAATAACATTCAGTGCTTGTGTTGCAGAAGAGACGATGCTGTGGATCACGCTGCGCTTTAAGCTTCAGAAACATGATGTGCAGGTGACGGTTCTACTGTAACACTGACATTTCAAGCTTTCTCATTAATTACTAATGGTTCTGGAGTCGAATCCCAACTAAGTAGTGTTAAATGGAAAGCTAGTGCGTATGTAGAGCGTAATATCCCTTGTTCCACACACCAAGTAGTGCCCTTGATCAGGGGTTAGAGAGGGATTTGGGATTCAGCCTCGTGTTAGACGCTAGTCAGCACCGGATCTCGCGTTACAACACGGACGGTTCTCAAGCGATTCTGAACGACGTACTAAAGAGACAGCGTGTTGTTTATGATGTAATCGTTTTATCAGATGTTGCTGAACGTGCTTCAGAGATTGCTTTAGTGTGTAGATTTTGACACCAGCAAGTAACGTCCTTTTGACGTCCAGAAGTGGACGGGACCATGACAGATATCGTGATGTGATGTGCAAAAGGTCAATATAAATTCATGCACATGTACATAGTTACAGGAGTCGTACCTCTCGTCTCTATAGCGTAGATGAACTTCTTGGTGACGTTGAAGCCTATCACGTCCAGCTGGGCCACTGGGACGAGACGGAAAGAGAAGCTTTGAGACTTTGTTTCATGGGTTATTAGTGTACAGTACAGTATACAGTAAGTGTTTGCACAACCATAACCATTCAGCCATAACAGAAGGTCAATTCCGAGCTCTATTTCTATCAGACTTACTGGCTTCGTTCTGGCTGTCTCGATTCAGGTGGTACACCTGTGACAGGGGAGACATGTGCATTCAGAAAAACACGCCATAAAAAAGAACCATCACGCAACGGCAAACAAACGGTGCAGCTGAGTACAGAGCTTATTAAAAGGCAGCGCAGCAGCATTGTGAACCATTACTCGTCCATTGTAAACAAATCCCTCACCGAGCACAGCATCGGCTTCACCCAGCAGCCCGAGGGTTTACCAGACTGAGAGCGGGCACGGTGCGTCCCAGATCGCTCCTTTTCATCTTTTATAGAAAACTCTTTTAGGTCTGGAGTCTGAGCTCGAGCAATGTGTTGACAGAACATGCTGAGACTGGAGGAGGACCTGCGTCCGCACTGGAGACACGCGAATGGACGCGCTTGGATTAAGATGCGAGACGGAGCCGGGTTCAGACTGCATCTGGTACAGACACTTTCTCTCTGATAGTTTTAGGACTGAAACAGTTTCGTCTCCATCAGTGAACAGTGTGTAAAAATCACCAACGTGGACGTCATGTTAACTAAAACACATTTCACCACCTCTAAGCAGCTACGCTTTGGATCTCTAAGCACACAGTTACAGCAGGGATGGATTTACGTTATATATATGGGTGTATACTGTACATGACAATAAGATCATAATAATATAATAACACTATTGAAATTGCATTTATAATAATATGTATATAATATACAATCCTACTATTTTCCTCTTCCTCAAGTGCGTATACATTCTTTTGGCTGGTTCTGTATATGTACATACACACAGCGGTGGTCAAAAGTATTAGGACAACCTATGAACCTGTGCCATGTGTTATATTTCTCCCTGTACATTAACCAGCTGATGTCACTGCTGAGCTCGAGCGCTGGCTGAAGACGAGTTGGGCTACTGAACTGGAACACTGAATATGTTGTTGTACAGCAGTGTTGAGTTTCTGAACCCATGGCCCGGGTCACCTCCGGATCTAAAGCCAAGAGAACCCTGCAGGAGAACAGTGCAGAACCTCAGAACCGTCTTCTGTACACGATCTTCATGAAGGGATCACGCAGCCGTAGACTGAGCGAGTCACACCGAGAGGACACTTCTGAGGAATAAACATCTCCATACTAAACACTACTGTAGAGAAGCTTCACTGCATAAGATAACAAGTTCTCCTTATTATCCTGAATGTTGTTATTTAAAACGTTTGAGGATGTCACAGAGACAGAGACCCCGCCCACCCTGAGACCCCTCCCACATCCGAGTCTGCTCTCTGATGCACCGCGCACTCCTGGCTACAGAGGGCCGTGACATCATCGGTCTGTGACGGCGGCACTCGGGTCTGATGGGCGCTGGTTCGGTGCCTCACTCAGGAGCCCGCGTGCAGAGTCCTCAAACTCGTGGAGATCTGATGAGAACGTCATGAAATCTAAACCGAGATGTTTTAATCCAAGACTAGGATCTGAAGATTTGGCTTAGGTGGATTTTTTTTTACAAAATAATGACGCAGAAAAGCTGTTATTCTCTCCAAGGGAAAATTCACCTAACTGGGATTGGTTTTAACTAAAACAATTGGTGTGAAAAACTATTCTTTAGATTGGAATTTTTAAGAAAACTTGGATTTATCTGTGTAAAAAATAATGACATGGTGGTGTGTGTGTGTGTGTGTGCGGTGCGTGTGTGTGTGTGTGAGACTGATCTGAAACAAATCACTCTAATATAACACAGTCTAATCCAATGTGTGTTATTCTTCTGTCTAGTCTTTACAGGTTCATTCAGAGTCCATGAGAAAGTTCCCCGTGTTTCTCATGTTATAGCAGCTATAAACACTCACTCTATCACCAGAGCATAAAGAAAGAAAGAAAGAAAGAAATAAAAATCTCATCATGTCACGGTACTGAGAAACCACAAACTCCTGTAAACTCCTCTGAGAAAAAGCAGGAGCTCCTGTCCAGACTGCTGCTCCCGAAAACTCAACCTAAAGAACCTTCTGACGTGAGAGTTAGACGTTAATGGAGAGTCATCACGTTTGAGAGTCATCACGTTATGGTTGAAATCGTATAAACGATGTTGATCGACACTCGAGTCTGAGGAGTGAAAGTCACAGCACGGGGAACGAGAGGAGAACGTACCGGCTCTCTGCCGTCCATCGCCTCCATCCACAACCGGCGGTCCTCTTCTGATAGAGCCTGCATGGTTATCACCACTCCAGGCCTGAAACACACACACACACACACACATCATTATATTCACCCACACACACAGTTCACCCTTTTCACCTTCAGTAAAGTTCGGTCTCCACTGCACTGTGTCTCAGGAGTGACTTCTGTCATGTGGGTTTGATTATAAACCCAAACTCGAGATTAGAGACACATCACACTGTTGGATTGCGCAACACTTATGGTGATATGGAGATCTCACGCCGAGACACACTGTTAGAAATCTGATCGAGTCTCGAGGAGGAGCGGGAGAAGGTTATGAATAATAACCCGCTGACTCTGGAGTTCACACCACACTGCATCCTCTCTCTCTCTCTCTCTCTCTCACAGAACGCAGCCACGCCCGACTCCACCTCAGCTCAGAGCCGCGTCAGAGTCACTCTACACCAGATAACTTGCAATTGTTTCTGAACTACTACCACACACACACACAAACACACACACAAACTGTCTCACACACACACACACACACACACACACACACATTGCGTAACACACACTTCAACTAAATGTGCAGTTCCATCCTCGGCTGCTCCACCCACTCCACTCCGCACAATGACCAGCTCCTCAGACTTACACTCGCTGCACCAGCCAACGCAACTAGCTCTGTACTGACACTGTGTGTGTGTGTGTGTGTGTGTGTGTGTGTGTGTGTGTGTTTAACATCTCTGCCGAGTCTCCTGTACTAAAGGCAGGGTGTGTGTTCTTCTCTGGACTGCAGTGCCATCTGGTGGTGCTTATGGAGAATTGCGACGTACCGATCCACGACCTCCACGTCGAAACAGAACCTCTTCTCGATGGAGTCTGTTTTCCTCCGAGTGCAGGACTTCAGCACAAAGCTCTCCTCCTCACCCTGGAACAGAAATGTTAAGGGATTCAGGCTCCCAGTCGGCTGAAACACGGAGTCAGTGTTAAACAGTGTGTGAGCAGTGAGGAAGTGAGTTTTCAGACCGGATCATATGACGTCATTCTTCACCAAACTTAACGCTTCTTATCTCCTGATCCAGGCCTCGTTTTTATAATTAAATATTCATACACACTTATATTTCATCAGATAAAAAGAAACGCATTTGCTAAAACACAGTTTCATGCCCTTTTATGTTTTGTTTTGTTTTTAATTCAAATCTTTCAATGATCTTAATTATTATTCAGGTGAAACTCAGCCAGTTTAGATTTCACATGAAAAGACATAAACCTCAACACGTGTGTTATTCTAAAGCGCTAAATTGTTATGATATTGCAACATGAATGTGACATGGTTACGGACACTACAGACTTTTAGCTTTTTACACTTTTACCAAAAAAAAAATATTTAAGCCGCAATGTTTACAGCTCATAAGCTTCTAGAAGATTCCACCAATTTTAGTATCAAGACTCATGACGAAATATGAATTTTATAATTTTCTGTATTATATGTATAACAAATAATAAAATCAGCACCAGTATTGTGTTTTTTCTGTGACCATAAAGACGTTAAATAATTTGTAAATGAGCTGCAAATGAAGGAGCACAAGTCAGAAACAATCAGAAATAATCAGAAATAATCAGAGCTCGCTTTAATGAGAGGATAGATACAACACACACACACACACACTTACAGTGTGTTTATTACGTCTGAGCGTGGTCAGGATGAGACTCGGCACTTCCTGTGTTTATTTCCTTTATTAGCGCTTCGCTCTCACTTAGCTAAGAATACGAGCAGCGTTTAATAAGACTAACTGTTTACATTTACATACAAGTGTAATAATGTGTGTGTACTGACTGGGGAGTGTGCGTGTGTGTGTGTGTGTGTGTGTGTGTGTGTGTGTGTGTGTGTGTGTGTGTACGAGAGTGCAGTCTCGGCTCGGGAGAGGAACGCTCTGCCTGACCTGATTCCAGCTCCAACACTTCCTGTTTGTTTCAATGGAACACACACGAAGGACACACACACACACACACACACACACACACACACACACACACACACACACACACACAGTCTCTGTGCCAACATGTTCTCTCATCAGGATCTTGGCAAAAGGTGAAAGGTGTCAAGACAGAAAGCATGTTTATGGCAGAGAAGAGAAAAGAAAATGAAAGGAGAAAGAAGGGAAGCGACAGAATGCAGGAAAAGAGAGAAGGAGAGAAGGAGAGGAGACAAGAAAAGAAAAAAATGAGAGAGGGGAAAAAGAAAAGGGAAAGGGAGAGGAGAGCGTGATTTGCTCCGAAGTGTTCACACTGGACTACAGGGGGCGCTGTGGAGCAGACAGACAGAGTCACCAGCCCCAAACCACTCGATCGGAGGGAGACGAGTGCTGAGGGTGAGACACACGGGTTCGAGAGGCTGCTTACAGTTTTGCCTCCGGATTTCTGGTCAAAGATCACGATGGTGAGCCGCTTGGACTGCCGCTGGTACGTGCAGTAGAACTTCACCCAGGTGGACACGAAGGGACCTGAGAGACAGAGAGACAGCGAGACACACAGACTCACATTAACACACTCGCTCCTGCAGCCGGACAACATCGTCAAATCTCACAGCAGGTGTGTGTCTCTTAAACAGCAACGTCGTCCAAATTATAACATTCCCAGACCGTCAGCACGTCATGTGACCATTTAACTGAAAGCTTGTCTAAAAATAAGTCTGGAATTTTTTTCAAAGGTATTTTATTCCTTCTATATTATTATTATTATTATTATTATTATTATTATTATTAGACATTAGTTGCTCGGATAGCAGACTGATGCTTACGTTTCTCTAGGATAAACAGGTAGCCCTCCATGGTGTGAGTACTGACGCTCTTGTGCTCATGCGGGTTCTCCTTCATCTTCCTCATCAGACTCTCCACCTCCGACCTCGTGCTCTCGAAACGGTTCCGAGTCTGAGAACATGAAGACGAACCCCAACAGAGACGTTACTCCAACCTTCACGTCAACACAAGCTCTCCTACACCTCCATCCTGATCCCTCAGCTGTAATATCATCAACCCTCATCCTCATCCTCACCGTCCTCATCCTCACTCATCTTCACTCCTCACCATCCTCATCCTCACCTTCCTTCATTTTTACTCCACATCCTCATAGTCATTCCTCATCCTCACTCCGCATCTTCACCCTCCCTATCCTCCTCCTCCTCCTCCTCCTCCTCTTCTACTCTTTCTTCACCTGACACAGTGGAAATGCTCATTTTTGTAGTTATTCCTGTCATTTTTGGATGATTTAATTATAAACTGTGCTCTTGTATTTTGGGTGGATCCCCTGGAGACCCCCAGCAGGCCGTGTGAAGCTCCTCACATTCTGGATGCTGATGGTGAGGTCGGTCTTGAAGTGGTTGAAGTCTTTGGCCAGCTCGTACCCGTGGTGGTAATAAGTGAAGAGTCCCTGTAGGAACGCCAGCAGCTGCAAACAAACATCAGAGACAGAGCAGTGAACATCACGCAGCGCCCCCACGCTGTCACAAACACACACTACAAGACCTGCAGCGGAGCGCGTCCTCTACACAACACACATTCAACTAGCTGCCTTTAGAGTCAGATGGAAACTACACAACATGATTATAAGAGGTTTGCTCATATAATGTGTGTGTGTGTGTGTGTGTGTGTGTGTGTGTGTGTGTGTGTGTGTGTGTGTGTGTGTGATTACCGGCTCCACAAACTCAAACATCTTCCTCTCCTGCACTTCCTGCACTTTAAACACGTACTCCAGGGACACCTCGTAGAAATGCTGCCTCACGTGATCCACCTGATTGTCTGCCTGGGGAGAGGCGATGAGAAACGCTTATCATCACACACACTACACACACTACACACATCACACACACATCACACACACATAACACACATCACACACTACACAACCTCCTGCCTGCAGGTTTCTGCTCCCTCGTCTAATTTCTGAGATAATTAACAGGCTGAACACACACACACACACACACACACACACACACACACACACACAGGACACAGGGCTCCTACAGGATCAGACTGAAGACAGTCTGACGTAGACAGTGGGAGTACGTTAACCCAGTTACCATGGTAACAGCTTGTTTATAATGAGTTAAACCTCTGTGTTTATTGTTTACATTCATGCAGATGGTAACTCAACACGAGTCTAACTGCAGGGGGTGAAAGTATTTGTGGGCGGGGCTTCGTGCACCTGATAGACAACCTGAGCACGCGTCACAATAAGTATGACCACTAGGTGGTGTGAAAAAAAAATCAACAACAATAAGAGAGAGCACTTTACACCTGCGAGCACAAACACGTTCTGTAACGTCAATTAAATTAATGTAAAAAAATGATAATAATAGTTTTACGTGGTTGAGAATCGCATCCGAGTGAAAAGTGAACATTTTGTGAGTCTGCTTTGATGGTAATTTGCTGTTTTTGTTGTTGTTGTCTATTGTTATTATTGTGACATGTTTAATGTGAGAAGAAATGATGCAAAATAAGAAACCAAACAAACATCAGCCTGATCGCAGTCCTACTGAGTTCCTGATTTCAAACCCACAAGATTCGCATGCGTACTTCATGAAGCTGTGCCTCCTTCTTCTTGGCAGATAAGCTGAGGTGCTTCTCCAGGACAGCGCAGTATTTCTCCGTCTCCTTGTCATACTTCTTCTTTGCCTCCTTTAACAAAACAAAGAAACAATAAAAAAGGAAAGGAAGAATCGATTGAAAATGCAACAGCTGTATTTATTTCTTTTAAATGCAGCACCTTGCTGGTGAGGTTTTGTTTTTCAGTCTGGCACGTTTTCTGTAAATGACTGTTTAATAACATCAGTTCCATGTGTCTTGCTTTTCCATTTATTATACTTTATTAAAACTGCTTTTCTATCTGCAGAGTGTTCAGGGGAATCTGAATTCCGCTCTAAAGCACAAAGTCCTGCAGCCTCGGCCACGCCCAGCTCACCTGAGAAAAATGACAGTTTATACACATCACCAGCAGATGGCAGTGTGGCGCAATAACCAATGACCCGGTGTTTGGTTCTCGTTCCCAAATATGAGCATAAAACATAATTAAGCTTCCTGATTTGTGACAAAAAAACAACATAAAAATAATAAAACTCGACTTTTTTTAGCATTTTGCTATCGCATGTACATTCTGTAAATTACTTCTCACTATTATTTACTCCGTTATTTGTGTTAAAATCTAAACATAACAGAAATTCTCACAGTAGTTACATAAAGCAACCTGTTTAAACGAGGTTTTAATATTCTACATTAATTCCAATACTGATCCACTTTCCTGAACTTTGTACCAGATCAGGTCTTAACGCCATCATCACCTTCGTTACACCCACGTTACGCGTTAGCTACTGACCGCTGTGACGTACTCACACGCCTCGCTCCACCTCCACACCCGTCTGCTGTACTGCGGAGGCGTGTGAAGACCTGCTCTCACAGGTGGAGCTCCAGCTGATCCCGAGTGTTTTGGATTCCTGCGAGTACAGAAGCTCCGACCCTGCCGCGATAAACCTCACCATACACCGTGCAGGACTCTCAGACTGTTCAATAGTTTAGCTCGCGGGGTCAGATTTAGCCGCGTTAGTGGATTTGCTCCGCCGCCTGTATGAAGGGTTTGTTCTCGCTTCAGAGCCTTCGACATCGACATTAAACACAGAATTCAGCACATTCTTGGATTCTGAGATCAACGACAGACAGACACGAATCATCAAGGACATCTACAGACCTAGACGTCTAACCCTAACCCTACACTCGACCTTCTGATAGGTTCAAGACCCTAATGGGTCGAGATCAACTTCAGCAAAGTGTCTTTAATTCCCAGGTGAGACTGATGATATCTTCAGAGCTCAGCTGAGGAATCTTTCAGAGGTTGATCTCGTGGCTCACTCAGGTCAGGATGTGAGATGTCAGGGATCTTCAGTCCTTCTTCCTGGACCAGAGTGTTTGAGTGTATCTCCTGATTTTTCCCAGACGTCCTTAGCAGGAGCTCTTGCACTGATCATTGTTTTAAACAGCACTTTATTTCAGCAGTAGACCAGAAGGTTTCTTACCTTGGCAGCTCCGATCTGCTCCTTCCTGAAGCGCTCCAGCGGTGTGATCAGAACATCGCTCGCGTTATCGATCTGAGGAAAAACCAGAGCAGTGAGTTTCCTGTGAGCCTGTGGTGATGTGATGGTGATGTAGAGACAGAGAGCGATTAGAGCTCTGGGTTAAACCCACCATCCGCGTCCTCTCGTCCTCCAGGTTCTGAAGAACTCCGGCAAACTCCTGGAGTGATCTGGCTATTAAACACAACAACAACGTACAGAGACACAGAATGTTAAACACGTTCAGTTTCTCCTCCTCTGCTCACACGTCAGACCACCATGTGGCGCTGTATCTCATCAGCGTGTGACTGTAGCTGGTGTTACTACTCTCCTGTTCTCCACAGCTGGAGGTCCATCATCTTCTACACCAAAACATACTCGCTGTGTTTGTCATGCACATATACTAGAAGGACAAAAAAGTCAAAAAAGTGTGTGTGTGTGTGTGTGTGTGTGTGTGTTGAAAATCACATTCCAGATCTATTCCTCTTTGCTGTGATGATAAGCTCTAGGATTTCCTCGAGATACTACAAAGTTTAAACTGGTTATGTTTATTATATTTACAGCGTTTAGCAGACACCGTCATACCAAAAGTGGGCGTGGCTGGGCGTGGTCCGTATTAAAGTAAAGCAAAATAACTTAAACTTTGTTGTTCAATCTTTACTCTGATCGCTCACTTCACTCTCCCGGCTCCTTGTGCGCTTTACCTTTTATGGAGTTTTGTGGGTGTGGCTACATGCAAATCAGCTGTCCGTTTTTTTTTTTTTTTTTTACAAATGATTGGCCTTCCTCAACACACACAGAAAAAAACTCTAGGTTTGATCTACACAAACATTGACACATTTTTTAAGGTGTATAAATGAGGTGTGATGATGAAATCTGTCACTGAGGGGAGTCATGTGGACCCGTGTGGACCCGTGTGTGTACCTGTAGTTTTATTCACCTGTGTGTTGAGTGATGGCTGTGTGACGTGTGACCGGGGGATTTGCTGCGCTGTTTATGTAACTATGAGACTTTGTTCGAAAAATCAGTGTGTGTGTGTGTGTCTGTGTGTGTGTGTGTGTATACACCAGCACAAGGACGTACAGGAGCAGTACTTTTCCAGAACTTCAGGTTGTGAAGGTGAGGTGAGGTGAGGTTCAGCACTTAGTTGTTGTATCTCAAGTTCCAGTGAACATAAAATCTCAGGTAGCGTAAAGATCTAAATATTTTAAGCGACATCAAAGCAAACATCCACGTCTCAGCTCGGCGCCAAATAACAAGTCGGGGCCCGTCCGCTCCGGAGTGGTGCAGCGCTGAAACCTCACTAAAGTGCCTGGAGTTATCGTCTGAGCCTCTCTCTCTCTCTCTCTCTCTCTCTCTCTCTCTCTCTCTCTCTCAGGAGAACGACTTTATGCCAGACTTTAGCACTGATGAAGATGCCATGTTTTTATACCTGATGTCACTCATACTATACACACACTGCAGTCAAAAGTATGTGGACACCTGACCATCAAACCTACATGAGCTTGTCAGGCGTCCTATTCCAATACCAGAGCATTAATATGGAGTGGTGTTCATTCACACGCTACAGGAGCGATAGTGAGCTCAGGCGCTGGTGAGGCTCCAGGTCATCCAGGTCATCCAGGTCATCCAGGTCATCCCAAAGCTGATGGTTCAATGGGGTTGAGTTCATCCAGTTCTCTGTGCAGGACACTCGAGTTCCTCCACATCCAACATACTGTGTGTTCATGGAGCTGGCCATTGAGCATCATCATCATCTTCATCATCATGAATAAAGGAAAGTGTTCTCCTGACTCCTGACTCCATCCATCAGAGAGTCAAATAGTGCAGCGTGATTCATCTCTCCAGAAAGACACTTCCACAGATCCAGAATCGGTGCTTTACACCCCTCCAGCCCACCGTTGGCACTCGTGGCACTGCATGAGTGATCCTGGGCTTGTGTGCAGCTGCTTGGCCATGAAACCCATTCCATCAAGCTCCTGTAGAGGAGCTGCTGTTGTTTCCAGAAGCAGTTTGGAGCTCTGTAGTGTGTGTGTAGTGAGTGTATGTGTAATGAGTGTGTGTAGTGAGTGTGTATGTAGTGAGAGTGTAGTGAGAGTGTGTGTAGTGAGAGTGTGTGTAGTGAGTGTGTATGTAGTGAGTGTGTAGTGAGTGTGTATGTAGTGAGTGTGTGTTGTGAGAGTGTGTGTAGTGAGTGTGTGGGTAGTGAGTGTGTATGTAGTGAGTGTGTATGTAGTGAGTGTGTGTGTAGTGAGAGTGTGTGTAGTGAGAGTGTGTAGTGAGTGTGTGTGTAGTGAGAGTGTGTGTAGTGAGTGTGTGTGTGTAGTGAGTGTATGTAGTGAGAGTGTGTGTAGTGAGTGTGTATGTAGTGAGTGTGTAGTGAGTGTGTGTAATGAGAGCGTGTATAGTAAGTGTGTGTGTAGTGAGTGTGTATGTAGTGAGTGTGTGTAGTGAGTGTGTGTAGTGAGAATGTGTGTAGTGAGTGTGTATGTAGTGAGTGTGTAGTGAGTGTGTATGTAGTGAGTGTGTGTAGTGAGAGTGTGTGTAGTGAGTGTGTGTGTAGTGAATGTGTATGTAGTGAGTGTGTAGTGAGTGTGTATGTAGTGAGTGTGTGTAGTGAGAGTGTGTGTAGTGAGTGTGTGTGTAGTGAGAGTGTGTAGTGAGAGTGTGTAATGAGTGTGTGTAGTGAGAGTGTGTGTAGTGAGTGTGTATGTAGTGAGTGTGTGTAGTGAGAGTGTGTGTAGTGAGTGTGTGTGTAGTGAGAGTGTGTAGTGAGTGTGTGTAGTGAGAGTGTGTGTAGTGAGAGTGTGTGTAGTGAGAGTGTCTGTAGTGAGTGCGTATGTAGTGAGTGTGTGTAGTGAGAGTGTGTGTAATAAGTGTGTGTGTATTGAGTGTGTGTGTAGAGAGTGTGTGTGTAGTGAGTGTGTGTAGTGAGTGTGTGTGTAGAGAGTGTGTGTAGAGAGTGTGTATGTAGTGAGTGTGTGTGTAGTGAGAGTGTGTAGTGAGTGTGTGTGTAGTGAGAGTGTGTAGTGAGTGTGTGTAGTGAGAGTGTGTGTAGTGAGTGTGTGTAGTGAGTGTGTGTAGTGAGAGTGTGTGTAATAAGTGTGTGTGTAGTGAGTGTGTGTACTGAGTGTGTGTAATGAGTGTGTGTGTAGAGAGTGTGTGTGTAGTGAGTGTGTGTAGTGAGTGTGTGTGTAGAGAGTGTGTGTAGAGAGTGTGTGTAGTGAGTGTGTGTAGAGAGTGTGTATGTAGTGAGTGTGTGTGTAGTGAGAGTGTGTAGTGAGTGTGTGTGTAGTGAGAGTGTGTAGTGAGAGTGTGTAGTGAGAGTGTGTGTGTATTGAGAGTGTGTGTAGTGAGTGTGTATGTAGTGAGTGTGTAGTGAGTGTGTGTAGTGAGTGTGTGTGTAGTGAGAGTGTGTGTAGTGAGAGTGTGTGTAGTGAGTGTGTGTGTAGGGAGTGTGTGTGTAGTGAGTGTGTGTAGTGAGTGTGTGTAGTGAGTGTGTGTGTAATGAGAGAGTGTGTGTAGTGAGAGTGTGTGTAGTGAGAGTGTGTAGAGAGTGTGTGAAGTGAGTGTGTGTAGTGAGTGTGTGTAGTGAGTGTGTGTAGTGAGAGTGTGTGTAGTGAGAGAGTGTGTGTAGTGAGTGTGTGTGTGTAGTGAGAGTGTGTGTAGTGAGAGTGTGTGTAGTGAGTGTGTGTGTAGTGAGAGAGTGTGTGTAGTGAGAGTGTGTGTAGTGAGAGTGTGTAGAGAGTGTGTGAAGTGAGTGTGTGTAGTGAGTGTGTGTGTGTAGTGAGAGTGTGTGTAGTGAGTGTGTGTGTAGTGACAGTGTGAGTAGTGAGAGTGTGTAGTGAGTGTGTGTAGTGAGAGTGTGTGTAGTGAGAGTGTGTGTAGTGAGTGTGTGTGTGTGTAGTGAGAGTGTGTGTGTAGTGAGTGTGTGTGTAGTGAGTGTGTGTAGTGAGTGTGTGTGTAGTGAGAGTGTGTGTAGTGAGTGTGTGTGTAGTGAGTGTGTGTAGTGAGTGTGTGTGTAGTGAGTGTGTGTAGTGAGTGTGTGTGTAGTGAGAGTGTGTGTAGTGAGAGTGTGTAGTGAGTGTGTGTGTGTAGTGAGTGTGTGTAGTGAGTGTGTGTGTAATGAGAGAGTGTGTGTAGTGAGAGTGTGTGTAGTGAGAGTGTGTAGAGAGTGTGTGAAGTGAGTGTGTGTAGTGAGTGTGTGTAGTGAGTGTGTGTAGTGAGAGTGTGTGTAGTGAGAGAGTGTGTGTAGTGAGTGTGTGTGTGTAGTGAGAGTGTGTGTAGTGAGAGTGTGTGTAGTGAGTGTGTGTGTAGTGAGAGAGTGTGTGTAGTGAGAGTGTGTGTAGTGAGAGTGTGTAGAGAGTGTGTGAAGTGAGTGTGTGTAGTGAGTGTGTGTGTGTAGTGAGAGTGTGTGTAGTGAGTGTGTGTGTAGTGACAGTGTGAGTAGTGAGAGTGTGTAGTGAGTGTGTGTAGTGAGAGTGTGTGTAGTGAGAGTGTGTGTAGTGAGTGTGTGTGTGTGTAGTGAGAGTGTGTGTGTAGTGAGTGTGTGTGTAGTGAGTGTGTGTAGTGAGTGTGTGTGTAGTGAGAGTGTGTGTAGTGAGTGTGTGTGTAGTGAGTGTGTGTAGTGAGTGTGTGTGTAGTGAGTGTGTGTAGTGAGTGTGTGTGTAGTGAGAGTGTGTGTAGTGAGAGTGTGTGTGTAGTGAGTGTGTGTGTAGTGAGTGTGTGTGTGTAGTGAGAGTGTGTGTAGTGAGAGAGTGTGTAGTGAGTGTGTGTGTGTGTGTAGTGAGAGTGTGTGTGTAGTGAGTGTGTGTGTAGTGAGAGTGTGTGTAGTGAGTGTGTGTGTAGTGAGAGTGTGTGTAGTGAGTGTGTGTGTTGTGAGTGTGTGTGTAGTGAATGTGTGTGTGTATTGAGAGTGTGTGTAGTGAGTGTGTGTAGTGAGAGAGTGTGTAGTGTGTGTGTAGTGAGTGTGTGTGTAGTGAGAGTGTGTGTGTGTAGTGTGTGTGTAGTGAGAGAGTGTGTGTAGTGAGAGTGTGTGTAGTGAGAGTGTGTAGAGAGTGTGTGAAGTGAGTGTGTGTAGTGAGTGTGTGTGTGTAGTGAGAGTGTGTGTAGTGAGTGTGTGTGTAGTGACAGTGTGAGTAGTGAGAGTGTGTAGTGAGTGTGTGTAGTGAGAGTGTGTGTAGTGAGAGTGTGTGTAGTGAGAGTGTGTGTAGTGAGTGTGTGTGTGTGTAGTGAGAGTGTGTGTGTAGTGAGTGTGTGTGTAGTGAGTGTGTGTAGTGAGTGTGTGTGTAGTGAGAGTGTGTGTAGTGAGTGTGTGTGTAGTGAGTGTGTGTAGTGAGTGTGTGTGTAGTGAGTGTGTGTAGTGAGTGTGTGTGTAGTGAGAGTGTGTGTAGTGAGAGTGTGTGTGTAGTGAGTGTGTGTGTAGTGAGTGTGTGTGTGTAGTGAGAGTGTGTGTAGTGAGAGAGTGTGTAGTGAGTGTGTGTGTGTGTGTAGTGAGAGTGTGTGTGTAGTGAGTGTGTGTGTGTAGTGAGAGTGTGTGTAGTGAGTGTGTGTGTAGTGAGAGTGTGTGTAGTGAGTGTGTGTGTTGTGAGTGTGTGTGTAGTGAATGTGTGTGTGTATTGAGAGTGTGTGTAGTGAGTGTGTGTAGTGAGAGAGTGTGTAGTGTGTGTGTTTGTGTGTGTGTAGTGAGAGTGTGTGTGTGTAGTGAGAGTGTGTGTAGTGAGTGTGTGTGTAGTGAGAGTGTGTGTAGTGAGTGTGTGTAGTGAGAGTGTGTGTAGTGAGTGTGTGTGTGGTGAGTGTGTAGTGAGTGTGTGTGTGTAGTGAGAGAGTGTGTGTAGTGAGAGTGTGTGTAGTGAGTGTGTGTAGTGAGAGTGTGTAGAGAGTGTGTGTAGTGAGTGTGTGTACTGAGTGTGTGTGTAGTGAGAGTGTGTGTAGTGAGAGTGTGTGTAGTGAGTGTGTAGTGAGTGTGTGTGTAGTGAGAGAGTGTGTGTAGTGAGTGTGTGTAGTGAGAGTGTAGTGAGAGTGTAGTGAGAGAGTGTGTGTGTAGTGAGTGTGTGTAGTGAGTGTGTGTAGTGAGTGTGTGTATAGTGAGAGTGTGTGTGTAGTGAGAGTGTGTGTAGTGAGTGTGTGTGTGTAGTGACAGTGTGTGTAGTGAGTGTGTGTAGTGAAAGTGTGTGTGTGTAGTGAGAGTGTGTGTAGTGAGTGTGTGTGTAGTGAGAGTGTGTGTAGTGAGTGTGTGTGTAGTGAGAGTGTGTGTAGTGAGAGTGTGTGTAGTGAGTGTGTGTAGTGAGAGTGTGTGTGTAGTGAGAGTGTGTGTAGTGAGTGTGTGTAGTGAGTGTGTGTGTGTAGTGAGAGTGTGTGTAGTGAGAGTGTGTAGTGAGTGTGTGTAGTGAGAGTGTGTGTAGTGAGTGTGTGTAGTGAGTGTGTGTAGTGAGAGTGTGTGTAATAAGTGTGTGTGTAGTGAGTGTGTGTACTGAGTGTGTGTAATGAGTGTGTGTGTAGAGAGTGTGTGTGTAGTGAGTGTGTGTAGTGAGTGTGTGTGTAGAGAGTGTGTGTAGAGAGTGTGTGTAGTGAGTGTGTGTAGAGAGTGTGTATGTAGTGAGTGTGTGTGTAGTGAGAGTGTGTAGTGAGTGTGTGTGTAGTGAGAGTGTGTAGTGAGAGTGTGTAGTGAGAGTGTGTGTAGTGAGTGTGTGTAGTGAGTTTGTGTGTATTGAGAGTGTGTGTAGTGAGTGTGTATGTAGTGAGTGTGTAGTGAGTGTGTGTAGTGAGTGTGTGTGTAGTGAGAGTGTGTGTAGTGAGTGTGTGTGTAGGGAGTGTGTGTGTAGTGAGTGTGTGTAGTGAGTGTGTGTGTGTAGTGAGTGTGTGTAGTGAGTGTGTGTGTAATGAGAGAGTGTGTGTAGTGAGAGTGTGTGTAGGGAGTGTGTGTGTAGTGAGTGTGTGTAGTGAGTGTGTGTGTGTAGTGAGTGTGTGTAGTGAGTGTGTGTGTAATGAGAGAGTGTGTGTAGTGAGAGTGTGTGTAGTGAGAGTGTGTAGATAGTGTGTGAAGTGAGTGTGTGTAGTGAGTGTGTGTAGTGAGTGTGTGTAGTGAGAGTGTGTGTAGTGAGAGAGTGTGTGTAGTGAGTGTGTGTGTGTGTAGTGAGAGTGTGTGTAGTGAGAGTGTGTGTAGTGAGTGTGTGTGTAGTGAGAGAGTGTGTGTAGTGAGAGTGTGTGTAGTGAGAGTGTGTAGAGAGTGTGTGAAGTGAGTGTGTGTAGTGAGTGTGTGTGTGTAGTGAGAGTGTGTGTAGTGAGTGTGTGTGTAGTGACAGTGTGAGTAGTGAGAGTGTGTAGTGAGTGTGTGTAGTGAGAGTGTGTGTAGTGAGAGTGTGTGTAGTGAGTGTGTGTGTGTAGTGAGAGTGTGTGTGTAGTGAGTGTGTGTGTAGTGAGTGTGTGTAGTGAGTGTGTGTGTAGTGAGAGTGTGTGTAGTGAGTGTGTGTGTAGTGAGTGTGTGTAGTGAGTGTGTGTAGTGAGTGTGTGTGTAGTGAGTGTGTGTAGTGAGTGTGTGTGTAGTGAGAGTGTGTGTAGTGAGAGTGTGTGTGTAGTGAGTGTGTGTGTAGTGAGTGTGTGTGTGTAGTGAGAGTGTGTGTAGTGAGAGAGTGTGTAGTGAGTGTGTGTGTGTGTGTAGTGAGAGTGTGTGTGTAGTGAGTGTGTGTGTAGTGAGAGTGTGTGTAGTGAGTGTGTGTGTAGTGAGAGTGTGTGTAGTGAGTGTGTGTGTTGTGAGTGTGTGTGTAGTGAATGTGTGTGTGTATTGAGAGTGTGTGTAGTGAGTGTGTGTAGTGAGAGAGTGTGTAGTGTGTGTGTTTGTGTGTGTGTAGTGAGAGTGTGTGTGTGTAGTGAGAGTGTGTGTAGTGAGTGTGTGTGTAGTGAGTGTGTGTGTAGTGAGAGTGTGTGTAGTGAGTGTGTGTAGTGAGAGTGTGTAGATAGTGTGTGTAGTGAGTGTGTGTAGTGAGTGTGTGTAGTGAGAGTGTGTGTAGTGAGAGAGTGTGTGTAGTGAGTGTGTGTGTGTAGTGAGAGTGTGTGTAGTGAGAGTGTGTGTAGTGAGTGTGTGTGTAGTGAGAGAGTGTGTGTAGTGAGAGTGTGTGTAGTGAGAGTGTGTAGAGAGTGTGTGAAGTGAGTGTGTGTAGTGAGTGTGTGTGTGTAGTGAGAGTGTGTGTAGTGAGTGTGTGTGTAGTGACAGTGTGAGTAGTGAGAGTGTGTAGTGAGTGTGTGTAGTGAGAGTGTGTGTAGTGAGAGTGTGTGTAGTGAGTGTGTGTGTGTAGTGAGAGTGTGTGTGTAGTGAGTGTGTGTGTAGTGAGTGTGTGTAGTGAGTGTGTGTGTAGTGAGAGTGTGTGTAGTGAGTGTGTGTGTAGTGAGTGTGTGTAGTGAGTGTGTGTAGTGAGTGTGTGTAGTGAGTGTGTGTAGTGAGTGTGTGTGTAGTGAGAGTGTGTGTAGTGAGAGTGTGTGTGTAGTGAGTGTGTGTGTAGTGAGTGTGTGTGTGTAGTGAGAGTGTGTGTAGTGAGAGAGTGTGTAGTGAGTGTGTGTGTGTGTGTAGTGAGAGTGTGTGTGTAGTGAGTGTGTGTGTAGTGAGAGTGTGTGTAGTGAGTGTGTGTGTAGTGAGAGTGTGTGTAGTGAGTGTGTGTGTTGTGAGTGTGTGTGTAGTGAATGTGTGTGTGTATTGAGAGTGTGTGTAGTGAGTGTGTGTAGTGAGAGAGTGTGTAGTGTGTGTGTTTGTGTGTGTGTAGTGAGAGTGTGTGTGTGTAGTGAGAGTGTGTGTAGTGAGTGTGTGTGTAGTGAGTGTGTGTGTAGTGAGAGTGTGTGTAGTGAGTGTGTGTAGTGAGAGTGTGTGTAGTGAGTGTGTGTGTAGTGAGTGTGTAGTGAGTGTGTGTGTGTAGTGAGAGAGTGTGTGTAGTGAGAGTGTGTGTAGTGAGTGTGTGTAGTGAGAGTGTGTAGAGAGTGTGTGTAGTGAGTGTGTGTACTGAGTGTGTGTGTAGTGAGAGTGTGTGTAGTGAGTGTGTGTGTAGTGAGTGTGTAGTGAGTGTGTGTGTAGTGAGAGAGTGTGTGTAGTGAGTGTGTGTAGTGAGAGTGTAGTGAGAGTGTAGTGAGAGAGTGTGTGTGTAGTGAGTGTGTGTAGTGAGTGTGTGTAGTGAGTGTGTGTATAGTGAGAGTGTGTGTGTAGTGAGAGTGTGTGTAGTGAGTGTGTGTGTGTAGTGACAGTGTGTGTAGTGAGTGTGTGTAGTGAAAGTGTGTGTGTGTAGTGAGAGTGTGTGTAGTGAGTGTGTGTGTAGTGAGAGTGTGTGTAGTGAGTGTGTGTGTAGTGAGAGTGTGTGTAGTGAGAGTGTGTGTAGTGAGTGTGTGTAGTGAGAGTGTGTGTGTAGTGAGAGTGTGTGTGTAGTGAGAGTGTGTGTAGTGAGTGTGTGTAGTGAGTGTGTGTGTGTAGTGACAGTGTGTGTAGTGAAAGTGTGTGTAGTGAGAGTGTGTGTAGTGAGTGTGTGTGTAGTGAGAGTGTGTGTAGTGAGTGTGTGTGTAGTGAGTGTGTGTAGTGAGAGTGTGTGTAGTGAGTGTGTGTGTAGTGAGAGTGTGTGTAGTGAGTGTGTGTGTAGTGAGAGTGTGTGTAGTGAGAGTGTGTGTAGTGAGTGTGTGTGTAGTGAGTGTGTGTGTGTAGTGGGGATGATGTTAACACACTGTACGCTGTTCAGCTCTCGGCTCTGAGGGTTGGCGTGACCTACTTACAGAGCGTGGCAGATGTAGCAGAAATAACTGGGGTATGACCTGATCTGATCTGATCTGTTGTATTTATTAGTTTAATGTTTGAATGTTTTTACATTATTAATACATTCATCTGTAAATTCTGCTGATTATAATGTTTAAGATAAAAAGTTCACATAAAATCAGAAACTGGATATTTTGTATATTTAGTTCGTATCTCTTCTCACACGGCATGAAGACAGAACTAACGGACTCTGTTATCTCAGTGTTAGCTCTGAGTCAAACCCTTATCTGCACACACACACACACACACACACACACACACCCACACCCACACACACACACACACTAACGCTCTCGGCCGCGGGTTTCTGGCCGTCTGCTCCCCTCTCATGCAGAAGCATGTGGCACTGAGACAAGGCTACGCGCTCCATTTTGTCCTCCTGCAGCTCCATGGGCTCGGGATCCAAACTTCCAGCATCAGCTCAGTAAATTCCACGGTCCATGTGGATTATATTAAAATCAGAACTCGATCCAGCTCAGTGTGGAACGGACTTACAGGCTAATATCAGGCGTCGCAGCGTAAACAGATGGCATCTTAGCAAGTGAGAAGGTCTTTATAACAGATAAATTCATCAGAATGAGATTACAATAACCCAAAAATACAAGATCATTAAAACCTATTTTTATTAAATTCCTTTAAGTTCATTTAAGCTTGAACTCTTGGAAGTCTGATTCCACACACAGATCATTTCATGCAATTATTTCACAGTTGATTCTGAATAAGGTGATTTAAAGCTTGAAATAAGTCGGTTTAAACCTCATCTTAATGTTCTTATACAGTATAAAACAATCTCATAATGAGAAATATTCCATAAATGTTCCTTTATTTAAAGGGCACTCAATATGTAAGATGCACTTTTGAGTCATGTACCTCGGCATATAAACACCACATCTTGCAAATTTTCGCCTTAAAAACTTAAATTTTGCAAGAATGTTGGGTTGGCATAAGAAAAATGTTGGGTATACTGTACAAGTGAGCAAGCCGGCCACGCGTACGTCCAGGAGCTGATCAAAACGTGTTAGCGTCAGTGCCACGCAAAAGGAGTTTACAGATTTTTTGTGTTTTCTTTTGCATTTTGTGTACGATTTAGTGAAGACGTAGCACCACCAAGAATTCCCAAGAATGTTATCAAGGACGGTAGCAAGAAGAAAAGGGAGCCGCTTTCAGTTTGGTTTTAAAAGCAGCCGGTGCTTTAAAATTAATGTTAAGTGAGGTTTAATGTCTATTTATTTATATTTTACTTTATTTATATGTCTTTTCTGAATGTTTTGATTGTTTTTATATGCAAAAATATAATTATAGTGTGGGGAATTGGTAATATTGTTAATTTGTTGGGGCGTCTGGAACGGATTATCTGCATTTACATTATTTCCTATGGGACAAGGCGTTTCACAATACGACATTTCACCTTAAGTACCCGCCTCCGGAGCGGATTACACTCGTATGCCGAGGTGCCGCTGTGTAAACACTCAGGTGGGCCTCGAGTTTGTTCCCTGTTTTTCCATATTTGTATGGGCCGGGATTTAAACAGGGGAATTAGATTTTCTTCCTAACGTGACCTCATATAAGAGAGGCCCCTCCCCCGGCACGATACTCAGCTCTCTTGCTCTCTGCGGGGCGTGGCTCGGCAGGAGCTCATTTACACAGACACTGAAATGGTGAGTTCTGACGCATGTGGCGATCTGTCAGCGGGGGATGTTGTGATTGTATGAGTTGTGTTTCAGAAATGTTTGTCCTGAGGCTCCCAACATTACTGAGGGGGAAAATGATGATGATGTGCTGAACTTTTGATGATAGGAACCAAATATGCAGAATTCTGCACCAAGTTTAAACTGCATGTTCCCTTATCTGTGAATCACCATCAGTGTCCTGTGTGCTGATTTAATCTGTTTACTTTCAGCTGGAATGAAGCTGTGGGTGGACAAATGTCTAAGAAGGCACACAATATTTATTATATTAAGTAAGTATAAAATAATCCCTAAAAGGAGACAGAGTTCCAGAGCTGCGCGCTCCGCGCCTCACCGATGCAGATCTCGTCGTCCGTCTCGGCGTCCCCGATGCACTGGAACTTGAACTCGTTCAGCGACTCTGCAAACTTTCTCTGTGCAGTAGACAGATCTGCAAAAGAGACGAGGAGACGTGTTAAAACGAGACATGTCTCATGGTGTGAAGAGCGCATGGAACTGAGGTGCGAAAAACCACAGTTTCATCTCCTCTTATATCTGGAGGTATCCGAAAAGCAGAACGAAACCTCACACTCTGCTCTCACGTCTGGTGACGTGCTGCTCTCACGCTTCTGATTTTCGGACTTGAAAACACAGAACGTGACGCAGCAGTGGAGCGTTTCTGCACAACTGGTTATTACAGCCCAAGGATACGATATAATCTGCACACTGTGATGAAGTTCTGTATCATTTTAAACTGTAAATAACTACAAACTGATTCAAATAGTCCATGTGAAGACTTTGTAATAATGCTTCAAAATAAATACATACAAAACTTGGACATTTGGACTGGATGTAGTATAAACCGCCTCGACTCGCGCTCTGAGTGACGTTAATGATGGTGCACTAACAGGCCCTGACACATCGCCGCCCTGCGGGTCAGAGGGAAGTTAAACAAGAAGCACATCCCCGAAAGCCTAGCGATCAACACGCTGCATCCAGGACGCACGTCACCATAGTGAGTGGGAATGTGTGACCTCTGACCCCGGTCCAAGACCAGCTGTAAAAGTTCAATTGTTCACAGATCAGTGGACACGGGGACGTCCGGCTCTCTCACAGACCGACTGACTGATGACTTCCTGCATCATCAGCGCTCGGCCTTTACTCACGCTGCTCACGCCGTCCCTCGACATAATGACGACAACGCAGCGAGGATGTTGGTGGTGACGGTGATGAAGATGATGATGATGGTAATAGTGGTGATGAAGAAGAGGATGATGGTGATATGGACATTAGCTGTGTCACTTCATTCAGTACCTGACTGCACCGGCGTCATCATGACTCGAGTCAG
The DNA here is from genome assembly GCA_030347435.1 of Clarias fuscus. Lineage (NCBI taxonomy): Eukaryota > Metazoa > Chordata > Actinopteri > Siluriformes > Clariidae > Clarias > Clarias fuscus. Next base: position 507,452 of record CM059230.1, on the reverse strand, counting down.
TTTTTCACTTTTCTGTAAGTAATGATAATAAAAACCCGTTAAATCACCTGCTTTTTCTTTCAGCTGCATGAATCCTGAAACAATAATTAAAGACACGGAAATAAAAATACAAAGTCCTCTTGTGAAGCACACAGGAGCACAACACCACCAGACGCAGCCGGAGTTCAGTCTCGGTTTGGGCATAGCAGCTAACGCTAATCCGAGCTCGGTCTCACACACACACACACACACACACACACACACACACACACACACACACACACACACACACGAGTTTCCCTCACTTGTCTCTGGGATTTCCAGACAAACACCGAGGCCTTGGTGAGCTCTGGGACTTTAGCGGATTTCAGCAAGAACAGCTGAGTTTCCATGGAGGAGGCGATAAATATCAGCGGTGCAGGAACACACGAGGGAAATCTGCACGCGGCTACAAACGTGAGCTCGTCACGACGCCTCGGAAGCCACATTAAAGCTGGACGCTCCTTCACCGCGTCGGGTTTTAGTCTCACTGCCGTTAGGAACCGCTCGTAATTTATCATTGGTTACGTCTTGTGTTTATAAACACGTCTAACTGCCAGTCTGGGATTATTACATTTTTTTTCCAGTTCGCTTTGATTTTGGCTTCATATAAAACTGTAAAAATATTTACAATGCGTCTTCTTTTTCATCACTAATACAAACCAAATCCGTCTCTCTTTTGTCACGTAAACCAGACTGTCCAACATCGAGAGCAAAAACACACACAGAGCAAAGCCTTCTGAGGATTCAGACACGTCTGTAAGACGAAAAGACAAAACCTAAAAGACTATTTATGATCACGTCCCGCTCTCCTGCAGAACTGCACACGGTCTGTTCAGACCTGGAAACAGCACCTGCGTGTTTATTACTTCAAGCTGTCGTACACGACTTACTGACGAGCGATCGCCGACCTCGGGAGGATAAAACTTAAAGAAATCTCATGAGCGCATTTGACCTTTGACCCTTCTGCAACACGTACACCTCCTTTCTAAGAGACCTTCCATGCACTATGAGCTCAGACACCTCGTCTCGTCTCGTCCCCAGACAAATCGCTCACAGCAACGCGAGCCAGAGCGCACCGTCTGACCCGGAGCCGCGGGAGAATCAGACACGCGCTCTGTGTGCAGATCGTCTGCTGTGTGGAAATTCTTTCCAATAAAAAGAGCATAAATATGGATCGTCCTGGCACTAAGCTGGACGACACCGAGTGTGCACGGATGCACACACACACACACACACACACACACACACACACACTACAATGCTAACGCACTAACCAGCTCTAACACAGCATTAGCACGGCGTTTATGATTCCGTTCTCCATCTTAAAGCAGATTTATTCAGTAACTGTTACAGACGCCTGAATAACTGCAGCGACTCTGAACAGCTGGAGTTTATTTCAGGCTGGAAAAAGGAAATCTACTCAATAAAAATCCCATCATGCTCTGCAGAGTGAAGCAGATCAGCGTGACGAGGTTCTACTTTACTGCAGGATGTCAGGAAGCAGCGTGAGCGGTGCTGGTGTGACTGTTCTCAGTCTCACCCTATTAATATAACTACTTTTATTACACTTCTACTGAAAATGATTCATACAGGATGTCAGTAATAAGGAGAAGTGGTACACTATCTTATTAAATCACATTGCGTGTCTGTTTCTGTCAGACCTCCCTCACAGCGCAGACCGCCACACACTGCTCGCGCGACTTCGCTGCCATTTACTGCGCTGTGTGTGTAAGGGTGTCATGATATTCGTGAGCGGTATATTATTGTTCATCCACTAATATGTTAAAGGGATTCACACCCAGAATGCACTATAGTAGCTACAAAAATGACGTGCATTAAAATCCAGCAGGTCCTCGGCATCCGAACGCCCCGCCTTCTGAATTTTCACCGTAAGAACTGAAACTTTGTAAGTAATTTGCATCGGCGTACTGAGCATTTTCTGCATCCGAGCGAACGAGCCGAACCGAACCGAACGCCGGCTCAGTCTCGCGTATCTCCAGGTTTTTTTTACATCTTGTGCAGGATGTAGTGACGCCCGCACCATGTGACCTGAGAGTCCTGTCAAGCATGGTAGCAAGAAGAAAAGGGAGCCGCTTTCAGTTTGGTTTTTAAAGCAGCTGGTGCCGAGAGGAATCATAAATTAATGTTAAGTGAGGTTTAATGTTTATTTATTTCATATTTTACTTCATTTACATGTCTTTCCTAAATGTTTTGATTGTTTTTATATGCAAAAATATGATTATAGTGTTGGGAATTGGTAATATTGGTCATATTTTTGGGTGGCTGGAACGGATTATCAGCATTTACATTATTTCCTATCGGACAATGCGATTCACAGTACGACATTCCACCTTAAGGACTCGCCTCTGTAGTGGATTCAGTTCGTATGCCGAGATCCCGCTGTAGGTACTGAGATGTTTGTGTACGGGTGTGATGCGTTAGGAGAAGAACAGCTGCTCTTCAGGTGAACGTCAGCACAGGATGTGATCATGATTAGTGAGAAACACAGTTCTCCATCATCATCATCGTCCTTAGAACACAAACCAGGGGGACAGACGTGCAGAATGTCTAACCGTGAGCTCAGAGAGAACTGTACGTGATGGTCCATCTCATTACACAAACACTTTAGACGACTTAATAATAATTTCCTGCACAAAATAAAACAGTTGTTGCAAAAATACAGTCCACCATCCAATAGGTTCCCAGCAGAAACGTCCCTCGATGTCTCCATCCAGTACAGTGTGTTCATCCACAATCCGCTGTGTCTCTGCACTGATGGACAGATTAGATTCAACTTCACTGTCTGTGTGCAAAGGACACGGACAGAGACAATGAAATGCACTTAGCGTCTAAGCAGAAGTGCACATGTGGCTTATTTATAATAACTAGCGATGTGCTAAATGAGGGTTTGGGTTGATATGTACAGGGGTGAGAGTGATGCGTGTACAGAGGGTGCAGTAGGTGATGAGATCAGGTATATACGGTAGTAATACACAGTGCAGTGGAGAAGACGGCTCATAAAGATGAGATGAAATATGTACTGTATGTACGTCTATGAAAGTCTGTGTGATACAGTATATACAGAATAGATACGGGTGGAGTTTACTGCAGTACAACGATAAACATAGAAGTTCTGGATGGTGATAAGACGTGTAGTGGATGAAGCAGCGCAGTATAGACAGAGCGTGACAGTGCAGTGGAATATTTCATCATCAGCTGTTCGGTGCGGTAACCGCCACAGGAAGACAGCCGTGTTTCAGTGGGTTTCTGCGGCGGGGACGCACCGGTAGGGAGGAGGGGGGAGGGGGGGGGGGGGGTCACATCTCACACCTCGTACACACAGAGTTTCTTTAAATGTCCTCAAGGTGAAGAGGTGGATCATGTGTCCGCTCAGTAACGGCTCGTACAGCAAGAAGTACGGTTTCAGTTCCCCAAACACTACAACACACTTTGATTTTTAGTCACAGATGAGGAAACATCCGGAGAATGTGAGAGAACCTCTGGCGGAGCCAATCCCAGCGGTACCGCTACATCATTCTTCTCCTTTACTGCCCGCTGGTCCCTCATTTCAGGAAGCGTTGGTGCAACATCCTGACTGCTGAAGGTTTGCACCATTACTACAGAACTTTCAGGATGATGTAACAAGTGAAAAACAACTCAAGTTTGAGCTGTGTGTAGATGAAGACGGACAGAGACAGGACAAGAACTCAGAATGTTACTCAGAATGAGCTCTGGTCAGTGCACTCGAGAATCTTTACAGAACAGATTCTTGGAGCATGACTAAAGAGAGTACATAATTTACCATCAGCTCAGAGAGACAGAGAGAGAGACGCAGATCCAGGGACAGATGTAAAAACACTGACACTAGCGTCTCTGGACACATTTTGGTGAAAGCTTTAGAACCTCATCTGGTTTTAAAAGCAAACAGAAAACATCAGCGTCTCAATCCAGACAGAAGCTCAAACACTTCTCAGAACAACGTTAGAAAGAGATCTTTGTAAAGCACGTGAGACACAGCTGCAGCAGAGAGAGAGAGAGAGAGAGAGAGAGAGACCGGAGGCATAACGAGAACGAGTGTGGAGCCAAAGCTCAGTCAGCAGCTACCACCGACCATCAACCTCCGAACAACCGGAAACAGCACAGGACTCCAAAGCCTGTTCAGTGTACAGTGTGTGTGTGTGTGTGTGTGTGTGTGTGTGTGTGTGTGTGTGTGTGTTACTTCCTCACGTTCTTCATCACTTTAAACATGTCACTGATTTTGGTTCATAACGAGGTGATGTCAGAGACGAGTCAGAGTCAGAGTCAGGGTCAGAGTAAGAGTCAGGGTAAGCGTAAGAGTCAGGGTCAGAGTCACGGTCAGAGACGAGTCAGAGTCAGAGTCAGAGATGAGTCAGAGTCAGAGTCAGAGTAAGAGTCAGGGTAAGAGTAAATGTCAGGGTCAGAGTCAGAGTAAGAGACGAGTCAAAGTCAGGGTCAGAGTCAGAGTAAGAGACGAGTCAAAGTCAGGGTCATAGACGAGTCAGAGATGAGTCAGAGTAAGAGTCAGGGTCAGAGATGAGTCAGAGTCAGTGTAAGAGTCAGGGTCAGAGACGAGTCAGAGTCAGAGTAAGAGTCAGAGACGAGTCAGAGTCAGAGATGAGTCAGAGTCAGAGTAAGAGTCAGGGTCAGAGACGAGTCAGAGTAAGAGTCAGGGTCAGAGACGAGTCAGAGTCAGAGATGAGTCAGAGTAAGAGTCAGGGTCAGAGACGAGTCAGAGTCAGAGATGAGTCAGAGTCAGAGTCAGGTTCAGAGAGGAGTCAGAGTAAGAGTCAGGTTCAGAGACGAGTCAGAGTAAGAGTTGGGTACAAAAACTGGTGCAAGTTCCAGCAATCAGAGCGGCACGTGTCACACGGATATACGTTTCAGATCGACTAAACCTGCAAAATACTAACACAAATCACACACACCTCGCCTCCAGTGCGCACCAACACAGACACAGAGCTGAAAAAAACACAATTACATAAATCATTTAAAAGGAAACGTGATGGATAAATGAAGATGCTTAAAGCTCTAAACTAGGGGTGTCCAAATCCAGTCCTGGAGGGCCAGTGTCCAACACAGTTTGGTGCTTCCTCTTCTCAAACACAGCTGATTTAACTAATCTGTTAATTACTAGGTTCAGTGGGTGTGTTTAGGTGTTGGTGAATTACAAACTGTGCTGGTCACTGGCCCTCCAGGACTGGATTTGGACACCCCTGCTCTAAACGTTCATTCAAACCACTTTACCAGTTTTCAGCCGGCACCGCTACGTGAGAGTCCTCTATTTACATTTTCACTTGAATTACAAACGTACAAAAGTTCTCATCCTTAAATAAACTTCAAAAGTATCAAAAATATTGATTTTGTACAAACTCACTGTAGACTAAAGTCATAGTAAAAGTCTCTCTCTCTCTCTCTCACTCTCCTGCTACGAGACTGGGCGTGTCACGCTGGGAAGGTAAATTGTGCACTTACATAATCTATCCTGCAGGTGGCGGATCATTGCACAGTGTAACGAACCACATGTAGAACTGTAGTGAAGTAGACAGTACAGCTCTGTGCTGTAGGATGTGGTGGAGTGAAAGTCGAACGTTATTCACTGACACAATTACTCACGTGAAGTACCGACACGTGTCTCAGGTCCAATAATTTAACCTTCACAGTGAAAGGCACGCAAAAATAAAATAGCTTTTATTGAAATTTTACTTTTAGGTTTTTTTTTTTTTTTTTTTTACTGGAACTTGAATCACTAACTATATTCAATTTCCGTGTTCTATAATAAATTATTTGGAGGGTGACTTTTTGTCCCTCAGAATGCTGGACTGGAAAAACAGAAAATATCTGACTTCTGTAATCAGAACTGTTTTTAAAAAAGAAAGTTAAGCAATATCCATAAAACACCTATTTATTTTTTTTCAGAAAGGAAGTGTGTAATAGCAGGGCGCGCTTCCTCTCTGCGAGCTCAGCAACTCCCGCGCAGGGGAAACGTTCAGCGCTACTGACTAGCAGGATACGAGCGTTCTGCTTTTCCATGAATTTCTGCCTCACAGTGACACGGTGACGCCTGTTTGTGCCGTTCGTAACGGCTTCGTTTCCTGAAGTCCCACCAGCCGTCCTGCCCGCGGCCCAGAGCGCAGAGACCCCGAGCGGAACGCGACACGATTCTTCTTAGGTCGAGACCCTTTGTCCTTTAGTTTAAACTATCTGTGTGACTAATGTTATTTCACATTCATGAGATTAAAACTTTCTGAAATTAATCGGGAGAGAAAGTGAGACTGCGATGAGAGTCCGGGTGAGAGGAGGTCAAACACTAATCATTAATAAGTTCCTTGGTATAGCTTTTGTGCGCTGCCCAGTGATAACGTCTCTCTGTCCTTCTCTCTGTCTCTCTCTCTGTCTCTCTCTCTGTCCTTCTCTCTGTCTCTCTCTCTCTCTGTCCTTCTCTCTGTCTCTCTCTCTCTCTGTCCTTCTCTCTGTCTCTCTCTCTCTCTGTCCTTCTCTCTGTCTCTCTCTCTGTCCTTCTCTTTGTCTCTCTCTGTCTCTCTCTGTCTCTCTCTCTGTCCTTCTCTCTGTCTCTCTCTCTCTCTGTCCTTCTCTCTGTCTCTCTCTCTCTCTGTCCTTCTCTCTGTCTCTCTCTCTGTCCTTCTCTCTGTCTCTCTCTCTCTGTCTCTCTCTCTGTCTCTCTCTGTCTCTCTCTCTGTCTCTCTCTCTCTGTCCTTCTCTCTGTCTCTCTCTCTCTCTCTGTCCATAAAGGCCGATGCAGCTTGACTGACAGATTTGGTTCCATATGGTACCATGTGCATGTGACTGGTTTCCACACGACCTCCCACTGATAATCATCCTGTCATGCTTTTATTCCAAACCCTGGTCCTGTGTTTCACCGAACGCACAGAGCAGAAGTGTGAATCAGTGAGTCAGTGTCCTGTGTGTGTGATTTCAGGATGGTGAGCAGTGTGCCGCTGTACCCGCTGCTCCAGGAGAATGCCAGTCTAACCTGCAGGTCTTTGGTTAATGGGCGAGGTGAGAGAGCCTCGACCAACATCATACATCAACATCATACGAGTGTCATGTTACACTTCTAGTGTTTATAAGAGAATGATCAGGTTAGGGGTCGCATGTGTGTGTGTGTGTGTGTGTGTGTGTGTGTGTGTGTGTGTGTGTGTGTGTGTGTGTGTGTGTGTGTGCAGTTCCACTGTTCCCGCGTTAATTATTTACGTGTGTAAATATGGTACATCACTGTGGTGTGACAGACATGTGGAGACGAAGGGAAAGAAAAGAAAGGAATTTCAGTGGAAGAGAAGAGAGGAGAGGAGAGAGAGACAGAGACAGAGACAGACAGAGAGAGACAGAGACAGACAGAGAGAGAGAGAGGAGAGAGACAGAGACAGACAGAGAGAGAGAGAGAGACAGAGAGAGAGAGAGAGAGAGAGAGAGAGAGAGAGCGTGCGCGCGCGTCTGTGGCTCGGAGCTGCAGCGACACAAAAGAGAACACGACTCCATGTGCTGGAAACACTGCCTTTGTCTCTGCAAGCAGCTGGCTTTCATTGCATCAGCCTGTGTCAGCAGGAGGACATTGTGTGTGTGTGTGGTGCGTGTGTGTGTGTGTGGGGGGGGGGGGGGGGGGGGGGTCAAAGACATGCAGAAAGCATACATTTTTAATGACACTTCTATGCTGTTTGAAAGCAGGCATACACGTTGTATATTTCAATCACAAACACACACACACACACACACTGCTCCTCTCCCTGTGCACCTGAGAAACCTGTAAAGATGTTTATTTTTGCAGAGACACTAAAACACCCGGCGCTAGCTAGCGAGTTACACGCTAATGTTAGCATGTTGGCAACCGTTAGCAGCAAACAGTACAGCTTGTTAAAGAGGAGTTCAGCGCTTTCAGCACACACACACACACACACACACACACACACACACACCTGACTCCTGCACATCTCTTCACTTCACTTCATTAACACGAAAGCATGAAACTACGCTGAGATCTGATCAAACAAACACACACACACACACACACACACACACACACACACACACACGCCTTTTACTGTCTCTTCTGAGTTTTTTTTTTTTTATCTCTAAACCAGCCTTTGTTGTAAGGCAAATCGTCTCTTTAAACAGCATCAAAGCCTCTGCATTGAAAAGCACGAGTATGTGTGTGTGTGTGTGTGTGTGAGGTGGAAGGCGAGGTGTGTGTCCCATTTCTCTACACGGCCTGATGTTTTGAAGTCACAGTGAGAAATAAATCAAGTCCCTCCTGTCGTCCCGTTCCCCCGGCCACACCCCGGACTCGCCGCTTCCTCCCACCGCGTCCCCTCCTCTGTCCTCGCGCTCTAAAGCCCAAACTGGCCACGGTGCTGGGCCACGCCGCGGCGTCTCCTAGAGACCAGGACAAAAGGATCACTGAGGAGAACAACTCTCTCCCTCTCTCTGTGTGTGTGTGTGTGTGTGTGTGTGTGTGTGTGTGTGTGTGAGCTGATGGGATTCTTCCTCAGTGCTCTGAGCTTGGCCTCGACTGACGCTGACTCCGCAGCCAGAACAAAACCAAAGACACATGGCAACTTTACACGAGAAAACCCTCTTTACACGAGAGCGGAGACGTCTGATGCTCATCATCTCTCCACAGGTCTGAGGACGGACGGGCGGCTCCGCGCTGCTACACCGTGTTGTTGTTGTTGTTGTTGTTGTTTAGTCGTATAAACCTTAAAGAACTGCGTACCACAGTCTGGAAAACTAAATGTGTTACTGCGACAGGCTGCAAAGTGTCTAAAGATATCATTATAAACCTCATTTCCCCTCTCGTCTGCTCCGACCCCTCAGCATTCAGCATCAGCAGTGAACTCATCACCTCCTGATCATCTCTCATCATCTGCACCTGTTTCTCACCGGCTCAGGACTTCAGTTAGATGTGTTTTATCCTTGAATGATTCATGGGTCGCTGTGTGGTTTAACAAACACCAACACATTCCTCTGAGACTGCTCAGGTACAGGGACTGGAGTGGACACGAGGAGAGACACGAACGTCCTTCAGGAAGCCTGGAGAACTCATTCATCAAGACTACATTAAAGTCCGGAACCCATCCTCTACTGGTTTCATCAAACCCATGATTGATTATGGAATGTTAACTGACTCGCCTCAGTAACACACACACACACACACACACACACACACACACACACACACACACAAACACACACACGAGACCTATGAGAATAGGCAGTAAAGCTCCTGATTTCATTAATAACAGTAAGAACGGCTACAGCAGTCACAGAGGACACGAACTTGCACGCAGGTGCAGAGCGACTGAGCTCAGTGAATACGGACGTTCTAGCTTTTTAGGCTATTCACAGACTGAGACCATGTGACCACGGGCTGAAGCGGTCTGGGCGTGCAGACACCTGCCCGTCTCCGAGCGCGAGGGCGGCCTGGAATGTTCGGCGACAGGAAGCGGTCCGAGGAAGCGGCCTCGTTTAAATCTGTGTAGATGAAGAAGGTTAAAGCAGCGGAGCGGGCGCGCCTCCTGATCGCCGCACGTTTCCTGGGATGTCAGAAAGCGATGGAGAAAGATGACAAAGGAGGTAGAAAAGGCAGAACGAGTGAATCAGTCGGAAGGCATGCGGAGGGTTTCGGATACACCCTGATGGCGTCCATGTGGGGAAAACCTGATAAGCAAAACTTTCACTTTTTAAATACGGAGAACGTTTCCAAAGAATTCTGACACACTGTAACTGTCGCAAATCTGATTTATCACGCGGTCACACCTTAGAGGTCCGGTAGCGTTCACACTGCTGAGAGCTCGCTACGCTGTTTAACCCTCATGTCCCACGTTGATTAAGTACACACAGTACACACAGTACACACGGCACATACAGTAGGCTGCTTTGTGCAGCAGGAACAGCGCTGAGAAACGGCCAATCAGAATCCAGCAGGAAAATCTCATCTAATCCCCCTGGTGTCCAGCGCAGTGGATCCCTGAATCCGTCGTCAGACTGTCAGTGTTTGAGCGCCAGGACCGAACAGGACAATACTACAATAATAACACTTCTACAGGAAATTCTCTGGCGGGTCAAACCCAACTGGTTGTTAGGAAACGCACAAATAAACACACAATTCCTGAAGTCACGCAGAGAAACAGTGCGCAGTGTGTGTGATGTGCGCAGTGTGTGTGAGCTTCATCTGCGAGCGGTTGTGTAGCGTGAACACTAGCGGTGTAACAGAGTTGATCTGTGATGTGTATGGCTCTCCGAGTGTTGAACCCCCGCGGTGAGAGAGGACGCGCTGCTGCGCCTGTTTGGCCCGATTCATTTGGACCGGTCCAACCGAGTGAAGAACGCACACAAATTACACGTCAATCTGCTGAAACTTTCAGCACTGATTCATTTTGACTTTTTGCTGTCTCGAGCCCTGACTAACTGTGTTCTGGGTCAAACCAGTGAAATCCCCCAGTGCAGTGTGGAAACCACACCCAGACCATTAGAACCAGGCCAAACATCGTCTCTGTAATGTCTGTACAACGGGAACTCACACTGTAGCCAAGGATGATGATCAGTACCATCACCAAGATCAAAGAAAGAAGTGTGTATACAGTATATATATATATATATATATATATATCAAAAGATCTCCAGGCTTTGAACAGCAGCGAATGAAATACAAACTAGGTTTTAATAATCTGTTACACCGCTAGTGAACATCGCTAGTGAAAATAGCTAGTAAACACCGCTAGTGAACACCGCTAGTAAACACCGCTAGTGAACATCGCTAGTGAAAATAGCTAGTAAACACCGCTAGTGAACACCGCTAGTAAACACCGCTAGTGAACATCGCTAGTGAAAATAGCTAGTAAACACCACTAGTGAAAATAGCTAGTAAACACCACTACGTCCACCAGACCACAGCCGCGCACTGTTTAAGTGAAAAGCTTCTCTTCACACATCAACTGTTTCAGGAAAAGATCTCACACACTCAGATCAGTGCTTTTGTTTCTGTGTTTTTCATCTAACCAGCTCACCTTCACACACACACACACACACACACACACACACACACGCTGATCTGAAAGTGGCATCAGTTACAGTATTCTACATGATCACTGTAACACTGAGTCTGAGCTCTGACACACACACACGCACACACGCGCACGCACACACACACGCACACACACATGCACACACGCACACACACACGCGCACACACACACACACGCACTGCTCATGAGTGATGTTTCTGTTCACTGAGTGTAATGAGTACAACCTGCACACATCACATCAGTCAAGGTCACAGTACTGTGTGTGTGTGTGTGTGTGTGTGTGTGTGTGTTCAGTAGCAGGTGGCTCTCATTGTTCTCGACGGGCTGCATTGGGATTCGAGGGGTGTGTATCAGCGGGCAGCTGCAGCAGCTGTGAGGCCGTGAGGAACCCAAACCCAAGGCTGCATCGCCGCCGCAGCAGCAGAATATAAATATGGAAACGTCTCTGCCGCGTCTGAGGAAGTGACTCCAGTGTGTAACACTGACACTGTCAGATTTCTCTAAGTTCCTCTTTCCTCTTCTCAGAGCACGAAGTGAGGGATGAGTTTCCGAAACACGTGTATCTGCGAGTCCGATCTCCCAGGACGACCTTGAGCCCGACCCCGAACCCGCTCAGACGCCGTGTCTGAATCAGGACACTTTGGGACTTTTCTAGCCTGGAGTGTTAAATTCCACCTTCATATCATATCATGGTGAGTCGCATCCTCATGCCAGGACCGAGGCTACACGAGCCGAGCGCGACTTCACATCGAACCACGGCGTCTAAACCATGCTGAGGCTCAGGGGATGTGCTGTGGAGACATGAGCCGCGCTAAACAGACAAACAGAGGCGGTGTTCATTAGCATGAGAGCGAGCTGGACACGGTAGTGTGGGTGACACGGGTACTGCTGGCGCAAGCTAACATCATGGCCGTTTGACTGAGCGGGATTAGTCCGAATTCCTTAGAATCACCTGGGTGCAGAGATCATCACACAGTCCTCATAAATACTTAGAGACTCGTACACGCACACTTCACACTCACGGCCACTTCATCAGCTGCTCTTTGTATCAAAATATCTAATCAGCCAATCAAATGGCGGCATGTCACTGCATTTCAGCGTGTAGACCCGGAGTCAAGAGGATCTGTTCAAAACGAGCATCAGAATGGAGCAGAAATGTGATTTAAGTGACTCTGGGCGTGGCGTGGTTGTTGGTTGTTGTTGGAGTTCTTCCCAAACTGCTGATCTAATGGGATTTAAACACACAACCATCTCTAGTGTTTACAGAAAACAGAGTGAAAAAGAGAAAATCCCCAGTGAGGGCAGTTCTCTGGATGAAAATGCCTTGATGATGCCAGAGGTCAGAGGTCAGAGTGGTTGAGTTGATAGAAAGGCAACAGGAACTCAAATAACATCTCGTTACACCTGAGGTCTGCTGAAGAGCATCTCTGAGCACACGGCACATGGAACGTTGGAGCAGCAGAAGACCACACCGGGCGTCGCTCCTGTCAGATAAGAAGAGGAACCTGAGGTTACAGGTCACATGATCTCACCAATATCAGAGACCAGAAGATCAGAAGATCATCACCTGGTCTGATGAGTCTCGGTTTCTGCTGGTCGGGTCAGAATTTTGTGCAAACAACATGAAAGCACGGATCCGTCCTGCCGTGTATCAGCGGCTCAGGCTGGTGGTGATGTGGTGGTGGTGGTGTGTTGGTTTAAATCTCACAGCGTACCTGAGTGTTGATGTTCACCGTGTCCATCGGCTTTAAACACAGATATTTTTATAAATATATTTTTTGCATTATAAATGAGGGACGCATCCCTAAGCCGGCTGATATCGCGATACCTCAGTGTCGATTCGATTTGTATTGCGATTCTGTGGTACAGTTGTCCCCTTACACGCCCCCTGTAGGATCATAGAGGAACTGTAACATTTCAACCAGCTTAAACGCAAACTTAAACGCATTAAGAATTCATTAAAAAAATGCATTTTGAAGTCAGTGTGGTGATACGCGACTCGCCACATGAAAAAAATCACAACATTTCACTGATTCGATTTGATCCCAATCTCTATAAATAATTATGTTCATGTTTTGTATTTTCCTTTCATAAACATCTGGGAAGCGCCGTAATAAAAATACTGTTTCAGGAATGTATCAGTTAATTATCACCTGGTCTGATGAGTCTCGGTTTCTGCTGGTCGGGTCAGAATTTTGTGCAAACAACATGAAAGCACGGATCCGTCCTGCCGTGTATCAGCGGCTCAGGCTGGTGGTGATGTGGTGGTGGTGGTGTGGGGGAGATACTGTTACTCGGTACACTTTGGGCTCTTTAGTACCACTTCAGCATGGTTTAAATCTCACAGCGTACCTGAGTGTTGATGTTCACCGTGTCCATCCCTTTATGAGCACAGGATAACACACCGTGTCACAAAGCTAAAATCATCTCACACAGGTTTTTTGAACATGACGGTGAGGTCACTGCTCTCACGCGGCCTCCACAGTCACCTGATCTCAGTCCGACAGAGCGGTTTTGGGACGCGGTGGACTGGGAGAGTCGCATCATGCTGGTTAGAACTGGGAGGGAACACCTCTCTCAGGTATAGAGGCCAGTGGACTGGGTGCTTTTGGGAACGTGAAGAGTCTCAGTGTTCCCTCCACACGCTCCTCTCAGGCGCTCTGTGCTTCACTCAAACACACTAACGTCTAAAACACAACCGTCTTCAGCATGAAGGAGTAAATTTACCTCTGGCACATTATTACTGTGTGTTCCGCTCGTCTGTGTGGAATCACGGCGTCTGGCGTCCACACGAGCTCATCAGCTCCATGATGAAGATGATCAGGATGAGGAGCTGCTTCATCACACGCTTGGGTTTCACTCCAGTCTGCCAGAAGTCATCAGCTCCTCAACTCGAACCCTGCTCGCGTTTCACCCCAAATGAAGCGTCACGCTGGAGTTCTGACACGAAATCAAATGAGAAACACGGAGTGAGACGTTTCCGGGGGAGTGAGGGGTGAGATCTCACTGGAGTTCACACTCTAATCAGAGCGAGGGGGCGTGTTTGGGTTGGCCAATTCTTCACAAGCGACAAGCTCACACACACACACACACACACAGCGCTAATCTGGAGCTCATCACAGATGAACAGAGGCGATTCATCACGCGGGCGTCGGTGGCCCATCTGCTGCATCCGGTCATCTCACTCGAGTCCTTAGAGGAGAAGAACAAAACCGTATTGATTCTGACTGCGGAACATCTGAGCAGAACTGACTCGGGCTGCTGTGGATTCCGCGGTTCATGTGATGTGCTTTTTAAGAAGCTTCCACCACAAAATCAGGAAGTGTGAGCGAAATACAGCGGAATTATTTCGCACTCTGTCATTTCTACAAACATAAAAACATGATCACCCAGGAGAAGACACAAAGTTTACTCGGCTTTAAACACAGATATTTTTATAAATATATTTTTTGCATTATAAATGAGGGACGCATCCCTAAGCCGGCTGATATCGCGATACCTCGGTGTCGATTCGATTTGTATTGCGATTCTGTGGTACAGTTGTAGCGCTAGCTGTCAAAGTGTTAACAGTTTGGAGCACGCCCCCTGTAGGATCATAGAGGAACTGTAACATTTCAACCAGCTTAAACGCAAACTTAAACGCATTAAGAATTCATTAAAAAAATGCATTTTGAAGTCAGTGTGGTGATACGCGACTCGCCACATGAAAAAAATCACAACATTTCACTGATTCGATTTGATCCCAATCTCTATAAATAATTATGTTCATGTTTTCATAAACATCTGGGATGCGCCGTAATAAAAATACTGTTTCAGGAATGTATCAGTTAATTAACATATTATGCATAAAAAAGCATTTATTATTATTATTATTATTATTATTATTTATTGATGTTTAATTGCACTTAAAAGCAATGAAACTGTTATTTCAGTAAGAAACTAAAAACTCTGATCTGACTGAATAAAACAGAAAAATGTAAGAGAAAGAATTCACAGGTCAGTGTCTGAGATGTTTAAAGTGTGTGAAGTCAAGTGTGTTAATTAATTCCTCTAAGTCATTTTCTCACACACACACACACACACACACACACACACACACACACACACTTGTAGCTGACACACGATTCGCACCACAGTACTTCTGGAAAACAGCGTCATTGTATTTGTTAATTACATTAAAAGCTTCCATGTTTAAAAAACTGACTTACTGTAAACTGAAGTGTGTAAGAGAAATCAAATAAATCATTTGTTATAAATGTTGCAAATATTATTACAGGACCTCATGATACCCTGGACAGGCATGCGAAGAGACAATTTATTACAATCTCAATTCTACCAAAACAATATTATTAATAAGTTTGCTGTAATTGTGTGAGTGAGCGGATTAAAGGGTCAGACTCAACAGGGCTTCTGATTTCTCGTCGGTTTTATTCCTTTATGATGTCAGAGGAGAATGTGAAGGAACTTGTTAGACCAGAACGTTTAAAGGCACCGATTTTCGGTACTCTATCGTGTTTCCCGGTACCTCATTGACACTGAGAGTGAAGGTGTGTGTGACACTCAGGTGTGTGTGTGACACTCAGGTGTGTGTGTGTGACACTCAGGTGTGTATCAGACGCAGCATGTGACTCTCACACATGACCGTCTGATAAAAAGCTAACCCGCGGATCTCTCCTAAAGTGCGCGTCCATGACCCTGGCTAATGATTCTCACTTTGTCCTCTCAGTCACCTGCAGCGTGACGTCCACCACGTGTATCCATGCAGACGTGCAGCTCTCGGGCGCGGCTCCGCACGCAGCTACTGAGTGATAAAAGAATAATACGGATTCCATTGAAACGCAGTGAAAGTGCCTGATTAGGTCACCGTGTGGCTGCCAGAGCCGCAGGGCCGAGAGTCTGAATGTCCTCACTCACGTCCAGGAAAAACATCTCCACACTCTGTTAATGGGATAAAACGCAGGATCATCTTTTCCACAAAAACATTCTTCATTATTATTTTCACATTTATTTTACACTTTTTTGGGGTTTATTTTGGCCTCGCGTACGTACATTCTGCTTTAAAGTCTCCATTCCAGCCCGGACTTTACTCTCTAAACTCACTTCACCTGCCACGTCTCGCTGTGACGCTTTTTTCTTTTCTTTATTTGCATTTTTGATTCTTTTTCTTTTTTTCCAAACAGCGGAACAGAAAGCGGGTTCCACCCGGCGGGTCGGTGCCGTGTGACCCGGCAGGTCACAGACACTCCTCGTCTATTCTCCGTCTCTGGAAACACTGCACTATTGTCCAGCCACTTCCAGCAAACTGCTCATGAAGACTCGCTGGAAGGAGCAAAGAGCAGCGCGAGGACACAAAGGCGCGCATTCAGCTGGAGAGAAGAAAGACACGACGCTAATGCGGCTCCTAATGATGACGACAATAGCTGAACAAAAGGCGTAAAAAGATCAAATTACAGCCAGCTCCCCCCCCCCCAAAAAAATAAAAAATAAAGTTCCACAGCTGTAATGTATGAAAACAGAAGTGTTTCTTAGCGTGAGCTCCTCCTCCTCCTCCTCGTCCTCCTCGTCCTCCTCGTCCTTACAGAAAGCCCAACCGCATCACCAGCGCACGGTGTCACTGAATCCAGCGGCGTTTAAGGCGTGTCCCTCTGAGCGAGCCGCTGCTCTGAACCCGGTGCACCTGTGGCTTATAGTAACTCTGCAGGCTGCAGCTGGAGGAAATGAATCAACACCTTTAAATTAAAGTGCGGACGGAAATTAATATCGCTGTTCAGAAAATCTTTATAACACGCGACTGTTAAGGCCTGACACACACTAATCACAAAGCAGTGGGTGTACAAGTGATCCTGATTATAACTTACAGCACACACACACACACACACACACACACACACACTTCCTGTCGGAAAACTGCCTGCAATAGAGCAGTGTTGAATCTGGGAATGTTTACGCGCCACTCAATCAGTCCAGTAACTCCAGTGAGCCTCCTGTCCTACACCACAAGGTCAAGTCTATTTTCAGTAAAATGATAATGAAGAAGAGACAACAACCAGCACGTCTCAGTGACACACACACACACACACACACACACACACACACACACACACAGAGACACACCACTATGCCAAAGTGTTATCTACAGATAAGAAGTGTAGCGAGAGACAAATCGTCTACTAGAACATAAACACTAAGCACTTCTTAGAGACTCCTCACCCAGCCCACACTCCATACACTCCTCACACTCCACACACTCCACACACTCCACACACTCCTCACACTCCTCACACTCCTCACATGGCTCACACAGCTCACTCTCCACACACTCCTCACACTCCTCACACAGCCCACTCTCCTCACACTCCTCACACTCCTCACACCCCTCACACTCCTCACACTCCTCACATGGCTCACACAGCTCACTCTCCACACACTCCTCACACTCCTCACACAGCCCACTCTCCTCACACTCCTCACACTCCTCACACTCCTCACACTCTTCACACTCCTCACACTCCTCACACCCCTCACACTCCTCACACTCCTCACACTCCACACACTCCTCACACTCCTCACACTCCACACACTCCTCACACTCCTCACACTCCACACACTCCACACACTCCTCACACTCTTCACACTCCTCACACAGCTCACTCTCCTCACACTCTTCACACTCCTCACACCCCTCACACTCCTCACACCCCTCACACAGCTCACACAGCTCATATTCCTCACACTCCACTCACACCAAGGATGGGCTCGGGCTGACGTGAGCTGACTGCAGGCGTGTTTGCTTTCCTCCAGACAACACTGATCTTTGTGCTGGGATGGGATCACATACTTTCTGTATTGAGTAAATATTAAATGCAGTCGTCTCTCCGGAGCAGGTTTATGTCGAACAGGAACATCTGTTTATAAGCTGGATTTACAGCTAGTGGCCGATCACACACTCCTCATTAACACACACTGATCACCTCGACACCTCACACCGGAACAGGAACGGGTCTGAGACGATCAAATGTGAAAAGCATCACCACGCTGGACAAACTCTCGTTTCGTTCAGGTCAAAGCGGGACATGTGATGAGATTTAAAAGCAGGTGACGTTTACAGAGACTTCAGTGCGGTGATGAGACTCTAAAACATCGCAGTAAAACATCTGAAATGTTTTAAAGAAGTCCGTACGTCTGTGAAAGACGATCCGAGGTGTCTCAGAGCTTCACGTGAACCTCCAGAGAGTGAACGTCTAAATCCACGAATAATCCACGAGACACAACTGAACTGTACACACACTCATTCACCACTCACACGTTACAGGACCTCGACTGGGAGTTATGGCCACGCCCACGGAGTTTTGCCCTGACCTCGCTCCAAGACATTACACATGTTGATATCTTAAAGGAGTTCCTGGGAGGCCGGCGTTTCAGATGTAAATCAGACAGACAGTCCGATCATAGTGTACTGAGAGAACCTTCTACATTGATGGTGTCCAAACTGCATTAGTGTATCAGGGGATTATATACACACCTGACAACTCCAGCCAAAGTTTCAATGAAACAGTTTAATTCAATCGACCAAAGAAAAAGTAGAGACGTTTTTTTAATGAAACTTCTTCATCGTATTCTTGGAACGACTGGAGTAAAACTTGACTCATGTCAGGAATTTCATGCTGTCCTGCTCTTCAATCTGCAAAAGCGCGGTGTAGATACACTAGGGCTGTCAACATCAACACGTTCACACGGGATTCATCTAGAAAATTTAACATGTTACTACTTTTTAAATGCAAATAGATCACGTGACCAAGTTTGACCCTAATGGCTTCCCATAATGGCAGCGTGGTTCCCCGGCTGTGTGTGATAACGGCACGTTTAACGCGGATAATAAGTTGAACTGAGGAAACATCACCAGGTGCTGAACAGCAAGTCTCATGATAAAAAGCTTCTAGATGTAAATTTAAAAGATGGACTAACTGAGCAGTTCCAGCACAAAGCACATGAGAGCCAAAGTGTAAGGAGACGTCGCTCCAGCAAATCTACTCCCACTTCCAGGATTCAATAACTCTCAAAGAGGATCTAAGTGGCATCACTTCAAGTTTCTCAAAGCGTCCTGGGCTTTTAATCCCAACGAGCCGCCCGATCAACTTCCTGTTGCGTTTATTCTAGAAGGATGTTATCCGCGCAGGACAGAGAGAACACGCTGAGGAACTCGAGTCAGGTCTCAGAGTGCAGTTTCTGCTCTCACACGATCCGTTCTGTCCTTTACTGATGAAACACACTGTCTAATATATAGAAAAATCATTCGGATCTCACTGGGCACTAAAATGAGACGGTACTGAAGCTGCACGTGTCGCGAGGCGGCTTCGGGACGCGATTCAGGACCTGCAGTCGCGTCTGCGTCATTAAAACGTTCTGTCAGAGTCAGCAGGTTACATGTTCATACATGTTCAGACGTGTGTGTGTGTGTGTGTGTGTGTGTGTGTGTGTGTGTGTGTGTGTGTGTGTGTATCAGGTACAGCCTGAAAATCCAGTCGGTCAAAAGACAAAAATGAGACAAAGGCTCCTGCAGTTCTGACTGGGAACATGATGGACGTCTTTCTCAGGATGTTGTAAACGCAAAACACACGATCTGGTGTCGACTTGGCGAGTCCTCATTATTCAGGAAGCTGAAGTCAGAGTGTTTCTTCATCAGCACAGAAGACCAGGCTGGACATTTTGCCAGTAGTGGTGTGACCGCTGAGAGTGTGTTTTTGTAAGACCGGCCAAAAAAACAGGAAGTCCTGACCAAGTTAAATTACATTTTATATGTGTGTGTGTGTGTGTGTGTGTGTGTGTGTGTGGGAGTAGCAGTGCGAATGGTTTGTTATACTCCTTCCCCATTACCATCTTAGCCAAATATTTTACCCAGAACAAACGCGTGAGCGCGGCACCACGCTGTCACTCTCCACACCGAGTCGTCTCCTCCACCCAGACCGATCGCGCAAATCACAAAAGACTTCAGACGTTTTTCTGTCGCCAGCTGGAAGGAGATTCCTATGAGCGAGTGAACCTCACTTCCTCTCTCCTGTTTAAGCAGTAGAGGTTTCAGAAACCGTGGACCATGGACATGGATTTCTTTCCAGTCGGTGGCGACTACATACGCAGCCGACCGTCTCGCTGCTGTCCCCGTCTCTCTCTCTCTCTCTCTCTCTCGCCTCCTTTATTATCTTATTAAGATCCAGTGCGTGACCTTTAAAAACTTACATTAAAGTCCTCTAGAAATTCCTTGGTGGGAAAATTTCCACTGTGGAGAAATGATGTGAGTTCATGTCGGGCTTTAATAGCTGCAGTTCACGGCTTCTGAATTTCAATGAACAGACGAGGGGACGAATGAGAGAGAGGACATGATGGACATATTAATGAATCCCGAACAAAAGAACAAACACTATTCTACAGCCAATATAACTTCAGGAGACGGGGAGAACCCTGAGGAAGCTGGAGGAACCTCGCCATGGAGAACATTGGAGATGTGAGGAGATGACGCTCTCCACTGCATCACTGCATCACCGAGCACATCCCCCCCCCCCCTTAAAGTCATGTGATATACTCTATATTAACGAAAGTATTGGCCCGCTGCTTTCACATATGTATGAACTTGAGTAACATCCGATTCTTAATTCATTGGGTTTAATGTGAAGTTGGCCACATGAACACACACTTGGACTAAACGTCCAGAACTGGGAGCTTTGGTCTACCTTGAGGTTTTTTACAAACAAATCTTAACCATCCTTTCTGCACTGAGCGCGCTGATGATGTCACTCTGATACAAACTCAACATATAACATGATATTATATAATAACGCATATATAATACAGCGATATAAATCTGTGAAGTCACACTGATGGACATCAGACAGTACAGCAGCGTGTAGCTTATGAAGTTTTACATCTTTTTCAAACTCAGAGATTGTCCTTATCTAAGCCTGGTGTAATTCCTGTTTTATAAGCGCGGTTATCTCGCGCTCTCTTCCTGTCTGCAGGCTGAAGCTCGGACGTGCCCTGCACAGACAGACGCTGGCTCCGGCTCTGGGAGATCTCTCACTCCGATATCTCGGACATCTCTTTATCAGCAGGAAGAGAAAATGAAATGAAACTCAACTATAACAAACCACTTCACAGAATCTGACAACCGATCGGAGAGATTCGCATCATTTCTGCTTTTTATGCTTGTTTTTGTGTACATGTTAAACCCTTTTCTACAAAGCTGAAACATTTGGGTTAGTGATGTCGGTGAGATCCCCTGATACAGTGTTTAGCCTCGATGGCTATGAACGTTCGACAAAGTCCAAAACCAGAACCGGAACTGGATGAAACCGAGACAGTCGAGTGGAGAAGCTGCAGGGATGACGGTGCACTTCAGGGGACTCTGGATCCCGGACATTTCTTGGAAACTTTTTTTAAACATTTCTATTCCGATATCGGGGAATGTAGGGGAGGGTTACAGAGCGTGACGTCACGTCGACACGCCGCTCATCAACCAGGAATAACATGTCACTTCACTGCTTTACATGAGGTTCTAGCAGGATTTACTGTAGACCGGACAGCGCACGCACACGCACACACACACACACACACACACACACACACACACTGTACAGTTCCCTGTTTTGAGAAAAGAAATACATCTCACACTCGTCATACTATCAGGGAGAAACTTCTGGAACACAACCGGCAGAGAAATGTAGATGTGTGCAGCTCTTCCTCAGTGTGTGAGCAGTGTGTGTGTGTGTGTGTGTGTGAGTGTGTGTGTGGGAAAAGCTTATGAGTTTATGACTTTCTATTAACTTCATACGTTATTGTCTTAAACCGTGAACACTTGGGCACTGCAGTTATAAACCGCCAGCTGGAACTCACGCAGTGTTTATAAAGATAACGAGTCCGCGTGCTACCGTAATTAACGCGTTATACGACTCCGCCAGCTGAAGTCACAGAGATAGAAACAAGACAATTCACATGGAAATGTGACCCGAGCTGCTGAACAGGTTCTGGAACACAAACAACTGACACGACTGTGAGAGCGGAGAAGAAAACAGGCCAAGGTCAAAGGTTACACTTCAAAAAACAACAAGTAGCATTCTGCTTAACGGCTTTACACACTAAACTGATTCATCTCACCTAGCTCACATCGCTTTCATTCTCAGGTCTCGTCATGTCTACGTCTCTGTCTAACATACACTACAGGATATCTCAGACACAACATCATTATTCAGCTGCAATTTTATTCAGAGATATATATATATATATATGTGCATTATTACACTGTTACAGCACAGCACTGATAAACGATCTGATCTGACTGCTTATATTCATGCATTTTATGGAAGGAGTCTCCAGTGTCAGCGCTGTGTAACAGTCAGAGAGGAGTTTACGCTTCCTTGTGATTTCTCAATAAAACGCCAAGTCCGGTGAAGGACAGAGTGTTTGTCTGCTTTAAAGCGAAAAAGTCATATTTCATTCAAGTTTTAATAATTAGGTGCAAATATATCATTCAATAAATAATCTGCAACAGCTGCTTAACGGTGGCTTATCCAACGCAGATCAGACAATATTTCCTCGCAGGTTCTGTGTTCCCGGCCCACTTGTGTTAGCGATGGTTCTTCGTGGGTCGGGAACCGCTCTGCCTCATCATCTGGACTTCAGTGTCAATCACGATATCCAGACTGCACTGCAGACTGACGTTTAACATCACAGCGCCATGGCTGCAGTCTGGGAGTGTAATGAATATGGTACAGAACAGGAGTCTTTCATCGTGTGTGTTTAAATAGAAGGTTCATTGTGTGTTTATAAGCACGCAGGTAACACTCGCCCCTGTTTACTGTCTGTAGAGTCGACATCACAGTCCGCAGTACAGGCTAGTGGTCTTACAGTGAGGCCTGTCATCTGGCCTGTCTGTGCTTCTGCGACAGAACTCGGTGTGACATCGACGGGTCTTTTATCCAACACTCAGAAGGATACACGCCGACACACACACACACACACATGAACCAGGCAGAAATTTCACAATGTGTAGAGAAACCTCTGTGCGGGTCTGGAGGATCCACTTAAGCAGAATTTTAAAAAATATATTTACCAATTTTTGTAAGGAGTCTCCAGTGTCAGCACTTTGTAAGAGTGACAGGTAAATCGTTACAGATGAGTTCAGACTTTTGGTTTGTAAGTGAGAACCCCAACGTACTTGTGTAACTCACTCACTAACTGTTTATAGCGCTGTATCCTGTATACAGGGTCGCAGGGGGTCCTGTCGCCTTCGCCAGGAGACTTAGTTGCACGAGCCGGGGTACACCTTGGACGGGGTGCCAATAGTTCATTCACACACTCCAGGCAATTTAGCCTAACCTGCATGTCTTTATCGTGTGGGAGGAAACCAGAGCACCAGGAGTAAACGCAGCAAGCTGGAGCTGCACAGCGACGGTGCTGCTTGTCCCCCTACGCCACCCTGCCGCCGCCGCCGCCGCACAACGGAGAAGGTGGACGACACGCCGGTGCAGCTGTTCCTGTGACTGATGTTACATTTGCCGGAGGATAAAACACACAACAAAAAGCGTGTGCTGCTATAATATGAATAAAAATGCCAAGAGTATAAAGTCACCAAACTAGCTGGAGTTTAAGTGCATGAGCCGAAGCTGTGCAGTGAAGGAACTCCAGGTGCTGAAGGTGCAGAAACGATCTGAACGAGTCAACATGAGACGCTGCAACACATGAGGGAGCAGAAGAACACACTCTCACACACACACACACACGTAACGGTTCTACTGCGATACGGATCAGAGCTCTCTCCACCCAAACACACACACACACACACACACACACAGAGGACTTACTCCGCAGGGCCTGGATGAGCGCCTTCCCGTCTTTGATCAGCTCCTTGATGAACTTGTTGGTGTTGTCCAGCTCCAGCTCATGAGACTTTAATCTCTCCCGGAACTGAGGGCTGTCCAGGTAACAGTCACTGAACTCCAGCGCGGGCAGCCCCATCCTGCCGCTGATCCGCTGATCCGACTGGAACTGGCCCGGGGTGCGGAGCGGCGGATCACAGGAGAGGAGAGGAGAGGAGAGGCGCGCGCGGGGGGGTGCGGGGGGGTCAGAGAGACAGACAGAGAGAGAGACACTAACTCACACACACACACACACACACACACTCGCGACGCGTCAGAGAGTCACTCGGCGTTACATTGTCTCATCCCCCCCGCGCGCGCGCGCTGCAACACGCTGCTACTAAGTAACAACAAACAGCGACATCAAAGAGCGCGCCACTTCCGGCCGGCCCGCGAGACTGCAGGAGGACCTGAGGGAGACCAGGGGGAGATCAGAGGGAGAGGAGGAGGATGAGGATGATGATGATGATGCGGAAGAGCGGAATCCTCTGTGCGCGTTTAAAGCGTCTCGAGCCCCCGACCGCCGCTCCGACCTACCGCCGCCCGGTAATCCGGTGACTGACGGACCTCCAGCCAATCAGAGGACGGGATTCAACGCGCGCCAATCCGACGGGAAAACCACGCGAGGGCGGGGCGAACTCCAAGCTTGTTCGGTTCGAGAGCTGTGACGTCATGGCGAAGCGGGGATTTCGTCTGTTCTGAGGAGGAACCGTTTATTTTGTGTGATGATTAATAATATATACAGTATATGTTTTATCATCACAAGCAGGAGAATAATAATGTATAACTGCAAATATTTAGAAAACGGAAATTCATTTTTTGCTTGTTTGTTTGTTTGTTTGTTTGTTTGTTTGATGGTTATTGTGGAGCTGCTGAACACATGAGCTGCTTTCAGTGTGAATAACTAACTGTACTGTGTTGCAGATCACTTCAATTAATAATAAAACCAAAACTAATTCTAAAGAGGAACCCTGAGTTCTTTCAAACATTCATGAATAAATAAACTAATCAACCGCATGTCGTGTGTGTGTGTGTGTGTGTGTGTGTGAGAGAGAGAGAGAGAGAGAGAGACACTCTGGCCCTGGACGAAAGAGAATCGAGCTGTTCAGGATCAGAAAGAGCTTTAGTGCTAAGTTAGTTTGCACATACAAGAATTTGTCTTGGTGAAAAAAGCTTCCAGAGACGACAACACGCACGACACACAAAAAAGTATACAATTAACAAGCAATGGAATCGGAAGGCGGCTTGGATGGGAGGCGTCCACAGGGAGGGAGCGCTGATAATCCCTTCAGCAGTCCGAACCGTCCTCTGTAGTCTAACCATCCAGTTACTGCTTTATGATCAGGAATCTCATTCCACACTCGCAAAAAATGAATACATAAAAAATAACTGTACGGTAGACTATAAAGCATCACCTGGTCTCTATTTCCGGTCTGTGTGTATCCAGTGTGAGTGAGTCTGTCTCCACTGTAGCCTGTCTATATAGGCACCTTCTGCGGTCTGTATCACATTCAACTCAGAATCTGGTTTGGAAACTCTGATGCTTTTCTGATCACCACAGGAGCACAGAGTGGTTATTGAATCAGCATAGTTTTCTCTGGACATCGATGGAAGAATTTTTGCCGTTCAGACCAGTCTGTACCGCATGTGCTGGATATTTTACTGCTACACATTTAAGGAGTGTGTGTGCAGCAGGGGCGGTTCTAGTGGGGTGGCACGGGGTGGCACCAGCACCCCCCATAAAAAATAATTGAGTAAATGGTACCGTCAACCTGACAATGCCAAACGTCATTGAATCAGAATGAATTCCTCAAGATTTTCTAAATCAAGCTTAAAGTTTTCTAAGCCATTATGTATTTCTAATTTAATCTGATTGCCCCCCGACCGGTTCATGGTCCCCCTGTGCCGCCCCCCCCCACTTGCAAAACCCTAGAATCACCGCAGGTGTGCAGATAGTCAGAAAGCACCTGGGCAGTAAATGAAATGTATAAAAAAGTCTATCAATATTGTCCAACCGTTAATAACCGTCAAGTAACTATAGCATAACATAAGGTGGTTAAATAAACAGCCGCATGCTGAGCCGACTGTGAAGGAGTCATGCGGCAAAGAGTTACGCTGGGTGTGAAATCCAGAACTGATGAATCTAATCGAGTATAAATAAACCTGCTGATAGGAACCGAGCTTCTGGTAACGGCACCTACACAGTTCACACATCCTATAGCCGTGTACAACTGACAGTTTGTCTGGTAAACATTTGCTCTAGATTATTTGGTTGGATGAACTCTCACTCGCTCTCTCTCTCTCATGTGGTTTATTTCTCTGCAAAATCTTTGCACACGCTTCCTCTTTGCATACAGTAACCAGAATAGAATGTGTAAAAATATAATGCAGAACTCAGTACTGGGAACATACATTCATTTCATTACAGAAGAAACGCAACACTTTGTAGCAACATCACTGGCCAGTAACAACAAACAACAATAAACCTTTCATAAACACATTTATAAAAAATAATTGTAAAAAAAGATCAGAACAAAACGTGTTTTTTGCGCAAATTAAATTTCAGCATCATTATCAAACATACGTGGATCAAACGTGATTGGCTCGTCAGGAGGTAGTTAAATCTCCTCTGGGAAATGTACGATTGTAGATCTGTAAAAGTCTGCTTCGAGCAGTTCCTCTGTGTGCGCCAGGAGTTCTGAGACACTCTGGAAAATGTCATGGAAACTTAACATTGATGAAATAGTTTCTATTGTTTCTGGAAAAACAGCTCAAATGCTTCCACTGAAATGATCTGCTCATGACTAACCCTCACTTAGGAAAGAACACAACTGCTTTCAAAGCGCATTTAAACCAAGCGTTTCAGGGGAATGAAATATAACCAACGCCAGTGAATCACGTTACGAAAAAAAACCCGTCTGTCGACGACCACGGAGACCCAAGAGAGCGCTCCGTCTCCAGTGTTTCTGACTTTCTCTGTGTTTTGACTCCAATCCCATCATCCTGTTCACAAAGTATTTGAAAGTAATTGTAAAGGCAAATAATGTGAACCATGGCAATAGTCAAATATTTTTTTTAAAAAGGATTGGTCAAGGATTCCTGTTAGTGTCCAGCTTTCATTTATAATCTTTACAGGTAGCTTCATCCAGGACAGCTTCTTAAAGGTTCCATAGATGAGGACTTTTAAAGAAAAACCTAATAAAACATGCAGACCTTAATGGATAAATACACCATGGCCTGAGCACAAGCGTGATTAATATGAAAATTAATAAGAGATGAGTTTTGTGAACTCGGCTTTCAAGCAGGCCAGAAAGTGATGTTGTGAGCGTCCATGCTGATGCTGAAACTATTAACCTGATGACATGAGTCAAACTCCACAGACTGGGTTCTGGTGCAGAGCCTTTTGTAAAGAACTAAAAAAAAATTAATAAATCATGTGTTCTTGAACCAACCTCCTTACCCCGTGGTCCCTGGGTTATCTTGACCAAACTAGACCTAAAAAGCTCTAAACTATAGGGATTTATATTCTCCAAAGTATCACCATGTAAATGATTTTAAAAAAATACACAAATCCTTATACTAGAATAACAGCTGTTTATGAACTATGTAAATTGTTCTTGCTATTCCATCTCATCATATTAATTTCTCTCTAACAGAGTTTTAGCTTGGGAAGATTCCTAGACTTTGATCAGAAGTCGTGTAAGTAACAGAACGGCGCAGGAAATTCAAGTGTCGTGTCAGTTTTCCTTTGGAATTCATAAAGTACTATCCATCTATCCATCTATTTATCAGGTCAGACTGTTTTTCTCTCATCATTCATGAGGTCCACCAGTCGACTGCATTGCATAACTGGTTTATACTGGTATATGTTTCATTTCTATAGGTCTCTTGATGATATACAGTACAGACCAAAAGTTTGGACACCCCTTCTCATTCAAAGAGTTTGAATTTGTATTATGGCAAGAAAAAAGCAAAAACGAGCGGCCATCATTACTTTAAGAAATGAAGGTCAGTCAGTCCGAAAAATTGGGAAAACTTTGAAAGTGTCCCCGAGTGCAGTCACAAAAACCATCGAGCGCTACAAAGAAACCGGCTGACATGCGGACCGCCCCGGGAAAGGAAGACCGAGAGTCGCCTCTGCTGCGGAGGATAAGTTCATCCGAGTCACCGGCCTCAGAAATCGCAGGTTAACAGCGGCTCAGATCAGAGAGCAGGTCAATGCCACACAGAGTTCTAGCAGCAGACACATCTCTAGAACAACTGTTAAGAGGAGACTGTGTGAATCAGGCCTTCATGCTAGAAGATCTGCTAGGAAACCACTGCTAAGGACAGGCAACAAGCAGAAGAGACGCGTTTGGGCTGAAGAACACAAGAAAGAACACAAGAAAGAAAACTCGCTGAATGAGACGGGGTGTCCAAACTTTTGCTCTGTACTGTATATATATATATTTATAGTTAGATCTCAAATGTTAAGTGTTTTTAATTAATGTAATTGTTTGTTTGTTTGTTTGTGTATTTATGCACGTATTTATTGCATATTGCATATTTACACTTATTTAGAGTGTATGCATTGAACAAGCATGTATTTGTTTTTGTTTTTTTTTCTGTTAGCGCCCCCTGGTGTGTATTATAGTTTAGTGCATGTAGCCTCCCTGTTTGCTGTCTTTTGGCCCATTGAATTTTTATATTATTTGTTTGTTTGTTGTTGATCTCCTTCTACTTCCTCCTCAGTGATCCTGTGCGTACGTGTGTGTGTGTGTGTGTGTGTGTGTGTGTGTGTGTGTGTGTGTGTGTGTGTGTGTGTGTGTGTGTGTGTGTGCGCGCACGTGTGTTCATTTGTATTCTGCTGCTTGTTGATTGATCCCGCACTATAAACCCTAAAGCTCAAAGTAATTAAGCATATTGAGTTAAAAACTCAACAAAAATAATCACGATTCATTTTAATTAATAGACATTGATGAGTATTTAGAAAGTTTTGGTATTCATGAGTTTGTAGAAATGACAATTCTCAAGTTAGCTGAAGAAGTTTGCTATTTTAAGCCACAGTAACTCTCACCTTAAAGTTCCACCAACTTCAAATCTTTCAGCCGAGTGATTTTGTGTCTGACGTCATCAATTCACCTGTAAACTGGCCACACTGAATTGTTTTGATCAGGATGGTGAATTGGTCCGTCTTCACATGATGCTGTAAGTATAATCTGTACAAATCTTGGCTCCCTAAAGTAAAGTAATACTTATGTGATTTGTACCAGAGCACTGGAGGCTCAGTGGGAGGAGTTTCACCTGCCATGCGAAGGGGTCGGGTTCGATTCCCAGTCACTGGATGCAGTTCCTGTCCCAAACCCAGATAATACTGGGAGGGTCGTGTTCAGAACGGAATCTGGTGTAAAAACTTGTGACAAACCGCTGTGGCGACGCAGGAGCAGGCGAGAGACCAACAACAATTTATTTAATCTGCAATAAAGTAAAAAAAATATATATATAGTATGAGTTAGTCTACTCAGTAATGCAAATAAATAACGATTCATATGAATGAGTACAACAAACTCAAAAACTGATAGTTCTGTTTACTTAAAATAAGAAACATCATTACTTTAAAAAATTGATGTCATTGATTACCTCAAAATCTTTGAGTTTTGCCAACTTATTTGAGTTTACAGTGCATGAGAACCTGATCAGTGTGTGTGTCTTTGATTTTGTTTTTTTTGGTTCCCTTGTGTTGCTAAAATGTGATTGTTATTTTCAATAAATAATTACCTTGATTGATTATTGATTAAAATGTAATAAACGCCCAATAGACCTGTTTATTGGTTTATTGGTTATTGACCTGTGTTTATTAGTTTAGTGATTTCACTCGGGTCTGTACTGGTCCCTTGCGCCACCCAGTGGTCACATAGAAAACAATAAAAAGTATTTATTTATGTATGTATTTATTTATTTATACAGTGTACTACAATCAAATGCTCTTAAAGGGTATCATATAAAGTCACCTCACAGTGATGGATAAGGGGAAACCAGATCCTGAAAAGGTGAACGGGAGAATAAAATCCTGCACAAGCTAATTTTCTAGTCCAGTGTTGACGCCAGTGAAAAGAGCAGGGACGGTCACTATGACACTCTCACACTCACACCATCTATACCACTTTATCCTGTATTCAGGGTTGCAGGGGGCCTTGAGCCTATCCCAGGAAACTTAGGGCACGAGGCGGGTACAAACGGAGAGGCGGGCCCTGAACGGAGTGCCAATCCATCGCAGGGCACACACACACACACACACACACACACACACACTCTCAATCACACACTATGGGCAATTTGGGAACACCAATTAAACTACACCACATGTCTTTGAACTAAGGAAACCCACAGTACCCGAGGCGGGATTCGAACTCAGACCCCAGAGGTGCACAGTGTTAACCACTAAGCCACCGTGCCGGTCAGCCCTGGTCGAGCTTTGCCGTATAAATCCATCGGAGTTTGACTTTAGCAGAGTTCTGTTTCCGCAGTGTTCTCACTCACCGCCCTGCTCGGCCCCAGCATGAGGACGTGCTTTTGATAGCACTTCTGTAAGTCACTCTGGATCAAAGCGTCTGCTAAACATTGTAAACGTAAAAGTTTTAACCACATGTCCCAGCTAACACCCTGGAAAGTGTCTCTCCACAAAGCAGTGAAGTTGATTACAGACTCCAGAAGGATGACATCAGGCTTTTAGCTTCACATCACAGAGCAACACACTGCTGCAGGGTGTAAAGAGTCCAGAACACGCAGACATGACGAACAGTACTACTGTAGTAACGGTTAGCTTAAATAAAGTAGAAGGAATTCATTAGTTTACACCTGACACAACGAATGTGAGAAATCCTATATCTGAGGAACACGTGTTTTCATTAACGATGTGAACGAACGCAGTGGGCCGTGCTGCAGAGACACCACCTGCATGATCAACAGGATGTTACGTAAGGAAACGTTACCTGGCTAAATAACTAACGTTACCAAGAGCCAAATGCTATTGAGTAGCTTGCTAGGTTTAACAGAAGACTAACTAGCTCATGTGGAGGCTCACTCAGTCCTCTGCTCATCTACGTGGGTTTTCTCCAGGTTCTCTGGTTTCCTCCGATGTCCCAAACCCTGAGAGTAGGTGGATTCTAAACTGCCCCAGGTGTAAGAGAGAGTGTGAACGTATGTACACAGTGCCCTGTTCAGGCCGTATTCAGACCCATCAGACTCCGGATCCTAGGACAGATTCTACGACCCTGACCAGGATCAAGTACCTACTGAATGTGAGTGTGTTATTCTGGGGCAGACGGCACTAAATAACCCAGATTATTGAGCAACGTTTTAGTGCTAGTCCTGGGTCCTTTACAGTAATAAACCCCTGAGTTTGGACTTGGTACAAAGAACACCGAGCCTAGCACACGAACACACACACACACACACACACACACAGTCTGGAGTATATTTAGCCCACAACACTGATGTGATGGAATAAATTCATTGACTTTTCTCATCTGAAGAATCGGGATCATCCGTGAACTTCGACCCAGGTTACAGTCAATTGTAATTCATTAAAATAAGAGTTTATTTCACATCTGAATGGAAACATTTGCTGGTTGTTGGTTCTTGGCAGGGGAGAAAAAAACTTTTGAAACATAGTCATGCATTTAAAACTAAAAATAAATGTTTTTAACTGGGGAAGTAAATTAATGTCATGCATCTGTCCTCTTCCTCCTAGACCTGTCAGCTGCATTTGATAAAGTGAACCACAAGATCTATGATCTTTTCTTATAAGCCTTAGAATCTCTGGAACAACACAGCAATGGTTTGCTTCCTACTTAGAGGATAGGTCGTATGAGGTGACATGGAGGGGATCCACATCTGCCCCACTCGCTACCGGTGTCCCACAGGGTTCAGTACTTGGTCCTCTTCTGTTGTCCCTCCATACCCGGTCTCTCGGTAAGGTCATATCATCACATGGCTTTTCATGCTACTGTTACGTGGATGACATGCAACTCATTCTCTCCTTTCCTCCCTCAGACACTCAGGTTTCCACCCGGATCTCAGCATGTCTGGGAGACATCTCATCCTGGATGGCAGCTCATCAGCTGAAGCTCAATCTGAGTAAAATTTAACTGCAGTTCATCCCCGGTCAAGACCTTGTGATCTCCCAGATCACTCCTTCAGTCACTGCCTGCAATCATCTGTCATTTTCCCCACACACTGCTAAACTTCCTCGCTTTTGTCGATTTTTTCTTTACAACATCAGAAGAATCCGCCCATTTCTTTCTTCCCAGGTGACTCAGGTGCTTGTTCAGTCTCTTGTTATTACAAGTCTGTACTACTGCACCTCACTCCTGGCAGGTCTGCCTCTGTCCACCATTCGTCTACCAGAATGCAGCTGCATATCTAATTTGAAACCTTCCCAAGTTCTCCCACACCACCCCACTGGTTTCCTGCTCGCCTACAAAGGCAAAAACAAAAAACATCCCAGCACCCACTTACCTCTCTGCTCTAATCACACCACACACCGCACCACGTTCTCTTCCATATTCTGGCACTGCTCGCCTCGTCTCACCATCTCTCTGGGATCGAGGAAGACGTTCATCCAGACTCTTTTCAGAACTGGCACCAAAGTGGTGGTATGAACTTCCTCTAGATGTTCGTACAGCGGAGTGTTTGACAAACTTTAAACAGCGACTCAAGACGTATCTGTGTCTTCAATACTTGGACTAATCCCCCCACCTCCCCCAATAAAAACAAATAAATTAGTCACCTAATTACCCAGCGTAGGTATCTATCCAATGACGGAAGCTTTGAAGCACTTTTGTAGGTTGCTCTGGATAAGAGTGTCTACCAAATGTCTAAATGTAAATGTAATTACATAAAACTTACATGAGACTGTTAGTTGATTTTTCATTAAAGTCATTTTATCTGGAATCATCACTCAGTTACTCCTCATATACATTACTAGTGCTATGTAGTTATTAATCTGAAGTAGAATATAGTGTAAATAAACAATATTTCCTATAGCTAGAATTTGACAGTAGCTCCTAGAATTAATGCTCTAATATCCTGGAGTTAGGGAAGAAAAGAGGCTCGTACTCATTGTCCAATGTGATCATCCTGTACACAGTCACAGGGGGCCTGGAGCCTTTCCCGGGGACTTGGGAAGTGTGGGAACTTCCACACTGCTGTCCGAGGAATTAGCCGTGATCAGACGTACAGCGTCATCTGTAACTCCAGTTACTTGGACGCTAAACTGAGCTCATGTGATCCGACGTGTGCAGTCACTGTCTGAAAGACGGAAGAGACCTTTGAGATTAGTATCGAGTATTTTAAAGGTCAAAATATAAATAGCAAAAAAATTAAATTTTAATGGAGTTAAGTACAAGTATTTAATTTCAAGTTATTACATGTAAACGTATAAATAACAATACCTAATTAGAGAAACAAAGTACTATTACCCAGCTATTTTCTAGATCCAGGTAAAGTTTTCCAGTGGTTGTGTGTTAGTCTCACACACTCGTTGGTGTGTGTGGTATTTCTCTCAGACCTGTCGAGCACTAAGGCTCAGTTTCCAGTAATGCGATTGGAACCACATGGAAACTCGCCCGGTGTGGGTAGAGGCCTCACATTCTTTCTGTGTGTGTGTGTGTGTGTGTGTGAGGTGGGGGTATGGGGAGGGGGGGGTCTTTTCTTCTATTCTGCTTTCCAAGCCCAGGGCATGATGGCTTCACAAAACATCCCGCATGTGGAGCACAGAGACGGGAACGATATCAGGACCACGGGATGAAGAGTGGGATAAAGTGATTCAGATACAACATGAACAAATGCTGTGTTTATTGTTTGCTCTGTGAGAGACATTCATCCTAACAAAGTCACAGCTGTACAGATACACTACTGTGTAGTGTGCACTGTGTAGTGTGTACTGTGTAGTGTGTACTGTGTACTGTGTAGTGTGTAGTGTGCACTGGGAAGTGTGCACTATGTAGTGTGTACTGTGTAGTGTGCACTGGGAAGTGTGCACTGTGTAGTGTGTAGTGTGCACTGTGTAGTGTGTAGTGTGTACTGTGTAGTGTGCACTGGGAAGTGTGCACTGTGTAGTGTGTAGTGTGTAGTGTGCACTGTGTAGTGTGCACTGTGTAGTGTGCACTGTGTAGTGTGTACTGTGTAGTGTGTACTGTGTACTGTGTAGTGTGCACTGGGAAGTGTGCACTGTGTAGTGTGTACTGTGTCGTGTGTAGTGTGTCCTGTGTACTGTGTAGTGTGCACTGTGTAGTGTGTACTGTGTACTGTGTAGTGTGCACTGTGTCGTGTGTAGTGTGTCCTGTGTAGTGTGTACTGTGTAGTGTGCACTGTGTACTGTGTAGTGTGCACTGTGTACTGTGTAGTGTGTACTGTGTAGTGTACACTGTGTAGTGTGTCCTGTGTAGTGTGTACTGTGTAGTGTGTACTGTGTACTGTGTAGTGTGTACTGTGTCGTGTGTAGTGTGTACTGTGTAGTGTGCACTGTGTAGTGTGCACTGTGTAGTGTGCACTGTGAAGTGTGTACTGTGTAGTGTGCACTGTGTAGTGTGTACTGTGTACTGTGTAGTGTGCACTGTGTCGTGTGTAGTGTGTACTGTGTAGTGTGCACTGTGTAGTGTGCACTGTGTAGTGTGCACTGTGAAGTGTGTACTGTGTAGTGTGTACTGTGTACTGTGTAGTTGCATGTAATGATGTGTTGCTAAAATTGGAATTTTATATAGCGAGCAGACAAGCGTCGTGATACACACTGTGAAATGCACCGGTGTGTTTAGAGTTAATATCAGCGCTCTCAAATTAGTGAACAGGAACTAAGTGTTGTATAAAAGAAATATAAACCTGTCTAACTTCAGAGTCTCCTTTCTAAGTTTAGTTACACGGTTTCATCTGGAGTGTTTTTAGGACGTCACTCAAGACAGACTTCCACAAGCATGAAACATTCTGTACACAGCACTCACCTGAACACACACCAGTCTAGCTTTGTACAGAGGAGATCCTGGCCTGACTGAGCAGGTGCCAGTGATGACAGTGCAGAGAGGAACTCACGATACCTTGCAAAAGTATTCAACCCCTTTATAATCATGGGATTTGTCTAGATTACAGATGACTGTCGAGTCTACAACAGAAACGGCATCATACATCATTTCCCAGCCGACAAATATTACCAACCTGCACTACAGCGCCATCACACACACTCTCATGGTCACGTTCACCCGACATTTATTACTGACAGTATGAAAGGACCTTCACACTGCACTCACGTACGCTTGGTGTGCTTTATAACAGTCATGACTGAGCCTTGATTTCTCATCTGATTTCTGGTTTCCTAGTGTTGTATCTTCATCTGTAGTCTTGATCTCAGAATGTTTCATGTATGTTAAACCATTAAACCATAAACCCTAGGAGTACAGGACCTTTGTACATATGGAAATATCCTGCTGTATCACACTAGCATGTGTTTTGTTTGATTGCACTGCGGTCGTTCCTGTGAACATTCAGGCAGTGGAACTCCTGATCTTTGAAAATCTACATCGCCAACTTGTGTAAGAGACACATCTGTGTGTGTGTGTGTGAACTGTACACACACTAAAAGGCTCTAAACGATCTAGCTCCCACATACCTAACCAGTCTTCTGATACGTTACAATCCACCACGCTCCTTAAGATCAGAAAACTCCGGACTACTGGTAGTTCCCAGAATATCTAAATCTACAAAAGGAGGTAGGGCTTTTTCATATTTAGCTCCAAAGCTTTGGAATAGCCTTCCTGACAGTGTTCGGGGCTCAGACACAGTTTCCCAATTTAAAAGTAGACTCAAGACGCATCTCTTTAATCTGGCATACACATAATTAATTTCTTTACCTCATACTCCAGTACATCTATCCTGAATGGCAACCACGCTAATTCTTTTCACCTGCTCTTTATTTTTCCACCCATCCCGAGGCATCTGGAGATTGTGCCAGCTTCAGTAGACAGAGGCCGACCCTGCGAGGTTCCTGAGGCATCCAGAGAAGGACCTGCTCCAGCTGGATTCTGCTTCATGTTGGTTTGGAGCTCCACATGCTGCTCCTGAGCTCCCAGTGATCCAGACCCCCATCTGCCCTCTGCACCTGCTGACTCATCCCTGAGCTGAACTGGACTTTGTGTTAATTTAAATAACTTCTGTTATATCGAACTTTCAGCTGCATAACACACATGATGTTCTACAATTTCTGTTATCTGTCATCACCCAGATGAGGATGGGTTCCCTGTTGAGTCTGGTTCCTCTCAAGGTTTCTTCCTATTGCCATCTCAGGGAGTTTTTCCTTGCCACTGTCGCCGTCACCCTTGGCTTGCTCATCAGGGACAATCACATTATCTAGACACATTTTTCTCACTCATACACACTTCCATAAATCTTCTTTTCATTTCTGTGAAGCTGCTTTGAGACAACGACCATTGTTAAAAGCGCTATAGAAATAAAATTGAATTGAATTGAATTAATTCACCAACACCACTCGCACGTTACAGAAACTCGGTTGGGAGTTATCGCCACTGACCTCGCTCCAACACACTTCCACATGTTCCTGGGAGGCCGGCGTTTCAGATGTAAATGATCCAGACAGTCCGATCACGACTCTGGTGTACTGACAGAACTTTCTCCCCTGATGGTGTCCGAGCTCTAGTGAGACACTGTGATAAGTGCATCAGTGTATCAGGGGATTATATAGAGAAATAAAGGGAGTTTTTACTCTCAGCACTGTCTTCTGTTATTCTGGACCGTTATTAAAGGTCTCACTTTGATTTAAACACACCTCGTAAATAATAAAACGTGCAATCCACCCATCCATTCAGGAACCTCTGCAGTCCAACTGGGGACCTTGGAGGCCAGTGGTGACCATTGTTCCCATTTGGGAGTTCTGTATGTTTCTGGACTGTGGGATAGAAGCCACCAAGCACGGGGAGAACATGCACACACTCCACACACACACACACACACACACACACAGACCCTGAGGTGGAAATCGAACCCTGACCCTGGAGGTGCGCGGACACTGTCGGGTTTCTGCGCGCGGGTGAGTGTGCAGCGCGTGTTCACATCAGAGGGGCGGTGTTACGGTGCTCACACACACACACACACACAGCGAGAGAGAGAGAGAGAGAGAGAGAGAACCCGAACCTGCGCGTGCGTACGTGCGTGCGTTTGATAAACAGGGCGCGTTTCCGGGGTTGTGTACCGAGTCCGCGCGATGTCGGAGGGGGTCGTCACGGTCCTCGGACCTTCACCTTCACCGTGCGAACCCGAGCAGCCGAGCTACGACGCTCCGAAGCGGCTTTACTGCAGGAACGGAGGGCAGTTTGTGCGCGTGTTGCCCGGCGGGGGGGTGGAGGGCACCGGGCAGGAGGGCGACCCCTACAGTAAGAGCAGCGCTACAACACCCACAGCATTCACCTACTCACAGCAACACCATGTCCAGGGCTGGAGGCACACTCTGTGTGTGTGTGTGTTTATTTGAATGCCAGTCTACACTGTCAGCAAATCAGCAGCTGAAATGTCAACAACCTTCTGTCTATTTATTTATTTATTAAAAACCTTCAACATGAGATTCCACCACAGAGCAGCAGGAGAGGAAGCTGGTGGAGATTCACATTTAATCCACGTCATAAACCTTCGCAGTTTCCTCTGTCTCATGACTGCTGAGCGCAGGTGTTTTCTGATCATACAGTACGCCTCATCTTACACTCACTTTCTGGTGAATTGTGTCACAGCTTTAAATAGCGTTTAGAATAAACTTCCCTAAAAATAATGACCAGAGCTAGGAGTCATGGATCAGAATCAGAGAGTCCAGTTACAAACTTTTGCTTGGAACTTTTTTTGGTGACAAAAGCCTCCAGAGACGACAACAACAACAACACACACACACACACACACACACACACGCACACACACACACACACCAAAAAAAAAAAAAAACAATCAGCAAGAAATGGAATCGGGTCTGGGTTATTATCAAATAAATATCAGTGGTATTGCACATCTTCTTATTGCACAGTGGGGAGAACATTATACTGTTTAAGAGGAGGAACACCTGCAGGTAGTGCTTGTCTGTGTCTTAGGATGTAAAATCTGATATCTTAATTATCTTCTATATGTAAATGTTTTGTTAAATCATCTGAATTTATCATCGCCACACATTCCCTCGTGCCCTCGTGCAGCCCTGATCCCAGCCCTTTCCCGGCGTGTCGTGTCTACAGTATGGACTCCATTTGGGATGAAAGTAAAGGTCCAGAGCATTGCTACAGCGTCCACCTGTAAGACTCACCTCTGAACTAATCACTCGTCCGCTACACTTTTATCCCTCACAGCCGTGCTGAAGGTGAAAGCGGTGAGCGCAGGTGTGGTGATCATCAGGGGTCACGGGGCCGGGCGTTACCTGGCCATGGACGGAAGCGGAAAGCTTTACGGCACAGTGAGTTACATTCACATTGTTTTCAGACTCAAACAACCAAAAAAAACTAAACATGTGTGTTGTATGCATATAATTGTAACAGGGCGGTTCCTCTAAAACCCACACAGCAAAGCTAAACAGGCAATTTCCAGTAAGCACAGTAGACCACAAAGTCTGTAAAATGATGCAATAAGCAATGTTTGAACTTGTTTGAAAGATTCTCTGACTTGGAAGTCTCTGACTCCCATATAGAAGAAGTTTAAACCACACACACACACACACACACACACACACACGTCACTGCTCTGTGCTTCTCGTTTTACATCCCAGTCCACGCTGAATGACGAGTGCTACTTCACCGAGAAGATGGAGGAGAACCACTACAACACGTACAGTTCACACAAACATCGGCGGCACGGCGTCTGGTACGTGGGCATCAAGAAAAACGGGCAAATGAAAACAGGCCCAAAGACCCACAGGGGCCAGAACGCCATCTACTTCCTGCCTCTTCCAGCTCGCTGAGCGCTGATGTCTCGTCTAATTCGTCATTTCTGAAGTGTGATTACTGAACACAGACAGACACTTACAAATAAGACTTTAGAGCGGTGATTCCCAGAGCCGGGGTCTGGCATCCTTTTGTTTTCTAAAGCTGTAGATTAGGAGCTTATTTTATTAATTTATTGTTTGAATGTATATATTAATTTGAGTAAATAGAAAGTACAGTAAAAGTCATTTCATTTCTACGCTTACTACATCACATTTTCTGCACTATTGTCTACTATGATACTGTATTGTGTATTGTGATATTGTATATTTATCTTGTGATTATATAAAATGTAGGTAATAATTACTCTTCCATTAAAAACAAATAATTGATCATTCAAAAGATCACATACAACCGTATATGTTTTAGCTTGTATATATCACACTGTATATTATAATTATAATAATAATAATAATAATAATCACTATCATCATAATAACTAAACTACTGAAGTTAGTGTCCAGATAATATTTAACACACATACAGTTTAGTCACAGATCTATAGTGCGCGCTTTTCTTTGGGATGAGAATCGTTACATTACTACTTTAAAATGATGATAAAGAATGTGTGGGAAATCTATTAGCAGGGAATGTTTAATGCGTTTGCTTGAATTCTGTTTTCCTTCATAAACTTATTATTACAAACTACACACACACACACACACACACACACTTGTTCACTCCTAGGGTTATTTAGGAGATGACCGGTCACCTGGCATGCTTTTGGGAGGTGTTAGGAACCACACACACACTCAGTGAGCCAAGCTTAAGATTTCCATGCTTAAGGTATCATCCATCTGGGAAATATTATTAATATACATCTTCTTTTTTTTACAAGCATAATGTTAGGGTTAATGTAGATACATAAATTATGTTAAACTTTATAACTGAATGAAGCTTAGTTTAAGCAGACGTGTAAATAATTTCATATTCATGCCAGGTGATGTGAATGCTGCTCTGTTACGTATTTTAAAAACAGTTCATCTGTCCATCATCTTCTTCTTCATCATCATCATCATCACAAATGAACACCCGACCTGCTCCAGGCTCTGAACAGCGTCGATCATTATCGTTATTTATTTTATTATTAAACTGATCATTAAATCATTGGCGTAGTTGCTTTGTGCACTTTGAGTGATATGAGAAGTAACAAGGTCGTAGTAGGACGTTCTTAAAATATATTCTTGTACGAGATTACAATGATTTCTTTAAGTTGAAAGGACGCGGGGTCAGAGTGCAGGGTCGGCCGAGGCACGGTGTTAGGGTCAAGGGTCGAGCTCGACACAGACCCGTAACTCTCTGGTGGTCCTGAGATTTAAAGCACAGCTCTTCTGTTAGGACTAAAGGAGCGCTACAGTACAGCGGTCTGCTCTTACAGAGTGCTTCTGGACATGAGCTGCATGATGACAAGGCATTTACAGAGCACACACTCTCCGGGAAATACAAATCTAAGTGTTTATTTTATTTACTTTTACAGTATAAGAAACTGAAACAGTCCATTAGGTGGCAGTGTTGTTCTGATCAGGCATGTGAAGCCCTGACTTTACAAAAAATCTTCACTCTCCTATAATAGAGAAAACCTGCACTCAGAAGTCATATGGGTTCTTCTTCTTATTATTATTATTATTACTACATGTATTAATTCCCATGATACACATTTTATTTACAGATCCTAAAGCAGTAATAACACTGTCGTTAATGTAGATGATCCATTTTGAACATTACTTCATTTCCTGATGTCTCATATGGTTTTAGTACTTTAATTTAAAGTGAGCTATTCGTAACGGCTTCGCGATAATCATGTCCTCATTTAAGGTGGTGTGAAGCAGCTGAGGCAAATGGCCAACAGCAGCTGCGACTGTAGGAAATTAGGCCCCCTGCTGCGCACCAGTCACATCGGTGTCCTGAATCACAAGTAGGAGAAGCTCATTCCAAAGCCATTAGCAGACATGTGTTGAGTTTTCTGCGTTACAGAGATACAAAAACCCCATAGACTCAAACAGATGTGCAAAATGCATATCCACCCACACAGACATGAGGGACGACTAAACCATGCACACACACACACACACTCACAGTTCTGCACTCTGGCCTCCAGCCTCTAGGTCCACAGTCAGAGCAGGAAGAGAGCTATTCACTGTAAACTGAACAAGCAATAGCTTCCTCTGGGAGTCCCCAAACACAGCTGCAGCCAAGATACCAGCACCATAAAACACTCTGACAGACCCGTGTCAGGCCGGAAGACAAATCCCCTGTAAATTGCACAAACACTCCTCTGTTACCTCAGAGTGCACACACACACACACACACACACACACACACTTAGAGAGGCATCCTATAGGTAGAGGACCCTCTGGACCACCTTCTCAGATTGAAAATGAAACTCTTATCACGATCACCATCACTCATTCTTAACACTCTTCTCTTCTTCTCCATCCATCCCGAGCTGAGATACTGCAGGTACAACTACACGACCACGACAATGAAACTTCGGCTAACTAATCGACCCGGACCCCCGTGCTCAGTGCCACCGGTGACGTTGAGCTGACTTCCGTTCACCATCAGCCATCTTCGAGTTCTAGGCCGACCATCTGTTTAAGCGCTTACCATCAACCAACTCCTACACAAAGCAGAAGGCCTTGAGTGAGAGTGAAGGGCGGGGCACGGGCGGGACAATTCCTCCCAATGTGCCTTGCATGCCTCATTTAGTTGTAATGATTTTTTTAAACTATAATATAATAACTGGCGCTAGTCTGTCTAAATGTCAACAGATTCCAGAGTTCCTAGGAATTAATGTCATTTAATTATTAATTTATCTCACTATTTGGCATCGAAAAAGGGGTTAATATGATGATTTTTTTTTCTTTTGGCAACGAAATTGGAGTACCAATAAAATCAAAGGAACATTTAGTGCTTATTGTTAATCAATCAGTGGCTGATAATAATAATAATAATAATAATAATAATAATGGGGACAGAATTACACAGCTATGCCGTTCTTATCTGTGCATGTAAACAGTTCTTTCTTACTTTCCCTGTTAAATTTATTGATATAATTTTTGTCCTATATTGTTATTATTTATTCCGAATTCCAGCAGCTTGGTGATATTTTCAGCACGATCCTCCTCCTTCCTCTGAGCCGTCCTGCAGTCACTCGCTTTTCCTCCGCGTCACGCTGAGCGCCGGCTCTTTTTCCGACGGCCCTCCGTACGCCGCATCGCATCCCAGGGCCGAGGTCCAGGAAGTCCGGCGGGCCTCGTCTGTCTTTCCTGTTTTTGAAGGCTTTGGCGGGAGAGCGGGAGTGGAACCTGGCACGGCTTCAGTCCTGCTTTATTGTCACCGCGCATCCTCAGGATACTGACATTATTTACACACAGCTCATGACTAATCCCCTGCTTCTTCTCTACAGGAGCCTGAGTCAGGTCGGAAACGCGCGTGTGACGGTGATCCACGCAGGTTCGGTGCTGATGTGGTAGATGGGAATGTCTCCACGGCCAGGCCTCTCTCCTCACAGCCGTCTCACAGAATCTCAGAATGGTCATGTCCTCGCTGTAACCCGCAGACGTCGCTTCCTCTTCCACATTCCTGCCATCGTCTGAGATCCCTCGGCCTCTTTAACCCCTTTCGACAAACAAACAAACACTGCACATTCACAGCCTCTATTTTCAGCAAATGTTTCACATTCCACATTGAAGCACGGCATTTCCTCTCCTTTATGATGTCACTTCTGTACTTTTCCTCGTGCCGCCCCGACGCCCACCTCCCAAACTTCCTCCGTCCTTCATTCATTCCCTTTTCGGCCACATCCTCTCCTCTGAAAGAGCACAAGGGCTCCTATAATTATCCTTTTTATTCACAGGAACATTTAAATAGGTCACTCTTTTTGAAGAAGTGACCCATTGTCTCAGCACGGGGGTGGAGTGGGACGCCGTCTCCCACAGAGAGTCCTAAAAACTGACCAACGTTTCCAATAAGTCCATTTCCCCAATTTCCCCCAATCTCACTGTAATTCACAGACGGCTAAAATGTGGGATGGTTGAAGGCCAGAGAGACCCCGGGCTACAGTAAACCGTTCCCTGAGCATCAGAGACGGCCAAAACAATATCACAGCTAGTTAGCAGGTCTGCTTTATTTACCAAAAAAGGAAAGAAAACAGGCCCAAATAAAGTCAGCACTGTTCTAGACCTTAACAATTATGCTCTTTCCATCCAGGCCCTCGTCCAAGGCATTTGTTTGGGATAATCACACATAGGATTTCTTGTCTCGTCTTATATATAGATAACATTAATACATATTATTGT
Organism: Clarias fuscus; assembly: GCA_030347435.1. Taxonomy (NCBI): domain Eukaryota; kingdom Metazoa; phylum Chordata; class Actinopteri; order Siluriformes; family Clariidae; genus Clarias; species Clarias fuscus. The sequence continues at coordinate 464,172 of CM059230.1, read as the reverse complement.
AACTGGAATATTGTAATTTCGTAATTTTCTGTGAACTTGTTACAGCTGGTGCGGCACAGTGACTTAACGGTTAGCACTGTCGCCATGCACCTCCAGAGTCTGGGTTCGATTCCCGCCTCTGTGTGCCTGGAGTTTGCATGTTCTTTTCTGTTCTTGGTGGGTTTCCTCTGGGTTCTCCGGTTTCCTCCCACAGTCCATAGACAGATTAGGATAACTGATGGTCCCATTAGAATAATAGTGTAGTGTGTGTGTGTGTGTGTGTGTGTGTGTGTGTGTGTGTGTGTGTGTGTGCCCTGCTGTGGATTGCCACCCCATTCAGTGCGTACCCTGCTTGAGCCCTAATTCTCCTGGGATAGGCTCCGCCCCTGGAAACCCTGTATACAGAATAAAGATATAGCTGATGGACGATTGTTACAGCTGAACTTTTACTGTGTTGTGTTCTCTCTGTGTCTGCAAGGGTTTTCCATTGTGCTGTCCAAAAACACAACAGTAGGTGGACCAGATCTGAATAAGTTGCCCTAAGTGTGTGTGTGTGTGTGTGTGTGTGTGTGTGTGTGTGTGTGTGTGTGTGTGTGTGTGTGTGTGTGTGCATGGTGCACTGCTCCTACATACTGAAAAACACAAACGAACACAACGTGAGTGTAATCTGCTCGGTCGCTGCTTCAGCAGCGGAGTGGGCCGATCCGGGGAAGACTGTCGGTGTTACATCGGCTGTCTCTGGTGTGAAGGCTAAAGGGAACGTGACGGAGGCTCGGTTTTGGGGTCTTGCACGGGCGTGTTAAGTGGCGCTTAGTGAGGATTTCAGGCTTGCAGGCTGTCTGCCAGAGTGTCCAGGGAAGACTCCGAGCTTCCGGACGGGAAGTGTCCGCAGAGCTCTAGGCTCGGAGACAGGAGACAGATCTGCATGAGAGATGACCCGGTATCCTGCGAGCCTGATCTCTTGTTCCCTCTTTGTCCAACTATCTCCTTCCCTATCCTTCCGATCTAGACTTCCTGTCAGTGAGCTCGCTCTATTTATTCTCTCTCTCACTATCACGCTCCCTGCAGTCCGGTCCATCTGAGTCCAGTTTTCTTCACAGTCACAGAGAGAGAGAGAGAGAGAGACCCATGAGTCAATGATAAAATAAATTGTTTGCTTTTTTCGCTCTTGGGTTAAGTCTTTTCTCTCCACCTCACTACACAGCTATTGCAGGGAAAGTGGAGGAATTGTGGGACACCATGCAGATGGAAGGAGCAGTGCCATGGTAGACTAGAGCAGAACGGCAGACCAGAGGCCCAGCTGGCAGAGACGGACTCACACATCACTGCTCACTCCTCCTTCATCTGTATGCACAGGCAGCTGGAAGCACATAGGAGTCACATAGGTTTCATTCATTTGCACTTAAATCATGGCAAGATTTTCATCTCTCTTCAGAATCTAGGAACGAGAGAAGAGCAGCTTAAGGCAAAGAAGACGAGTCGAAACTGTAAAAAAAGATGATGACAGGATAATGCAGAGCGCGGAATTCAGCAACTCAACTGAAACTGCTTAAAAATATATAAAGAGTTTAAACTCAAGACTAAGAGACCAGGGACATGTCCCACCATAAAACATCAAAACACAAAAGAACATTCAAGTTTCCAGATTCAAAGCACTCTATTAATCCCAGAGGGAATCGCTGATTCTTGGTAATAGTTGCCTACAGTTGTTTTCTGGAAGGAAAGGAAACGAGTAATAAATTAGACAAGGAGCAAAACAAACATAAAGGCAAAGTTAAACCAGAGTTTATTCGAAGATCTCCAGTTTATGAGGCACACTAAGCTATCGGTCAGTCTGCAGGTGCACAATCCTCCGCTGGAGCTATGAACAGTCAGTAACTGCTTGATTCTGGACCAGGAGGACACCCAGGACACGAGGAAGCAGCGTTCAAGAACTCTGTGGGTCCAAAGAATAGAAAAATATTATTGGACACATTTTGATTCTGTCAGAAAGCCAACATTATTCATGTACTAAATCACCTTTTCAGTCACTTTTATCTTTAAGAACGTACATCTTTTCTTTGAAGAAGAGTTTCCTCTAGACGCAGATGTTCACATGTCACTTTTCACAAGTCTCTGAAATCTGTGAAGTGTGTGTCAGTCTCAGGTCAGCAGTCGTACGCTAGAATCATTAGCTGGTGGTGTTTGATTGCACGGTGGCATGTCGGTGTAGTGGTTAGCACTGTGGCATCACACCTCCAGGTTCGAGTGTTTGATTCCCACCACGGGTCTGTGGTCATAGAATTCGTGTTGTTCTCCCCATGTTTGGTGGGTTCCATCGGGGTGCTCCAGTTTCCTCCCACAGTCCAACGACATGCAAAGTAGGTTAATTGGTGATTCCAGTGTGTGTGTGTGTGTGTGTGTGTGTGTGTGTGTGTGTGTGTGTGTGTGTGTTTGCCCCCTTTTTTTACTGTGAATAAGGTCTTAAAAACTGAGATATTATTTTTAAGGAAAAGCACCACAGTGCATGATATTTAGCCGTCCAGGAATGTTATGAGACTATTAACACACTATGCAATCTCGCATGCATGCATTAAGAAACATAAAACAAACTTGTCATGTTCTAATTTTATTTGAAACCCATCAGGCTACGACAAACATACATACAACCCCAACTGGAGTGGAAAGTTGGAACGTTTTTTTAAATTTGATTAAAAAAGCAAATAAAAAGACTTTAAAATCACATGAGCCAATATTTTCCTTCACAATAGAACATAGAGAACATAACAAAAGTTTAAACTGAGAAATTTTAACATTTTATGCACAAAATGAAGACATTTCAAATGTGATGTCTGCTACAGGTCTCAAAATAGTTGCCATCTCTTCTGGGCATTGAGGATATGAGTTTCTGGAGTTCTGATGTTGGAATTTGGTCCCATTCTTGCCTGATATACTGTTGTTTTCCAGCTGCTGAAGAGTTTGTGGTCGTCCTTGAAGTGATTTTTGCATTGTCCTGCTGAAATACACAAGGACTTCCCTGAAATAGACGTCGTCTAAAACCTCTATATCCTCTTCAGCATCCTGTCTTCCAGAACACACAAGCTGCCCGTACCGTATGAACCATCGTAGCATCTGAGATGCTTTCTTTTGAATTGAATGCTGATAACACGCTGGTACGTCTCCCTCCTCTTTAGCCTGGAGGACACAGCGGAGGACATGATTTCCAACTAGAATGTAAAATTTGGATTCGTCTGACCATAGCACACTTTTCCACTAAAACAGTCCATTTTAAATGAGCCTTGGCCCACAGGACTTGACGGCGCTTCACATATGGCTTCCATTTTGCATGATAGAGCTTTAGTTGGCATCTGCAGATGGCACGGCGGATTGTGTTTTCTGACGGTGGTTTCTGGAAGTATTCCTGGGCCCATTTAGTAACGTCAACGACCCAATCATGCTGTGAGTGATGCAGTGTCGTCTGAGGGCCCGAAGACCACGAAGCATCTAACCAAAGTCTTCGTCCTTGTCTCTTCCACACAGTATCATCAGCACTGTAGACGATGAGCTTCGCAAAGCCTTTGCAATTTGACGTTGAGGAACGTTGTCTTTAAAGTATTCCACAATCCTTTTACGCACTCTTTCACAGACTGGAGAGGCTCTGCCCTTCTTTACTTCTGAGAGACTCCGCCTCTCTTTTATAGCTGATCATATTACAGACCTGATGCTACATGTTCTCCCAGCTGGATCCTTTCAAACTTTCTTGCTTTTTCAGTCCTTTGTTGTCCCCGTTGCAACGTTTTTGAGATGTGTAGCAGGCACCAAATTTGAAATGAGCTCATTTAGGGGATAGAATTGTAAAAGTTCTCATTTAAAACATTTGTCATGAACTCTATGTTGTATTGAGAAGAAAATATTGGCTCATGTGATTTGAAAGTCTTTTAGTTTTCATTTTATTCAAATTCAAAAAAGAAATTTCCAGAATTCAGGTAACACAGATCTACAGAAACGTCCAACACGCCTGCTGTTACGGCAAACCAACATTTCAGGGTTTGTTTTAAGATCTGTTTATATCCCAGCTATGTTCGAGTCTCAGCTTCTCAAAAGGTGTCGATTAAATCTCTATAACAGCAGCTCTGACAGTCTGTAGTACAGATCACAGGTTTCGAATAGGTTATCGTTCCCATAGCAACAGCTTGTTCACAGGGACATGTAGAGTACAAACCCTTGACATGGGGAGGTTTTCTGTAAGGAGATGTTTATTTTGGGCTTATCTGAAGGTCTGGAGCTGTAATGGGAAAGTCTTCAGGACAGAGAAGTGAGTGTGAAGTTGGCGAAGTGAGAACAGGAACTAACGTGGACATCTCATTGACATTGCACAAAACCAAAGTGTGATGAATGACTCATTAATACATCAGAATTGTCATTGTGGTCAAACGGCTGTGGTTTTAGAGAAGAATAACATGAATGATGTGGATTTTTATGTGCTTGGGACTAGATCTGTGCTTTTAACCAAAGTACTTCACATGTCAGTGAATAACAAGAACCTCGATCTCACCACAGAAAGAACAGCACGACTGGACCGGAACACATCAGAACATCAACGCCTGAGTATAAAAATCTCAAGTTGAACTGCGTTACTGAAGAAACAGTGCTCGATGCCAACACCGCTGAGGGGAATGTCTCCGTCTCCAACGTGTCTAGTCCTCTTCTCTTCGAATTCGTTTGACTCTTAAAATACACTTCAAACAGGAAGGAAGCTACTGATGAAAAGAAAAACTATTTCAGACATTTGACCTTGCTGTGACTTTCACCCTGATTGGATCCATTTTAAAATCTAATCGGTTTATCTGCTAGTTACTACGGTGATCAAGCCATAAAAATCCCACAAACATTTGACTGCTTGTTCTGGCAAATACCTAATAAGCTAATCATGATCTCAGATGGACCTGGTGGTGACCTGGTGGTGGAGGAAGAAAAACATCTCGAACAAAATCCAGACAGACCAACAGCAGCACAAAGACTGTAACAGGCCCAGCCAATCACACTGGACCCATCGATTAACCAGGTTCTCTAAATTATTATTACTTATTTATTTTGGGTCCAAATACAAGTTTCGTTCAAGCGAAAGCAGGACTTTTGTTCGTACAGAATAACACAACACAGTACTGAGAATAAACACTCTCTTTATTTCTCTATATAATCCCCTGATACACTAATGCACTTATCCCAGTGTCTCACTTGCGCTTCAACACCATCAAGGTAGAACGTTTTCTCAGTATGCCGGTGCCATGACCGGACTGCCTGCTTCACATCTAAAACACCGGCCTCCCAGGAACTCCTTTATTGGCTTGAAGTGAGGTCTGGTCATAACTCCCAGCCGAGTTTCTGTTATTGCGTAATCCCGATTCCGTGCCTTCATTTACCCGGTTTGACTTACAATGTCCCTTGTAATAATCCTGAGAAGTCAATGAAACTTGGAGTCTAGTTGTTTTAAATCAAATGCCATTTTCTTATCTTTTTCCCAACATTTTTTGAAATAGGAGATGTTCTTCAAAACTGTGACAGAAAGAGAGAACTGAAGACATCCTACTGAAATAAAGAAGTGAATCCAGGATACAGCATCTGTAAAAATTGTAAGTCAGACAATCAGATACATCCTCGGGTATTTAAGCAGGAGGGAGGGCTGTGCCCACGTGCCTACGACAGTATCACACCCGTGCTGCTATTCAGGACAAACTCAAGTGGGATATTGCTTTTATACAACACCATTTATTATTGACAGATTACGATTTGTTTCTTTATTTAACCAGTTATTTTTGCTCCACCCCACAATATCCTTCCACTCATGGCGAAAATAACTAACCGCAACTGGCGGAGCAGTTAGTGAGCGATGGTTAGTGTAATTAATAGCAGGTGAGAGTGGTGTTAAACTCTTAGCGGTTCTCTGTATCCATGAGGTGAGGAGAATAAACCATGGAGGTGGAGGACGGTCCTGAGAAACTCACCAGATTTACTGCAGATTTCACCTTATTACACTTTAGAATATCAGCTCCAAAATAGAAAATAGATTTGGGATTCAGCCTCGTGTTAGAAGCTAGTTAGCTTTGTAGCTAAGCGTTAGCCGTGAACAGAACGCTAGCGGACGGTTCAGAGGCGATTCAGAAGGACTCAGAAGTGATTAGTGCAGAGACGTGAGGCGTGTTGTTTAAGACGACATGACGTTATCAGATGTGTGTTGATGCTGAAAGTGCTTCTGTGACTGGGCGTGAATGTGGGCGTGGTCAGGCAGCTGCTCTCTCCTCAGTACTGCGGACCGTACAGACCGACTCTCACCCACGCTGAGACACACAGTTAGTGTCATTAACCACTGGACAACACCTGGGACACGCCCAGTCACACAGATAGATACACCTCACAGTGCCGTTACTGTCTGTTATCAGCACTCGTGTGGAATAACGGCTCTCGTCCAATCAGATCACTCGCTCAGAACTGACCGTGTAATATTTAAAAGTGATCAGCCTGTGTCTGATCTGAGAACAGGATGAAGGGGACGAGGAGGATTTCATCCGTGTGGAGCTTCAATTACTGTTAAACTGGAAGAGCAAAGAAATGTGCATGTTGTGTTCAAAATCGTTTCCTGGAACTAATTAAAGTACAAATATTAGATATTAAGCAATCGTTCTGTATAAGACTCCATATTTATTGAAGTAAGAGCTGTAAGACTGGGGTGTATCAGACATTGTAAACCTTATTCTTTAATTAACTCTGTGTGTGTGTGTGTGTGTGTGTGTGTGTGTGTGTGTGTGTGTGTGTGTGTGTGTGTGTGTGTGTCAGACTTTTTATGGTTGCTCCCCTACCGTGCCCCTGAGCACATCGTGTACAGTTACTCACATCCACAGGAAGTTTAGGAATGACATCAGCCTTATCAGCCTCGAACCCCTCATCTCCCCCTGGACCCTCAATCTGCAGAGCATGATGGGGGGGTGGGGGGGTGGGGGGTTGCACACATGTGAGGAAGGAAGAAAAACATGGAATGTTGTTTTGAATTAGGTAACATGTTAAAGGTCAGTGAATCACACAAACAAAACCGAAGTGCGCTTGCACATGAGACAGTGGACCCGTGAGCCGCACAAGCCTGCATCGATCATGTGTCTCATTACTGCATGTAAACATCATGACATGAGACAAATATATTAATATTAAGAAACAGCTCCAATAAACATGATGAGGGGCAAGAACGGCTCTCCTGGACACGGACAGACCTGTGTGTCTTCATACTACATACTAAAGAGATGTTGAAGTGGTGTACCATGGAGAGGTGGGGGGGGGGGGGGGGGGGTCTGGTTCACACATGTGTGTTATATTAGCCATTGTGTCCAGCTGAAGCTCTGCATTATCTGTTTTCCAAATGAGAACTTGAAGCTGGGCCGTGAGCGCTGTCTTCCAGCTGGGCCTAGCGAACAGCCAGGATGAAGTACAGCTCCATTCAGTCTCCAAGTGCTGATATCAGTCTCATAGAGAGAGAGAGAGAGAGAGAGAGAGAGAGAGAGAGACGCTTAGGGGGGAAAAGAAAGGTAAGCCAGAGTACATCAACATACTGTTTCTGCCAATGTCTTGTGATTAGAAAACGTACATGTGTACGAATATGAGGAGAGGAGAACAGAGGAGAGGTGGTTCAGTGTGTATTAGTCTGTAATGCTTCTTATAACAGACTGAAACAATGTGGTTGTGGTTGCTGTTGTTGCGTTTCACATAAAACACTTATGCAGAAAGAACACTTGATCCCAAACCATTAAAACAAATCTCAGCGCACACCTGCATTTGGCAAGCAAATGCCGTAGGTGACTCAGTAATAAAGTCTGAACTGGTGAGGTCACTGTGAGAGACGCACTGCATCTGTCTACATGAAACAATCAGAGGAAACTGCAGGAGGAATCTGGAGTCGTACGCACTATGAGACATTTTTACAAGAAGAGTTCCGCATTAAAGCAGCGCCGTTAGATGACTTTTACATCACGTCGACTCCGTTTACGTCAAAGATTTGAAACGGTGTGGTTTCTTGGTAAGGAAGGGCTGGACGGAACGAGCAGCGACTCGGGAGTCAGAGGGAGAGAGAGATCGGGGACGTGAGACAGGACCAGGGGGACGGTGGTGACCTCCAATCCAAGACGTCAGTGTTCATAGAAACCAGAGAGGGAAAGTGCCGGAGGTGCCACAGGGATCAAATGTCTTAGACCTTCTCAGGAAAATGAACTACCAGAAATCTTTTTTTTTTTTTTTTTTTGGGTCGCTGCCGATCAAATAGTATTAATCAGATCTAATGAATCAGCAGTTAAATGTTAAAGATCTGCTCATGACTGGAAGATAAACGCTGCATCTCCTTTCCTCTTTTCAGGCTTCACTTCCTGACAGCATGTTGTATAGAGGACAGGAAGTCGGCCTGCTGTTCACCGCTGGTACATAACCCCAGGCCCAGAAGAGCGGTCACACATTCTGTCCTGCCACCAATAGTGCCTCATGAACATCTAAACAGGCCCAGGAGGGGGTCAGGGTCAGTGGGGAGGAGCAGATGTATTATTTGAACTCAGCCCTGCTTCTTTTGTCAGCAGCTCATGGCATGAATGGGAGCGATCAGCCAACCATTACAGTCCATAATGCATTTTCTGCCTCATCCACAAGTCTAGAAGCGTGCCTCCGGTCCCCGTTTGGCCCCTCGCCCGTCCCCATGCACCACTGAGCCGCCGGTCGGCACGGGACGAGAGCCAACGTGGGAAAAAGCGGAACGACGTGGCGATGGCTTCTTGTGCTACCTTTTCGACCGAATCACACCGTAGAAAAGATTCAGGCTGTTTTTCTGTGATCAGGGATTTAATTAGAGTTTAAAATGAGCTGAGGGTCAGATGACGCATATCTAATGTTTAGATCTTCAGCTCGCTCGCTGTGACCGTGTGCACGTGGGTATGTTTGTCCCCTTCACCCTTCCGTGTTTAGATTTTGCGCCTCCAGCTTTCCTCTCTGTGGTTCTTACAGGATTAGCATCCACCTTTCGGGGGAAGTTGGGGGGGGGGGGGGGGGGGGGGTGTTGGGCTGGGATCATTTTACAGGCCGAAGGGAAGAAGGAAAGGAGCCAGACAAATTACTAAATGAGCCAGCCAAGTAGGGAAGTGCTGAATCCTAATTATCCTGGTCTCCTCCATTCAGTGCAGGTAAGAGGAGTGAGACTGACTGCAGCCAGCACCGAGGAGCACGGAAATCAGAGCCTCAGGTTCCTCCAACAGACCCCTGGCCTCCGTTTTACTCACGATCACAATAACAAACATGCAGAAATTCCCCAGGCTCTTAACTGATCGAATCTCTCTTCGCTCCCGGGAAAAAAAAAAAAAAAAAAAAAACTTCTTTTAAAATAAAAAGGCGTGTAAATTTCAAAACATTTTTATTGAACTTATTTAGAGTGCACGTGTCCAAACTCAGTCACGCCAAACACCTTAAAGGGACTCTGAATTATTTTATGAAGGGATTTCACGACAGATCAAAGCATTTTGCAATTAAATCATGGTTAAGAAATTGGTTTCTCGCTGGGTCTGCTGGAAAGACCTGGCATTCTGAGGAGGAATGCTGCTCTTGAAAAGTAGTTACGACTTAATGAGAATTCCACTTGCAGCAGGAAGGAAGGGCTTAGAATGCGTGTCCCTTAGCGAATTGGGCAAATGTTAATTATGATCCTTTTTGCACACATGGAAGGGTCTGGAACAGACTGGGGAGAGAAAGTGCAAACAGAGGGGGATAAAGAAAAAAATGAGATAAAAGCAATGCTCCATTATTCAGTATTTTCTTCCTTGAATCGGTGCTGCTGGCTGAAAGTTTACGTTTATGGGCTTGGCAAACATTTTTCATCCAAAGCAGCAGAACACTTTCCAAGCACATAGCCGAGCCTTTGGGGGTTAAAAGCTCTGATCAAGGGCTTAACAGTGGATTTGAACTCACAACCTTCTGGGTTTTAGCAGAGACCTTCACCTGAACGGTGCCTGGAACGTTAAGCTGGATTGATGCTCCGATCTCCTTGACTTTACATATAAATCATTCGTTTTTTTCCTTGTGATTTGCTGATGATTCCACTCCAGTATGAACTCCAAACAAACAGATGGAATTAGTTTCCTGGGCCTGTTTTTATTGAACCCTACATGAGTTCTCCAGACATGTATGTCACCATTTACTCGCAATCTCTCTCTCTCTCTCTCTCTCTCTCTCTCCTCTTGAATGTGAAGGACACCAGGCCTCTAGAGATGCGTTCTGCTCCTTTTTTTCCTATTACATCCTGCAGAACTGCTTGAGACAAATGGCTGCCATACGGAGAGAGGAAAAAACTCACGGTGCTTTTCCACCATCGAGCCTGCTGCATGATCGGCCCGCTCCGAGCTTCCCCAGGCAGGGACAAACCCAGGAGACAACACCTTCCCTTCTCTTCGATTTTAAAAAATAACAACAAAATTGCCGCGGCAGCTTTTGTTAATGAAGTACAGATAAGACGGCTCTGAGACGGGTCCATGGCTCTGAAAATAAGTACAAGTCCAATGTAAATGTGTCAGATAATCGGGGTGTTATGACAGGAGTACCTTCAAATAATAATAATAATAATAATAATAATAATAATAATAAGAGGAAGAAGAATTCCATTTTTGTGTAATTCTTGAAATAAAGTTTAAAGTTTAAACAACCTAAATATTTTGTATAACTGATGTATAATGAATTTACCCAAGTTAGGTTAAATATTATTACAGCAAAAAGAAAATCCTTAAAGGCAATATACAGTAAAAATGATAGACTGAAAACACACACACACACACACACACACACACTTCCTCTCTGTCCTCTCTGGACCTTCTGATGACTACTATCACTTGTGTGGGTTTCGACAGATGCGCTTTGTGTGCTGCCTTATTGATCCACTCAGTCATATCTTCAGGAAACAATTCGGGCCCGATGGCCTCCTGTTTCCGAGCACACAGCGCTAATCCGGCATTCGCACCGGTGCGGCACGGAGTGCAAAAAAACTCCCAACCTGCCCCTCTTTCCACACGGACACATGCACGCACCCTCAGGGTCCTTCATTGTAATATTTCCTGATATAAAAATGCCTCTCATATTTTGCCCCAAAGGGAGCAGCTGCACTGGCTAATCCCCCCTGGGGCACCCATTTCCCTCCTCCTCCTCCTCCTCCTCCTCCTACCCTCGCTGAATCTCCCCTTCCTTCCTTCCTTCCTCCCTCCATCTCTCCTCTAATAGCTCCCTTGTTCCTGCTAGACAAAACTGGCCCTTTGTGGCCGCTCTCAGAGCAACATTAAAAACAGGAATAGGGAAATTGTAAACAGGAGGCTCTCGGCCTACAGGCTGAGGCGTACACTCGGCCTCAGAGGCCTACTTCAGTCTAAGCAGAGAAACAGACCCTTGTTGCTAAGGGGATTAAGGGTTGAGGGATTTCAGGAGGCGCTGCAGAGGCGCACGGCCACCCCCGGAGGGAGGGCTTTCTGTAAGGAGATCCCTGCATTATACATCACCGGCCGGAAATCGGACCTTTCTATTTATATAATGTTACAGGTGACCCGATAGGGTTTCGGCCGAGGTGCAGAGGTGTAGAGGACGACTCGGGACTCGATCCTGTTCCCTTCTCATGGCATTAAATAATAGACTTCATGCTTCTTCCTTGCCGTGTGCGGTTTGTGTATCAGCGATGCCTCGCCCTGGTCCATCAATGACTGTATTTTCAACACAGGAGCTGCATTCAGTGCTCTGCGTCGTGTCACTTACGAATCTGCAGACCTCATCTGGAGGCAATAATGAGAGAATTATTCTCAATCTAAATGTTTAATGTTCTTTAATGTTAAATGTCCATAATATATATATTTTTGCTCATATAAACTGTTATTATTGTTTTAATATCTACTTCAAATCATTACATTTTTTCCATTCATTTGACCTGGATGAGTTAGATTTATATGCAGGATACAGTTCTATACACAGTTAACTAAGTTATTCACATATGATGGGTTTCAGTGCAGAATGAGATAAACACCAGTTTTGGACTTAATCTGGTAAAAAAAAAAAAATTTTTAAAAATTATCAAAAAGCTTACCAAACTTACAGGTTTTTGGCAAAATGTGATAGATACTGATCGCACGAAACTATGGAGATTATCTACCTAGACACCGCGTTGGCTGCTAAAGCGAACATCAGCCCATCCGGCATATTACCGTCCGCCGTAAACAAACGCGAGTAAACTGTTTACTCTACAGTTACTTAGGATCTTGATTGTTAGGCCATAATCTCTGCTAGACAATTCAGAGAGGAAGTGAGTATCAGCGTTAGGCTTACATGAACCGAAATGCTTCCGTGGTGGAAAATCATTCACTGTCATAAGCAATTATAGAAACTCATACTGTATCTGTAAAGCATGGATTTGGCTCATTGTACAGGGTTAATACTTCTGGAGACATCCTTATATAATGCCACATATACAGTGCTGTGCAAAAGTCTTAGGCACCATTTTATTTGTGTACAAACGTTGTTATATACTGTATATCATGTGTGTTTTATGATCTCATTATTAAGTCAGTACAAAAAAAAATCTGATTTCCAAACATGAGTGTTCCAGCAAAGTATCGACTGTAAAAAAAAAAAGCACATATTATGTACAAGAGCACGTTTCAGACAAAAAAGAAAGACGGAGTTGTGCTGCATGAAGACAGAAGCAGGTGTGACGGTCTGGTTCTGCAGGATGTTCAGTAAAACTAAGCAGCTCATTTCCTTATAAAACCTCTCACATTGTACCTGAGACTAGACTTTAAGCAAAGGCGCGTCACACAAATGATTGACTTTGTTTCATTAGTTACAGTTTAATATAGTTTTTTTTTTTTTTTTATGTAGAAAGACATTCCTGCCCTCCAGCAGTTACATGCATGTGCCTAAGACTTTTGCACAGAACCAGAATGTGAAGTTTATAGTGCTTTTCATCCAGAAGAAAACGCAGCTTTCACATTTACTGGTATTTGTTCACAGGCCAGTAAGGACTGGTCACGACTGATATGCTGAACTCACTTGCATACAGTATTATTGCGTTGGCCTGAAGGGGCCAGTTTATATTACAAGCTCATGTTTCTGCCCAACATGTGACACATCAGACAAACAGCCAATCACATGTATTAAAGAATGATGTGAATGATGTGAGTTACTTACCTACAGTAACCCTTATAAATCTGCACAGCAAAATCAACACAAACTCAGAGCCACATCTACCTACTGTGCTTTTGTTTTGTTTGTTTGTTTTAGCAAAAGGTTTCAACCCCCTGATCCACTATATAATCAGTAACTGATCAGATCTCAAAATCTCAATTCATGACCTCCTGAAAAGAAGACTTTAGACACAGTGATGGTGTCGCTGATATCTAAACTCACTGCTTACATCCTTACACACTTCCAGCTCGCACTTTATCCTGGACCGCGTCTCAGTGGATCTGGAGTCTCACGCCATAGATGGGACGCCAGTCTATTACTGAGTCGATTCTCACACACATTCACACACGAGGTCAATTTATCTTCCACCTACCGATATGTTTTTAGGAGGATTGAAGAAATCTGAGAGTGCGGAAGAAACTCATATGACACACGAGAAACATGCACAGACATAACCTGAGAGATATGAGGAGGCAGCAGCACACCAACCCCCAGATCTCCTTTACAAATTTACTGCAAATATTCTGGAATATTTATAACCATTCATTTTTTTCATTTAAGAGGAGCTAGCACTTGTGAAAAGATGTCACACGTGAAGAGTCTAAGATGTGTGTATTTAATAAATCAACAAGGTAATGGGGAACCTCATGCGGTTCACATCATGCTGAAGATTCCGTGCTCGTGAGAGCAGCAGCTGGTTGGAAACGGCTCTTCATGGGTAATATTGAATCTCCTTTAAGGCCTTCCTCCCCATCCATCCTCTCTCTCTCTCTCTCTCTCTCGCTCTTCCTCTCTCTCCATATGATTCTGAACTTTCCATCGACTCGTTCTCTCTGTGTGTGCTTTGAACTTTCAGTTGCTCTTTGAAGGAAAGTCATAAAAAGGTCTTTTATTCAAGCCGGGCTGCTTTGATGGGGATGTCACGTTGTTCGATGCACTGAACCTTCGCTGTAGACGGCCTCGTGCATCGGAGGAGCCAGACGAGCCGGTGGGTTCGGCCCAAACCGACAGGGACTCCCGAGGCAGAGCCTTAGCACTAATGGACACATAGTGGTCCCTACACACATGCTAGTCATTGCATGCCTTGTTGTGGTTTGGCGATTTCTTACTCCTCTCTCCTGTTTTCTATTAATGGGCTCCGTTTTTCATGGTTATCATATCAATTTTAATAAGGTTAGTGCATGTGCTTTTCACCACGAGGACTGAACAAAGCGGCAGTGCTTCCTCTGTTTTATTGACTTTCTGCTACGACAGACCTGTCTTTTTCTGCTGAAGCTTTTTAACCTCGGTGTACATAAGGACATGACAAGCAACAGTAAATAAAGCACGAAACTAGACACCTCTTGTTCGACAACATGAACAATGCCAGCAAATTAATCCCAGAAAATGTTTTTACATCTACAACAAAGCATGTGCAGTGCCTGAGTGCCCCGGGGCATGGCAAAGAAACCAAGTGCATGCATGCGTTTTCTTTCTTTTCTTTTTTTCTTTCTTTTTTTTTTTTTTTTTTACAGGGAGAGGAAGTAAAGTTCAGATTAAAAGAAAATGTAGTGAGTCCCAGGTCAGTTTGGCACAAAGGGGATGCAGGCTAGAGTGGAGCGGCGCATGGGAACCTGCACGGAGAGATCTTTCCGGATAGGTTTTCGTTTTCTATGACTGGGTACACAAAGGTGCCTCTTCGGGCTTGGCCTCGTGCCAACAGCGCAGCGCCACTGTCCCAGGTGTCGAGTATCGGGGCGCTATTCAGTCCAGGAAGTGTTCCATGTCGCACTGTCCCCAGATCCATCAAAGGGGCTGCTGTGTGCTCGCCATCAACCTCTACGAGGCCCGGTGTTCAGATGATGATTGGTGGGGGAAAAGACGCAGTCTGTTAATTCTTTTCCCAGGACTGTGTGTATCTGAACTGGATTGGGTCAAAGAGAATTTAATGTGAAATAGAGCTTCTGAGGATTGGTGGAGCTTCTGTTTCAACCTTCTCTCCCTCTCACATTTACAAAAGGAGTGAGAAGGACACCCGTCTGGGACTGGAGCTGAGGAGCACATTGTGGATTTGGAACGCTGTATCGGAAATCTCGAACTTTTCAAAGGCTACCTGTAGGAACGGACTTCGTTTCAGCGTTTCATTCTAAATTTGTTTCATTGACGAAAGCCGCATATTTAATATAAAACTATTTTCACACAAGATCTTTCTTCATGTCGCGGTCGTCCTCCTTCTGTACCTGGGATCAGATTTTTAAAAACAAGGAGATTTGTGTCTTTCCTTTTTCTTTCTTTCTTTCTTTCTTTTTTTTACACCCAAACTTCAACAGTACATTACTCCAATCTTTTTGGGACAAAATCAACAAGCTGAAGGCTGATTCCCTGCAACTGAAAAGAACTGGGCTGAAACAGAATGCCATGTCAGGGAGAACATCTATCGAACTCAATACTCTGACGGTGTCCGAGCAGAGAGTGAATAAATGCACCGAGGACAAAAGGACACTGGGTGATTTCAGCCCACCTCTATCTCCAATTATCATCGAATGGGGAGAGACAGGGACTTAGCATTAAGGAAGAATGGGGGAAGGGTGTCCGGAGGAGGAGGAGGAGGGGGGGGGGGGGGGGGGGGATGCACTTAGGAAGAGGGAGACTACATGTTGTTTCAGGTGGCCTAACTCACAGGCCCCCAGCTGGCCCAGGAAGTGGCCCTCGAGGGCAGTATTGGCAGCTCATTAGCCCAGATCAAAGGCCTGCACTTCCTCCTGGGTAAACTTGCTTTACGCTGCACTCTCCACCTAGATCCCCCAGCGCTAATCTGATTGATGCACAGACAATATGGCCAATTAACAAAATAGGAGTCTCAGAATTAGACAGCTTGGCTCCTGAGCGCACCAGGGAGTTCTTATCAATGCAATAATCATAAACTAAAATTAGCAGACAAATGGCCAAATGGTGAGGCTATCAGGATCACATCCACCGAGCATCCTCTGCACTCCTGCTTCCTTTCTTAATTTCCTCTCCACTGACTGACACGCTCAGGCCTTGTGATCATTAATCATTAATGGCAGGCAACGAAATGCCCTGAGTCATGTCCGGAGGCAGACACTCCGTCATCAATAGGAAAATTGCTGTATCGCAGGAAGCGAAGGAACTTGGTGGTGATGTACGCCTCTTCCTAACCGTAGCTTATTTTAGGTGTTAGCTTTTCAGCAGAGAGTTAGATATTGCTGATCTCAAATGACCCTCAAACAGCAACGCTGATTCAGGGATTGAATTAAACCCCTGCTTGGTAGCAACTCTGGGAATCACTGCTAACAAAGAGCTGCTCTCTCTGTCGCTCCTTTATGACATTATGGCCAGGCTGCAAAAACACATGAATAAAAGGACAGAGGAAAATAAAAACTTCCTGAACAGGAATGAAATAGTAAAAGTGCCATGTGTGTCAACAAACACCCGGTCATGAATCGACTAATATGACATGATTATTCTTTTAAAAAAGGCTACTTTTTTTTTTTAATGATCTTTTAAAAAGATACACTTTGAAATACAGTGTATTGTATGTAGACATGGTAAGACATAATTTAAAATCTGAGCAAAGACGTACAGAAGACTGGGGTTTTTCAGGGTCTCATCGGCGAGGTCACGGCGGAATGTGACGAGCGGCGTGCGGAATGCCCAGAATGCCAGCCGTGTGAATGCTGGGTCCACGCCCCAACAGCAGGTCATGCTTTATTTCTAGTTTGTCCCATGGGTGAGAGTTCAGGGGCATTCCTGTCAGGTCTCTGAAGAAGGGTCAGAGGTCACCATCTCAGCAAGAGCTCAGCTTTCCCTTCAGAGATGCTGATGGCGGTGTCTTCCTCTTCCCACACAAACTCAGAGAACTAGAGGTTTGCATTCTCTCGAGACAAATCCCTTCCTGCGGACTTGCTGCATTAAAGAAGCTACGAGGTGGACGGCACAGGATTTACTGCATATTTAAAGAAGGTTGTGTCTGCATGCGTGACTCTGTAGATTAGGCGAAAAGACGATTCTCATGGTTGTACATCGATTCTATTTGCATGATCATTTCTCTGATTCTCTTTAAAGTGAATAAAGGAATGTCTAAAAGAGGAAAGAAGTGAGAGAAAGAGGAAAGATGTCATGCCCAAGCTTGTAAGCGCTTAAATGATCATGCTGACAGAAAAGCATTACATGAATCCTTTCACCAGTTTGACCTGTTAATATGTGTGAGAGCCTGCTGAGGCTGATTTCCATGGTAAAGTGTGACCTGCTGTGTATTGGAGCTGTGAAAAGCGCCCTTATTTCCTCTGTGATAATCGCATTTCCAGTTTGCTCTCATTAGCACTGAATGAAAAGCATCACGTTTAAAGAGTAGCCAAGGGGGCAGTTTGCACCTTAGTATCATCTGTCGAGACTCAGAACCGAAGATGAATGTTCTCTATACAGACCGTGGCTAAAATGAAATGACATATTCGTCACGCTACATGTGGTTATGTTGGGTTAAATATAATCTATTATTCAGACACAGGTCCCAGATCCAAAAACAAATACATTTGATACAAATTGCAGTTTCTCCCTAAATCTGTTTCTAATGATGGTCATAACGGGTTAAATAACCAGGCCAGTATTGTGGTCGAGTGACTGAGCAGATATCAAATGAACTCCTCTTCTGTTGTTTGTTTGTCTGTTTGTTTAATGAAAGTGTTTCATACAAACAACAACAACAACATCAGGATTAACCAATCAGAGTCCTGCATTCTCTGTGTGTAACAGAAGCACCAGGTTCCAGCTGCACTGAGACAGAGACAGGTGAGAGCACAGCGCGGTTTATTACATGTACTGCGCGATTTTAGTGCAGATGTTTCAACACGTGCTTTACTCCTCGCAGTCCAAATGCTCTTCCCCTGAGCTATACCCCCTCGCGCTCTCTGCGGTGAGTGCGTCGGCTATGTAAATGACGTCAGTGTATATACAGTACAGACAGGTCACGTGGTCATAATGGATTCCTGACTATGGCGCAGGAGCGCACGTGACTACGAAGCAAGTGTTTTGTGAAGAATTTCGAATCAGTCGGGAAACCGAGCCGCGCGTTGTCATGGAGACGAGCGCGAGCGCGGAGGCCGTCAACTAACGCGTGACAGCTTTCGTCCAGGCGCGAGCTGAGCGCTAAACCGCGGGGGCATGAGGGAGGGCGGGGGAGAGGGAGAGGGGGGGGGGGGGGTTGTTGGGGCAGTAGGGGCAAGAGGAGGGGCAGGAGCGCGCGCTCAAAGGAAAACTCCGACTCATTTCCTCCGCGCGCTTTCATTACAAATCCACAACATCCTGTCCCTTTGTGTGTCCTCGCGCCCCGCCCGCCTGCGCTCGTGCTGCGGATCCACAGTCTCTCTCATTTCACTGTCAAACAATGAGAAGACATCCAGCCTGGCACACTAACCAGGATAAAGGACACTCTTCACCCGAGCTAAAAATTCATCTCGATCCAGATCCACACACACACACACACACACACACACTGCGCATCGTCACCATCACGCTGCACTGCGCGTAGGCAAACCAGTGACTCATACACACTTGGAATAGATTTGTCACATCTCTGGATTTATTCTCATAACGCTCCTGCTCCTCGCTGAGCGCGTTTTAAACATTTAGAGGAACACAACCAGAGCGCTGCGTTAATGCAGGTGAAGCACACACACACACACACACACACACACACACACACACAGCTGCCTTATTCGTGTAATCCACTCTGAAATTGCCCTTGGTGACGAAAAGCTCCCCCTCCGCCATCTCTCTCTCTCTCTCTCCGTCTCTGTCTCTTCCATTCATGAAACGCTCATATGCACGCATGCGCAGTGAAACCCGGAGCTCTCCCATTCATAAAAGTGTAACCCCCACGCATTTGCGTCCGGAGTCGTTGTGCCCTCCCATTCACAAAAAAAAAAGTCCTGAGCCAGAGCATCTGCGCAGTACGTCTCCAAACCCTCCCATTCATAAAAAGCCTCCCCCCCTTATGTAGTTGCAACATCGTGTCAGAAAGCCCGAGTCCTCTCTGCGGCGCACACTGCGCTCATGCTGCTCCGGATCGATAACCTGGGCTTTGGGGGCTTTTTATCGTCATCATCGTCGTCGTCGTTATTATTATTATTATTATTACTATTATTATTGTTTTCTACACGGAACTACTGCGTTAGTGTTGGAATATACTGAGTGATCCGCCAGAGTCACAATGCGCTGCTGCTCAAAACAAGTAAGTCTTATTATTTCCGTCCAAATCTAAAAGACTGTAAAATCAGACAATTCGCTTATCTGCTCCTGGTTTTGTTTCCACTCGTGATTCTGTTCCTGCTCTTTCATGTAGCTTGATTTTTTTTTTTTCTCCAGCGCGGTCAGTGTCGCACTTTGGCAAAAAAAAAAAAAAAAACGTCTCTGTACTTGCGCTTCGTGTCAATATTTAACTACAGTATAAACAGGGTCGTGAACACACACACACACACACACACAGGTTGAAAACGTGAAAGTTGACCATGACAGCAGCGTAGATTTGCTTTGTGCGTAAACGCTCGGTGTTGGAGTGGTTGAGGAATTGACGCGTCGTGTAGCGCAGCTCCACTGGAGATCTCCACCACGAGAGAGAGAGAGAGAGAGACACACACACACACACACACACACTGTTCTCCTTGTAATCTGCTCTCGGATTTACTCCTGATTCGCGATTTTAACTCGGATTTATTTGTACGCAGAACAAAATGCGAATCTGAAATGTAATTATTTGGCGACCTGTTTTTAAATAAATAAATGTCTAATTAATATGAACAGGATAATTCATTAATTAATGTATTTATTTATTACTATTAATATCGAACCCTGAGATCCTCCCCGATCTGGTGGCTTTAGAGTGAATGAAATGAAGCGCGGTGGAGGAACCGGATCTCCAGGTGCGCAGAGCTCGGGCTTCCTTCATTCGAGTGAAAAAGCTGCAACAGGTTCCGGATTTTTTTTTTTTTTTTTTTTTTTGGATATCTGGGATTAACAAATCGTCTCTCGCGCGCATGTAGTCCGGATTCTGCACCTCTAGACGCGTGCGGTTCGGTTCGGTTCGTTCCGCGCTGATGATGGAGCGGAGCGGCGTGGGCGGACAGACTGCAGCGGGTTAAAACCTCCTGCATGTCCGGGGGAAACTGTCTCTGACTTTCATCTCCGCTTCTATATTTAGATGAAACCTTGTCGCGCTTTGACATCGCAGTGCTTGTGCGTGTTGTACTTTTATCTTCTCGGCACCGACGCAGAGTCTCCGGCTCCTCTCACCTGACTCCGGTTGCCATAGTGCCCGAGCTGCAGATCAGCAGGAAGTGCGAATAAAGCGCGTCGCTTTAATATTTCAGTTTAAGGTCTATCGTGTGTGATTATACCGAGAGATCTCACACACACACACAGACACACGTTTTTTTTTGCCGGAACCCTAAACCCTCGCACATTTTCTTTTCTTTTGGACGTTGTTTTTGCTGGTACTGTCTAACACTGCTCAGTTAGTGACCGTGATTATCTCAAAATGATTTAAAATGTAAAACATGCCGATGTAAATATAAAATGTAAAATCATACCGAGGGTTCAACAAGGAGAGTATAAGCGCAGTAAGAGCTGGGTGCCGTCCTAATGCCATGCTGGTGTCTTCACAGGGCTAGTGGATGCTGAGCTCTTTTTGGTGTATGAGGGACACTACCTACAGATGGAGTCGAGGGTTGCTCACCACATTCCTGGAGTCTCTTCGTCCATGATGGTGCAGCCTTTGCTGGACAGCAGGGTCCCTTACGGTCGGCTCCAGCACCCGTTGACCATCTATCCTATTGACCAGATGAAGCCCTTGCATGTGGAGAACGACTACATCGACAGCCCTGCTGTGGTGTCACAGCAGCCTCCGAGCCACAAGGTGTCCACCAGAGGGCAGGAGGTCCTGCTCGGAGCACATCACCACCCTCACCTGTCCCGCTGCGAGGCCCCGGATGCCACGACCCACCCCTGGATCTCCTTCAGCGGCCGGCCTAGCTCCATCAGCAGTAGCAGTAGCACCTCTTCCGATCAGCGGTTGCTGGAGCATGCGGCACCCACCCCTCTGGTGGACTCTTATTCCAACGGTGGAGGCCACGCCAGGATCCTGGGTACAGAGCAGCCAAAGCTTCCAGCATCCAAACCCCAGCACTCAAAAACAGGGGTGGCTGTGCCGACTGAGAAGAACCACATGCCTTTGTGCGACAAGTGCGGAAAGTGCAGGTGCACAGAGTGTACGCTGCCTCGGACCCTTCCCTCATGTTGGGTGTGCAACCAGGAGTGCTTGTGCTCAGCCCAGAACCTGGTGGACTCAGCCACCTGCATGTGCCTAGTCAAAGGTGTGTTCTACCACTGCACCGAGGATGAGGACGAGGAAGGCTCGTGTGCCGACAAGCCGTGCTCCTGCTCGCACTCAAACTGCTGCGCACGGTGGTCCTTCATGGCGGCCGTTTCACTCGTCCTGCCATGCCTTATGTGCTACCTACCTGCCGTGGGTTGTGCCAAGCTCTCACAGAAATGCTACGACAGCCTGAGCCGCCCGGGCTGCAGATGCAAAAGTGCGCAGGCCTGCAAGGTGGCAGAGGTTAAGAGTTGTCCCCTGGAGAAGCAGGCCTCATGATGTCCTTGTCCGAAAGAAATAGAAGGTGGAAGGACCTTCTCCAGTTCTTGCGTACTTCCCCCACATAATGGTACTTAAAGGGTTCACGCTTGGTCCTGACCGTAGTAGTGTAATGCCACAGTCCTCAGTCATGATGTAGGGTGACTGGTGCAAGTCTTTTTTTTTTTTTTTAAACTACAAAGAGATCAGGCCTATTTTTCCCGTTGGGGTTCTCTCTGTGGGATCAAAGTGTTCTGCTATTTCACCCTCTAGTTAAAATATTTGCCATCACAGAATGCTGCCGAAATGCCGGTCTTCTCCTTTGGTGATTTTGCCTTCGGGTGGCTTGGAACAGTCAGAGTAAATATCACCTATTCAAGAGCATTCTATACTTTGGCAATCCCTCCCCGGATCTGGCACCGAGAAAAGGTTGCAGTGCATTCCAGGCTGATAACATGTTACAATCAAAATAACTAGACTTTATACCTCCATGCCCCACTTATAAGCTTGTTATAGAGCTTTTCCTCCCTTTTTTTGAGGTGAGAACAGAAGGCATCATTGTTTCGGTCAAAGGAAGTCAAGTTCCTTTGTTACCTAGTAATGCAGTTTACTACTTTGGAAAATGAGCAAGAGCCCAGTATTCACCTCTGCAGAATAGCTCACTGTCTATCATCGTACGGACAGGTTCGTGGGGTTTTAATGACGAGTGACTTCACGTGTATTCGAATGCATGTCACCATACGTGAACTTCCACAATATTTCTTCCAAATATTAGCAGTTTGATTTGTTATAGAAAAGATATCACCTCAGGGAGCACAATTTTCACACGTGATGTATAGTATGTAACTACAACGTGGTAGACAATTTAATAGGAAACTTTAATAGCTACATACAAATGAATACCATTTGATAGAAACATCCATAAGCTACGGGACAAATGGATCAGCAGGAGGGTTCTCCCAAAATAATAAACTTTCACCAAGATACCTAAAAAAATAAATGAAAAAAAAAAAAGAAAAAAAAAAAAACTAATGACAAGCACAGCATAATGTACAAATGCATGTAGAATTATTGTAATTAGTGAAATTCTACTAGTTTGCCATGTACCAAACCCCTCCAGGTGTACGCTACTACTCATAGGATTCACTATTATGCAGTTTTGTGGTTCGTCTAGAATTAGGCCTACAAATAATTTGCCAAAGGAGTTCTAGTTTGTAAAAATTTTTTAGTTTCATGTGGGTGTAGCTGTTTTGTGATCTACCGCGATCCTACAGCAAGGTACGGCGTGTCTCGAGTGCTCGGATTCTCGACCCACCTTTTCATATAAGAAATTCCACCGATGCTCATTTAATGGAAACTTTTAGCATTGTATCTTCAGATGTTTGTACCCATCTTTGTTGCACAGCTCAGAAAAGCAGAAGAAAAAAGAAATAAAAAATAAACACTACTGTTCTTAGTCTTGAATGTATAAAGGCTAGGGTTAAGTCTTTGCAATCTAATTCCTGGATAGGTGCCAAAGTAGAGACGAGCGAGGAGGCTTGCATAGTCGCGTAGGCGAAAAGCTGCAAACGTATCATTAATATTCTAGAATTAGAACTATGCAGGATACACGCTCTTGTAAATAGTGTCGAGAAACTAGCCGTCTTAAAGATGCATTTCAAATGTCCTAAAGAATTGCATGGTACAGTTTAATTACAATTCAGTACAAAAGTATATATAGATGAATATTATATTTTTGGGAGGGCTGGGTGTGGGTGGGGGTCAGAATGATGTGGTTGTGCAGTAGAAGGCAAAGGTCTTTCTATTAAGAGCACTTGGTTTAGAAAAGTGTGCCAGGCAATAAAAATACCTCTGTTTATGCTAACCATGCCTCATTAGCACGAAAGGCATGGCTACGGTTCCTCTGTGCCCCTGAAACTGTAGACTTAATTGAATCCACTGAAGGAATGCTGTTTCAGCGTAACCCGGGTCCATTTGTACGTGATTGTTGTGGCCACAGCTTTTTTGCCTTCATCTTAAAATGGTGAAACATCTCCTGTGCTTGATTGACATATACAGCTGCTGTGCATGAACTTGTCTGGGAGGGAGACGGAGCCGTCTCCAGTAACATTCCATTCCATCTTATTCCAGGATTTTTACTCTTTACCCCCACTCGGTTCCCAAAAACACACTCGCGCACACACACACACACACACACACACACACACAAACGATGTTTGCAATGTAATTTGACCTTTATTGAAATGATCTTCCTTTTCTTAACAACAGGTAGACGTGTTAAGGATGCTGTGACTATATGTTCTTTCCTTTTAGTTTCATTTTAGGTACACTTTCTTGGCCACTATTTATTTTCAAATGATTATTTTTGTTTTTATTTTTATTTTTCCCAATTAAGCAACCTTCCAAACTGGGCTTCTACTCTATTCTGCATTTCTCTTGCTTTTGCATTCTTCCTGTTGATAAAGGAGCAATGTGCTTTTGTTTTGTTTTGAACATGGCAAAAAAGGAAAAGAATCTCCCACATATTAAAACAAATGTCCCTTTATAGATATATTTATTTTGAAGTTCTATTTTATATAGTATTTATTTAGATGCCTACTTTTGTGTGTGAATAAAAGCTTATGTCAAAACAGAATGTACAACTGAAATGGAAAAATATATATTGTTAAATATAAAGCGGTGTGGCGTCTTTTCTTCATGCTCCATTACACACACAGATGTTAGCGCGATATAATTATCTTTAAACGCTCCAAGGTTTTTTAAACAGTCCAAGATACGTGATGTATTACATTTCCGATCTGTTACGGCTATAGACTGAGAGAAAACATGGGATGATAAAAGCAGCTGGTGCTCGGCAAACCGAATTGTGTTTTTGCAGCTTGAAGTTCCGACCACTAAAACGTCTTGTTCTGATTATAATTACTGCGCCGGGACGCTGCGCTTCTCAGTCGGCCGGTAAAACGGCTTCGGGACTGAAGCGAGCGTCTGTCTGTGCAGATCGATATGTGAAGTGCACTCACTCGGTTGAGGACGAAGCCTACAATCCGGCCAGTTAGCGCAGACTTGGCCTCTGTGTTTACGCGGTCACGTTCCTTCCTCTCTGTGCCTGTGTGGTCATGAGCTTCCAGCACAGACCTAGCATTCTGGTGAGCAATACTATAATCTTAATTATACACAACATAACTTTGCTACATCTGGATTTTAGGTTTCTCCTAAACATGACTTTGTATTGACCTCAGGACGTGTGTGGACCAAAGGAAATATGAATTCCTACTGCACTTTAATGAGAATGTCACTAAATAAAGGCCTCACACTTCAGGATATATCCGACACACTCGTTGAATTTAGCACTCAATTGAAGCTATATATCTATTTCACAGCAATGAACTGGTATTCCGGCCTCATGTCCAGCGTTCCCAGTTTGATCTTACTGAGGATGAGTGAATTACGATTGTAGGAACCGACAAAAGGTACCGAGCTTGTACTGGAAGTTTCAACAATGAACAACAAAAACACATACCTCGTTATTCACGTTCGGATTTAGAGTGAAATAAACAGGAAGTGGTGCGTGGGTGGAGTGAACACAGCTACTGTCTCAGACCAGATTCACCGAGGACATTTACACGACGCTTCGAATTTCATGTTTACAGCTTCTTTTTTTTTTTAAAGAAATTCTCACTCTCAGTTTTTATACAGTATGTGACAGAGTGAGCACTGCTGCTGGTGGTTCAACAAATTTTGGCCCGTCTGTCCCTGCATAACAGCTGTCTCAGTGGTCACAAATCACACATAGAAGAGTCCCATTTTGGTCTTTTTACAACATCTCAGTAAAGGACACAGCTGGACTGAGACCAGATTTCTTTGTGGAAAACGCATTTGCAATATCTTATTATTCTCCTAAAAATCTCAATAATAATTAATAATAATTCCTTTCAATATTATAATAAAATGACACTCGACCTTGACACGGTGCCGTTACACCGCTCACGTTCTGTTCGGCTACTCTACTGCTCGAAGATCATCTGCTCTGCCCTGGTTTGCCTTCGATGTACTTTTTTCGGTCTTGTAGATAACTCGCCCTTGGAAAGTTCCGGCCTCGCGCGTCAGCAATCTGGGAGAAAATCACAACCGCCTTCCCGGCAACCACCAGGATACTCCTACCTTTTGTTTTCACCCATTGTTCTCAGTCCAAAACATTCAGCCACCTTTGTCATCCCCTCTTACCTGTGGACCTGAGGCCCCTGACTCCGCCCGGTTCTCTTCCGCTCGACATACTGACAATGGAGAGAGAGAGAGAGAGAGAGAGAGAGAGAGAGAGAGAGAGAGAGCTATTCAGCAGTAATGCTTGTCATTGCCTGAGGCTGTTTTACACACACACACACACACACACACACACACACACACACACACACACACACACACACACCCTATCTCCTGCCGAACCTGTTGTCCTGAAATATTTGCCTGTCTCATGTGCGTTAAAACCCGCGGAGTCATCACACACGTCTTTGTACACATCAGTGAGAGAATTCTAGCTCACAGGGAAGGAAGATAAAAACCCGGTGCTTCTGCTTCTGCTCACCGCTGCTACACTCAAAACTAAAAATACACTTTAAAAGATTTATATATATATATATATATTTGATACAGTCATTAAATCCACTCTCCGGCTTGTTCTGCTTTTCTGCAGTCAGAAGCTCATTTCTCTTCAAACTCCACAATTTCTATACAATCATTCGAATGGAAGATAAAACAATCCATAACATTCACTGTGATCTAAGTGTACAGTCTCAGGAATCAGGAGAAAGTCTTCCGTGTTATTTGTTCTTATGAAGCCTCCATAACAGTTTAACGTCCCAAATAAAATATGTTCAGGTTGGGGAAAGTGAAGATCTGACTGCAGAAGTGCTTTTTCACTGCATTCTTTGTGGCATTTCTAATGCGGTCCGATTCCGAACGATTAGTACCGCATGTAGAAAATGTGAAACGTTACCCCTGCGTCTGGCACCGGGCCTAACCCAGTCATGTGGGCGGCCATTTTGTACCATTCGGACTGCGCGGAAAGCTAGGCCAGCCGTCGCATTTCCGAAGTGAACTCATCCATGTTGCCTTGGTTCAAGAAAACGTCCTCTCACAGATGACATATTGCAAAACTCCTGAGCACATCTGGTGCTGTACTCATCTCCTCCTCCTCCTCCTCTTTCTCCTCTCCTTCTCTCCTTCTTTTCCTCTCCCCCTCTCTCCCCCCCTCCTCCTTGTTCCTTCTCTCCAACTGTCTTGAATATGAATGCAATGCACCAGAGAGACAAACACGAGTGCAGCTAAATGATTTGTGAGGCATGGGGGATTTGGACAGCCAGCTTGTTTAAGAACTGGACCGTGTGTGTGTGTGTGTGTGTGTGTGTGTGTGTGTGCGTGTGCTCACTGGGGATGTGGAGACAGCAAGTGCACGGCTTTTGGAAATGCTATCTTGACATTTCTGGAGTATTGAGAAAGCTTTTCCCCTCGTGCTCCCAAAAGTCAGTTAAAGTATCAAAAACACCAAGCATGGAGCTCTCGCAGCTATAACAGAACTAAATGAGTTTTAAAGTATATAACTATTTGTTTATTTTTAAAAAAGAGGCGTAGAATATGAGCGAAACACACAAAGGAGCAGGAGACGGGCTTGACAGTTGGCCGGTAGTTCCAGAGTAAAGCAGCTCGACTTCTCTCTTCTCTGAAGTCCGTGGCATGAAACCAAACGACCAACTTTTTAAACAAAGGGACTACTGTCTTGCATCGTTTCCCCTCTGTGGCATGGCTCTGGAAAAGCAGCCCTTATCAGAGTTTACTGCCGGTCTGTATCAGAGGACTACTCTGTGCTAACACCCGGGCCGAATGAATTCGCAGAGCTCCGAATGCAGCCAGCTGTAAAAAAAGAAAAAAAAAAAAAAAGAAAAGAAAGAAAGAAAAAGAAAAAGAAAAAGGCAGAGCGGCGCTGATTTACAGGAGCACTTTTACTCGCACACATAAATATGTCATTTTCTAATGGAAAGATTCCTCCCTGTCACTATCACATGATGAAATACCCTGCACTCACCCCGCTCCAGAATTACAAAACTACAAGGAGTCTTTTAGCGACGCTGGAATTCGTCAGCCGAGAGCTCGCAGCACGCAAACACTGGCCTAAAGTTTCAAGGTCGCGGGCCCTTCGCACTGTTATCCCTATTAAAAATCTTCAAACAACAATGTCTTAGGGATAGACGATGCGTGCCAAACACACATACTCGAACAGGAAACACACACACACACGCGCGCACACACACACACACACACACACACACACAGGGCTTGCTTATCATCTCCATGCTGCGTGAAAAACAGCCCCTCGGCTGAGTCCCCCGAGGTGCCGGAGGAGCCCGAGCCAGCTGAACTTGGCTTCCAATATCACAGGCACGCCACGCCTACTTGGCCTCAGAGGCAGCGCATTCCTGCAGAGCTCATTGTCAAAAGCCAAATGGTTTCTCTGGTGCACAGGCTGACACAACCGCAACGACATTTCATAAATGTGCTGAGCTCAAATGGAGGACAGCTGCAATTCACTGGGCCAGTCCACTGCCTCCTCATCTGCTTAACTACACACACACACACACACACACACACACACACAGAGACAATCCAGAACGTTAGGTTTAGAAAGGAAAGACGTTCACTCTTAGTGCAGGGGGAATTCTGCTCTCATTAGCGTGCTCAGGTTATCATGCAGTCACATGACACAATCACATCCCGCAGGCATCGTGCACATACAGGGTCGGCGCTGAACCACTGGACCACATCTGGTCAGGAGGAGCCGCATTTACACTGAACAGCAGTGAACACAACCGTGAACGTAAAGGTTTTATAAATGTACTGTATTTCTCTACGTAAGGAAGAAACTTAACTATAAATTATTTCGTTTTTCATCTTTTTAACTTGTTTTGTGTTTTTTTTTTTTTTCGTTTCCATGGTATAGAAAAGATCATTTGTTTTTGTTTTATTTTTATATGTAAGACTTAATACCTCAGCATAAAAACATCAACCCACCCAACCCGAGGTCATCTGATTAATTCACACTCTTTCAAACTCTTAAATGCGCTCACATTATTCTGACAAGTTTGGCTTCCCTCCAAACCCGCTGCCACTAATCTACGACACAAGCAGAAATTTCAGAATGAGAATAATACTAATGTTTCGTTTTTCCAGTCCCAATCATAAAATAACCTGGATGACCTACGGCGCTACCTGTCTGACTGCACGCTGATGAAGAAGGAGATGTGAGCCAGATGTGAGCGCAGCGAGAGCACCTACCCTGAGAAGTGCACAGGAACTCCACAAATAGCCGACTGCACAAGAGGAAATGATGGTTTAAGTGGGGTTACTCTTCTACAGGGCACGGAGGAAATGCTCGTCCCAGAGTATAAACAGCACGACATTTCAGTGCTGCTTCATGCTGAACAACACGGATATAACTCAATACAAATACTAATTATACAGAATGCCAGATTATACACTGCCTGGCCAAAAAAAACCCACTGATTCAGAAGAGTCAAATTACCGTCCTGTGTCAGTCAGAGAAAACATTCAAATGGAAGTGGGGTGAAGAGCTGTCGAGCACATTATTAAACCCTGGAAGGTCGGAGCTGAACCCGGAGAAGTGTGGTCAGAGAAACATCCTGAAGGGGCTGCGTTGCAAAAGACTCTGCAGTAGAAACCAGAGTGGGTTTAATAGTGACAGTACGAGCATTTTCATACACACACACACACACACACACACACAGTGTGATGAGGAATCACAGGATTGGAACTAAACAGCTGTGTGTAAATAAGAAAAACACTTGTTAGTGAGACTGGATAAAGGATAAAGACCAGACTTTGGAGTGATGTATAAAGGTCATGTGACCTGATGAGTCCAGACCGAGTCTATTCCAGAGTGATGGGCGTGTCAGGGTGAGAAGGGAAGCGCATGAAGCGATGCTCCCATCATGCATAGTGTCCACTGTACAAGCCTCTGGAGACAGTGTTATGATCTGGGGTCGCTTCAGTCGCCCAGGTCGAGACTCAGCAACGTCATGTGGAGATAAAATGAAGTCACATGACCACCTGAATGTACTGAATCACCAGCACATCACATCTATGGACGAGACAAACAAGTCGGATACACTGAACCCCCTCCCTGCAACCCACAGCACCTGCAGGATCCCCTGCCAAAGTCCTCGTGCCAGACACTACAGCGCCCCCTGAGGGCCAGTGGAGTAACACCCAGAGGGGCCGGAGTCGCCCAGTTCAGCAAGAGGAATCAAAAACCGTGGATTAATAATTATACCGTCATGGCTGATCCGTGTATGTACGTTATGTGTGTGTTTTAAAGTATGAATTAGGAAGCAGAAGATCTTGAAGTGAAGATAAATGTAATCCATAAGGGCCTGATATGAGCTCGGAGTTAGAAGGTTAGAGGGGTAGAATAGCAGGTAGAACTTAATGGTCTGCACTTGATGGATCTGTGTCATTCATAATGATGAAGCAAACACAACAGTTTGTTGTTGTTGGTGTTGTTGTTGTTGTTGTTATATACAGTACACACAGCTCTGCAGATCACCATTATTGATTATTTGTTGTCTTCATGGTGACAAACCTGCTTTTGGAAACAGAATAAGAGAAGAAAAGACAAGCAAACCGATGGTCTCCCGTCCTTACTCGAGCCTGAGTCGCTAGAGGAACGTTCCGTGGTTAGAATAGAGAGAGCTGGTGATTTGTCCCCGTAACCCCGTCCGAGGAAAGGACGATAGCGCGGCTGCAGGAGCACGGCTACACCAGCGATAAGGAAGCTGAACTTTGACTTTGAGCAAACGGAACTATGGATTACCACACTTGAGTAAACAGCAGGCGTGCTCGGTCTGAGTTTTACAAACATCCTCTGAGCCGTACTTCAGCTTCCTGATTCCTGACACAATATACGAGCTGCGGCGAGATAAAGTCAGAGGGACCGTCAAGTTCGAATGCACGTGTTCCTGTAGCGTCAGCTTCACCGGTGTAAAGAGAAGAAAACAGCAAGAACGTAGTTATCAAGCAGGACTTAATACATCATGTTGAGGGAAAACTCTCGGAGTAATTATTCTATAAATGACTTGAACAACGGATAAACTAATCACCAGCTCCAGCATCATCAGTTTTATCAAGCGAAGCAGTTTGCATTAGCGGCCAAGCTAACATAGCCTAGGGTTAATAGCTGGCTGGCTAGCTCACGAGTTTCTAGCTATATAATTAGCTCTCTAGCAAAAACACTCTTTACACATTAGCACCACCTACAGGCTGTAGCAGCACTCAGATGCAGTACATTTACATTCGCTACACAACATTAAAGTGATTAATAAGTCATGAAGAGTCACGTAAATTAAAAATTTTAATCAGACTTCATTCTGTACGACATCGTTCAATTCTGGAAATGGCACATGGCACACACGCACCTCGCTACGTCTTTACACGCGCCATCAGGGTTAAAACGAGTCATATTTGTGCGAGCGCTCGTACGTTTCAAACCATGGATTTGATCTTAGCAAGAACACACTCTGGGCTTTGCTCTGGAGGACGACGAGCGGTTAGTCAGTGTGTGAGTGTTGAGGTCCAGAAAAAGGAAAAAAGCCAGACGCCTCGCATTAGCAGCTGTTGCTAGCACTGCTATGTGATCCCCGCGCTGCCGGCGCTGACTGATGACATCACTCTTTACACATGCGCAGAGGCACAACGTTACATGGATCCAGAGCTGCTCATCTCCATTCAACTCACGTGACCACGTCTGGGATATCTGATGTAGGAACACATACGACACTCCGATCCGTTCAGACAGGCGTAAAAAATCAGATCTGTGTCACCTTAAAAAAAAACACATCGGACTTGTGTGGCTTCCGGCAGGTGATGTGAACGCACCCTAACAGACTCCTGGGGTTCGGTGTATTCATATAATTCATACTCTGTAAGAGTGAGCAGAAATAAATGTCGTGAATTTAGTTTTCAGAAACTGAAGTTAAAACAATAAGGTTTAATGATGCTGCGAGCTGACGGCGGAGTGAACCGGAGACAGCGGGAAAAGTAGAGCTACTTTAGTTTTTACCACGTAGGCGTTAAAAGATATTTGTCATGCCACACTCTGGCTATAGATTACTGCGCAGAGACGATGTGTGTGTGTGTGTGTGTGTGTGTGTGTGTGTGTGTGTGTGTGTGCTCCGCTCAGTTTAAACTCCTCTATGGCTGAAGCTCAGAAGATTTTCACAGTTTGCACTAAAAACAACATTTACGTGAACACTACAGCTGGGCTCGTACTCCGACTTTAAAGCAGGATTTAAAAACTGCACTTAAATACTACAGACACTTTTGAATGAATGGAGTTGAGGTCAATCATGCACTGATTTATTAATACAGAAAACAGGAACTAACTTCAGCGGAGACGATTAAAGTCAGACAAATAAATGAAAATAAACATTTCACAATCTGCAGAGGCAGGCTGCTCTTCCAGCAGAGTTTGTGACGGCAGAATTCAAAGTAAATGTGTGTGTGTGTGTGTGTGTGTGTGTGTGTGTGTGTGTGTGCAGGACAGACCTGTTGGCTGGAAGCAGTGACCTGGTTTAAATCCTGTGTGTTGTGGAAGTTGGACTGTAGGGATGTGGAGGGTCACAGCGCTCCGCTTACACTTCACTCGCCGCCGCCACACCATCGGATATTGGATTAGAGTCTTAATCTCTCGCTCCCTCTTTTCTCACGTTTTTTTCTCTTACTCCTCCTTCCCTCTGACCCGCATTGTTTAACTTCGTTCGCCAGTCAGTGCTATGATGATCACTAAAGAATTAAATAAAAGACTTTTTAAAACAGACAGTAAAATGACGGAGTTGACAGTAAATATCTCGAGTTATTCATGTCCTGTCATGTTCACACTTTAGTTTACAACACTGGACCTTTTATCTGAACTGAAGGTTAAAGGTCTATTAAAGGTTCTCGGACGCAGTTTTAGAAACTTGCCAGTGCTGGAAGTTAAATTCACAGACGAACTGCTTCCCTCATCCGCTCCCCTCGCGCTCAACCATCAATGTCAGTGTTTTACTGAACCAAAGGTTTTATTAGCATTTAATTCGAACTTGAAAGAGGATGTGTGTTGTTTCTATAGCTACGGCTCATTCACAGGGACTCGTGCAGCAGACGCGTCACATAATCGAATATTAATCATGAACACATTTTAATAAAGTGTGATTTTTTTTTTTTTTACAACAAAAAACCCATTTCAGGAAGGAGTCTCCAGTTCCAGGCAGCACAGTAGTGTATTGGTTAACACTGTGGCCTCACACCTGCAGGGTCGAGGGGTCGATGGGTCTGTATGTGTGGATGGGTCTGTATGTTCTCCCCCTGCTTGGTGGGTTTCCTCCGGGTATTCTGGTTTCCTCCCACAGTCCAAAGACAAGCTGATTAGACTAACTGGCGTTCCCAAATTGGCTGTAGTGTGTGAGAGTGAGCTTGTGCCCAGGCCTTGTGATGGACTGGAACCCCATCCATGGTGTACTACCCTGCTCGTGCCCAGAGCCCCCCGAGACAGGCTCCAGTGCTCCAGGCCTGCCGTGACCCTGTACAGGATCGGCGCTAGAGAGAATGAGCGAATGAGTCTCCAGAGTCAGAGCTTTGTAACGGTCGGTACGATTCTCAACATCTTCAGGACAGAGGAGTTTTTCGGTAACGTGACGCTCTGCTCTTTTTTGTCGTACGAACATCAACAGAGAGAAAAAAGTAGAAGCTGTTGAGGGAGCGACTGATGTCATTCAGGAAGTAGAAGATGACTACTCAGAACATTTACTGAAAGCCTGGAACAGTTAGAGGTGCGATGTGATGTTCAGTAATAATCGCCAGCATGTGGCTGTGCTATAAGGTGCTATAACACACTCTGGCCTGGGCTGTGGCTGTAAATAATCTGCTCATCATCAGGTCCAAAAACCTCAGCAGGACACTGAAGTCTTCTGGAGCATGGAAAGGAAGAAGGGGGAAGTTCGAAAGCACCTGCTAGGCGGTGGCAGCCACCGGACAAAGGCAGCTCTGTCCGGAGCGAGTAACAGTGGTTAGAGGCCTTTCCTCCAGCCACGCCAGGCCCACAGCACGGCTTTCTTACAGCCTTTAGTCTTCATCGTCTTCTACAGGAAGCCCTACAAGACACTATGGCTAAATCATACGGCTTTATGTTTGATTATGTACAAAACGGTCCTCCATGGCATCACGCTGCTCCAATTATTTAATGGGAAAAGACCACTGCTGCACTCATTACTGACCACACACTCACTCTCACTCTCTCACTCTCACTCTCTCTCACTCCCTCTCACTCACTCTCACTCCCTCACTCTCTCTCACCCTCTCTCTTCTCTCACTCACTCACTCACTCTCACTCTCTCACTCTCCCTCACTCTCTCTCACTCTCTCTCTTATCTCACTCACTCTCACTCTCTCACACTCTCACTCTCTCTCACTCCCTCTCACTCACTCTCACTCCCTCACTCTCTCTCACTCTCTCTCTTCTCTCACTCACTCACTCACTCTCACTCTCTCACTCTCACTCTCTCTCTTCTCTCACTCACTCTCACTCACTCTCACTCTCACTCCCTCATTCTCACTCTCTCACACTCTCACTCCCTCACACTCTCTCACTCTCACTCCCTCACTCTCACTCTCTCATTTTCTCTCACTTTCACTCCCTCATTCTCACTCTCACTCCCTCACTCTCACTCCCTCACTCCCACTCCCTCACTATCACTCTCACTCTCTCATTCTCTCTCACTCTCACTCTCTCTCACTCTCACTCCCTCACTCTCTCTCTCTCTCTCTCTCTCTTGTCTCTCTGTCTCTCGGTTTGTCTAGACTAATCAGTTCTACAGGAAGCATGCAAGAAACAGTTTGTGGAGGCCATTTTGGAGGCACTGATCCATAAAACTTGTGAAGGAATTTCCATTACCTTCAGATCCGACTCATTCTTTACCTCATGTGTTTCTTTTCTCCCCAAAACAAGTGTCTGTCTTTCATTGTGTCATAACTCCTCTGTTCTGTCCTCAAACCAGCATCGGACCCTTATAGAGGAAGTGTAACATCCTATCAAAATACACACACACACACAGAGAGGAGAAAAGCATATCTCAGATAACTCTCTACTGTGTGTGTGTGTGTGTGTGTGTGTGTGTGTGTGTGTGTGTGTGTGTGTGTGCGTGTGCGTGCCTCCCACCCCAGTGCATTAGTGAATCTACATTAATCTTGGCTGACACAGGCCAGGAAGGGCCTCTAAGGGAGCCGGGGCTGTACGCGCTCACGCTGCCTGCTCAAATATTTATCCAGGATGTTTTTTTTCACTGGTGAAGAAGAGGCAGGTCGCAGGTTAACTAGATCAAAATTAAAAACTCATTTAGCAAAAAGCAGACATGCATTCTGCTCGGAGTAAAACATTTACAGTCTGAGACCACACTGAGCATCTGGGAATCGTATTCATTTCAGACTTTTCACTGAAAACTGCACTTGAACTGAATGTTTTAGATTTTTGGGGAAAAAAAAAAAGAACTCCTCAGCTTTTTGCAGAATTTCCTGGTCAGCATTTCACTTAAAGCCAATGTGTTATATGAATTTTTTTTTAAAGATTTTCCACAAGTCCTATCTACTGTACGGGTAATTCTGAACACCAGTTAGGCTAATCTGTATGTCTTTAGACTGGGGGAGGAAACTGGAGGTCCTGGAGGAAACCCACCAAACACGGGGAGAACATGCAGACTCCATGCACGCGGACCCGAGGCGGGACTCGAACCGTCGACCCTGGAGGTGTGAGGCCGCAGTGCTAACCGCTACACCGCCGGGCCGCCTGCTTCAGGAACAAAGCCGTGGAGAACTGACTTCCTGTGAGCAGTTTGTTTCTGAGATCTTGTTCTCCTGAAGGAAGGAGAGCGCTGTGAAATTACTGAGAGACTCATCACGGAGTGACGCTCACTTTGCCCTTCACATCTGCACATTCTTGTCTTATAGCATTCTGGAGAGACGCTGCAGTAGTGCACCCTGTAATGACAGATCACATCGGGGAGAGGCGCGGACTGAGCCGTCACCAACACCGTACACTCCTCAAACAGCGATGATCGAGCACTCGATCAGTAACACACTCCGGACGTCCTCACGTCCTCGTCTGGGGGTACGGCAGGTTGGGGTTTTTGAATCTTATGCTTCCAACTGTTTCCTGTTTCGAGTTACTGCCTCTCTTTGTCTCTCCTCCGCACAGCGGGATCTCCAGAGCGGCGGGAAGCTTCATGGAGAAGGATTTGGCAGTGCAGCTCAAAATTATCTTTCATTCTTTTGAATCGTGCATTTCAGTGCCCGCGCTACACGGCAGACCCGCAGGAGCCGCGCGCTTCGACTGTGTCACGTCAGCAGTACTGAACCAGAGCCAGAGCTGGAGTTTTATGCAGCAGTTAAAACATTTAAAACAGTGATTAAGCTTTACGTAACACTACCATAAATTCATCGTAAACGTTATTATGCTTACTGATCCGCTTACACACACCGCAGAACGCGAGACCCTGAAAACATGTTGTGTTGTATTTCAGTAGGACTCTGCACAACGTCTGCTTTAGGATGCATGTTCTATAGTCCTCGAGAACTCTACAGAACTTCAGCTCTGACATCGTGACGCGAGGAGGACAGACAGGAGGCGAGACGGAGGATCGTTAAAACACTTCAAAACAAAACAAACACACGAAGTACGAAACAGGAAAACTGAGACTCGGGATAGGAACTCTGACAAAACAACAGAATAACATGGACTAAGAATCAAAAGGGCTGAATCTGAACAGCAATCTGAACAGACACAGGACAAAGGAACCGACTCAATCAAACACACACACACACACTATCTATAGACGCACTGATCACCTTAATGAGCTTCAGGTGATGGTCATTACAGCATGTGACTGTTGTAATCTGTGTGTGTGTGTGTGTGTGTGTGTGTGTGTTGGGAAATGGAGTCAGGAACAAGTTTTAATATAAAAGTCTCATAAAACACAAAAGCCAGGAGAGAACTTCAGGCAGGTCATGACCTTAATGATCTACAGAATCCCAGCGTCCGTCTGAGACACCATGCCTGTTCTACTGAACTGTTACTTTTTTGTGGAATGTTTTATTTTATTAGTTGATGAGAATTCTCCGATTTCTTCACTGCTAAATAAAACATATCAGCGAGTTACACACGAGCTCTTCTTGTCCGTGGTAATAAATAAATAATGGCTGCTGTAATGGATTATAGATTCTCTTTATTTCTCCATTCGCATGTCTGATGTTCTGCCTGTAGACATGTTTAGATGGACCGGAGTGAAGCCTGCAGCGTTTCTCTTACACACTCGGAGACGTTCGTCCTGGTTGAGTATTTTGTAATGAGTGAGATGGAGGTTGTGGAGATGATGGACAGGAGGTCTTGTGCTCTCTTAGTCCTGGTCCCAATCCTGGATAAACAGCATGCGGGCGTCTGGCAGGCCGTTTCTACAGGACCGTATTTCTATATACTGTACATGTTTTCCTACAGAAATGGGGTGTTAATGATCTGTAGCATTTCCTTATTTATTTTATAGAAATTCTCGAGACTTTGTTCTTTAGGAATTCTATAAGCTCATGCATTCACCTCCACGTCAGTGAGCAGGTCCTCCTGATTTCACTACCGTATGTAGAAAAGACCATTATTGTTTACAGTCCATAAATTCTCTAAAGCATGCTCTCTAACCTCATTACCTTCTCTGTCTGTCTCTATTGTCTACTCGAGGGAACGTTACACACCAACATCCTGAGTCCAGGATCGTCTGAGAAAAACTCATAATGAATTCAGGGGTTCTTCTCGTTTCTTAAACTGCATCTCATCATTTCTGTCCTTGTTTTTTTAGCTCCTCCCTCTGAGGAAGTCATTAAAGCTTGAAAGGAAAGGAAACAAATTGTGGACAGATGTATTTACCAAATAAGTCGACCTTGCTCACTGAAGCGTCTGAAGAAGTTGCTTTATTGACTTGACTTTGTTTCACAGTAATTGTGCTGACACACTGGATTAACTTGAATTAAAAACCTACATCTCTCATCAGTGCAAGATGCTGAAAAAATTAAAGATGTAATCATAAATGTACTCATGTTCTGACTTAACATACTGTAATTGTCTTGAATTCAATCATTTCTAACCTAAAAGTCTTGTATCTCATTTTAATAAAAGAGATGAATTAATTTAAGTGCCACGTTCTGGTAGTACACCATATAGTACACCGCATAGTACACCACATACACCCCATAGTACACCCCATAGTACACCACATAGTACACCGCATAGTACACCACATAGTACACCGCATAGTACACCACATACACAGCATAGTACACCACATAGTACACCGCATAGTACACCACATACACAGCATAGTACACCCCATAGTACACCGCATAGTACACCGCATAGTACACCACATACACCGCATAGTACACCACATACACCCCATAGTACACCCCATAGTACACCCCATAGTACACCCCATAGTACACCCCATAGTACACCCCATAGTACACCGCATAGTACACCCCATAGTACACCCCATAGTACACCCCATAGTACACCCCATAGTACACCGCATAGTACACCACATACACCGCATAGTACACCACATAGTACACCGCATAGTACACCACGCTTCAGGCCAGCATTACAGTCTGTAAACTTCACTTCATCATTCTGCAAAACTCTCTACAGTGTTGAGGCACCCAGACAGGGATTACAGCGTTAAGTCTTCTCAGTATGATGTAATCATCTCTAAGAAATGATCTCGGAAGTTCTGCCAGGTTGAAACACGAGCATCAGTTGTTCAGTTGAGCTCACAATTAATCATCATTTAATCAAAATGTACGACCGGTTGTACAGTGGAAACAGGATGCTGTAATGATGAAGGCTGAGGTTTATGAACACAAAAGCAGATTTTTATAAATATTGATTTAAAAAAATTATAAATCTAAATCCTTAGTTAAACATACATAGAGCAAAACACTGAGTGTAATTAGAGCTTGGATGTACGGATATCGTCAGAGTCGGCACAGAGGAATGCAGTGACTGGGAGGAGAGGGATGGGTTTGTGTTTGGGTGTGACAGATACACCTTTCCCCAATTTTAATTTGGTACCAAACATTATCCATATCCCTAATTCTGTACAACATTCTGTACATCTCATATTTTTCTGCATGAATTTGTTAAACTCTTACATTCCTGAGCTGATGAATCTGACATTTTGAGAAAAGGTTTATATTGGGTAAAAAATAAATAAAAAGTAATTAACTCAGAGCAATGCAGCAGAAATCTTTAACTGATTATTAATAATAATAATAATAATAATAATGAATAAGTGAGTTCTTGTGGTCTGTTCAGAGAGTTAAGAGTAGAGAAAATGGGCAGCAGTGGGAATAAAATCACATCAATAAATATCAAGTAAAGCCACCGATTCATCATCGTTTATCCAAATGTGTCAGGTTGAACACGCAGGACGCAAATGTACTACAGAAAGACAAAAGTGCAGTTTTAGTAACACAACTTTCAAAAATAAGACATGCTATAGGATCTGCACAAAAGCTTTTTTTCTTCTTCTTTTTGGATTTGTCTGTAAAGCTTACTTAAAAAAACACAGCCTCTTTTCACTGTGACGGCGACCCTGTATGTACTGTAAAAGGTCCTGAACAAAGCCAGTAGACACAATAGGCAGCCAGCATTACATTACTGCGTGACTCAGTTCCACTTCGCTGTAACTGGCAATTAACTTACAGCTCCGTTCCTACAGGAGCCCGAATAGTCCTAACAGCAGGGTGCCAGGTCTGAGTAAAACTTCAGGCTTAAACGGCGTCCTGAAACGAGTCCAGGTTTTCGAACGCTGGAGAAGGGAGATGAACATTTCCTCACTGTCTCAGGTTTTGCCTGGGAAACAATTTCAGCTCAGTTTGCATGAATCTTTAATTTTCAGTATCTGCAATACACCCATTTCATCATCATCATCATCATCATCATCATCATCATCATCATCATCATCATCAACAACATCTTGTACCTCCATTATCCTCTCCATAATGCCCCGTTCCCTCTCCCAGTCTCTATAATACATCAGAGACGCTCATACACATCACAGACACTCTACACTCTCCGCTCTTGCACTTTAATTTACACTTTAATTGCACTTTTTTTTTATAGAAATGTGACTCTGGCAAACCTGTTAGTCAGAGTTCCTCCCTCCACATGCACTCGCATCCACAGTGGCATGGTGGCGGTGTACTACATTATCCACAGAGTCCCAGCGTCGGACATTTAACTCACACACACTTACACACCTGAATCCACAGCTGCACTTTCCTGAACATATCTAAACACTACATGAGTGTAAACTTCACCTAAATAAAAAGTTTCTTTATTGAATTAACTAGCTCATGTACATTTTAATGATGAGAAATTATAGAAATTACACTAAAACCTCCCAATTAAAAGAATTAAAGATCAAACAGGTTCATTATTTTGTGCTGCACTCTCGTCTTATTGTGATTTTTTTAGAAAGTTTTTCAACTGGTTTTTGCCGCAAAGTCTTATACAAAAGATCAGACAGCGACCTAAATTAGTTTAATTAGACAACTACTACTACTTTAAGTGTAATTGCTGGGTAAGTACCAGCAGCATTCATTACTCCTGCGAGTCCCTGCGAGTCATTCTGTTCTCAGTTTTAGTGATTTCTATCAGGATGTTAAAGCTGGACTTTCCTTAAGTTTTATTTAAGATGTTTTAGTGAAACTAGTTGCATTGAGACCTGAGTCCTGTCCTTGTGTATTATCCTGGAATACTGATCATATTTATTCGATCATATACACACACACACACACACACACACACACACACACACTACGCTAGCGCTGCATCTAATTCTTTTGCTATTTAAAAATGTAAACGCTTCTCTGGAGCGCTGCTTTACCTCGCCTGTGTACAGTAGATAGAGGACTATATACACTATATTTGCACACACATACTATTTATTTTAGTACCTTTTGCAGCCTTGTTCACATCCTGTAGCGGTACATATCACAGTGTTTACAGGCAGGATCTGCACTTTCCTTATCGAACGCTGGACACACAAAACCATTCACACTAATACAAACACATTCTGCATATTTTACATCTATATTGTACTTGTAATTATTCTGTCCCCTCCTTTCTTCTCTGCTCTCCCAGCGATATTTGGATGTGTATTATATTTATTTATCGTTCAGCTGAGAACCGGAGCCTCACCACCAGCACGTCAGTGTGGTCTCTGGGATTTTGTGCACATCACAAATCAACTTAAAACTTAAAATATAACATAAACAGAAGCACAAAACTGACTCTCTTAAAAAAAAAATTTTTTTAAAAAGAACAATGTGCATGAATATTTGATGAGAGACAGAGCGCTGCATTTAGCATCCGAGTCGTCCTGAAGCCCAGAAGAATGTGGAGAACTTGACGTCCTGCGGCGCAGAAGCTCGAGCTCCAGGGAACGGTTGGACGCTGTGAGACGCTCCTGAAGTGAGACACTGGACTATCTGTTTAGAGAGGCTTTTGTGTGACATTCTGAACTACGCTTCTGTTTCCATTTGTCAGCTCCACACAGGCGTTTAGCCTAGTCATGCTTTTCTGTTTGTCCATTTTGGCCAGATTCTTTCTCCTCCTTTCTTCTTCTTCTTCTTCTTCTAGAGTGAGTGAGGGAGTGAGCGACGGAGTGAGCGAGGGAGTGAGGGAGTGAGGGAGGGAGTGGGTGAGGGAGTGAGGGAGTGAGTGAGGGAGTGAGCGACGGAGTGAGTGAGGGAGTGAGTGAGGGAGTGGGGGAGTGATTGAGGGAGTGAGTGAGGGAGTGAGGGAGTGAGGGAGGGAGTGAGTGAGTGAGTGAGTGAGGGAGTGAGCGACGGAGTGAGCGAGGGAGTGGGGGAGTGAGGGAGTGAGTGAGTGAGGGAGTGAGTGAGTGAGGGAGTGAGCGACGGAGTGAGCGAGGGAGTGAGGGAGGGAGTGAGTGAGGGAGTGAGGGAGTGAGTGAGGGAGTGAGCGACGGAGTGAGTGAGGGAGTGAGTGAGGGAGTGGGGGAGTGATTGAGGGAGTGAGTGAGTGAGTGAGTGAGGGAGGGAGTGAGTGAGTGAGTGAGTGAGAGAGTGAGCGAGGGAGGGAGTGAGGGAGTGAGGGAGTGAGTGAGGGAGTGAGCGACGGAGTGAGTGAGTGAGTGAGGGAGTGGGGGAGTGATTGAGGGAGTGAGTGAGTGAGTGAGTGAGGGAGTGAGGGAGGGAGTGAGTGAGTGAGTGAGTGAGGGAGGGAGGGAGGGAGTGAGTGAGGGAGTGAGGGAGAGCTGAGCGGTTAAAGAATGTGATTGTGTTTATTTGTGGGCTGTGTGTGGGACACAGGAAGCCTCAGGGGCCCCATGCTGTGTGTTATGGAGCGAGGAGGAAGCTGTTAGCGGTCTCTGTCCTCTATAACTGCCGGGGACGTAGTCCTTATGGAGCCAGCCCTGCTTTAACCTAAATGATTTCACTGTAAACAAGACAGCTGCCATCTTTCAGACGTGTGTATACGCGCACAAGTCAGTCGAAAGCTCCACTTGACCTATTTGGCCCGATCTCAATGCACCAGAGATGAGTGAAGTCCCAGCTAATTGATTAAACTGAAGCTTTTAATTCATGACTTTCCAGCGACGCGTCTCCACTTCTCCTATACTCGCTCCATTTTGAGGCGCAGCTCAGGAAAGCGTGTTATGAAACAAACATGGCTTTCCTTTTCTATTCCTTTTCCAGTTCAGCCTGAGGTTTCCCCCTCCGCTTCCATAATTTGCCTTATTCACCACATCCAGTTGAGTTTCGAGCTGGTGTCTTAGCTTGCAGTGGTCAGGCTTTTTCTGGAACGTTCTGCCCCCTGCTAGCTCTCTCTTGTGTGGTTTTCCTCTAAAGCACATGGCTCGTGTCCCAGAGGAGGATAGAACGGCTTGTGGATCGGGGCAAACACGGTCAGGCCTCTCTCACATGGGCATAAACACCGAGCGCTCTAAACAACAGGCCAAGAAACTGCTCCATTCAACAATTTGTTCTGTTTCCAAATCCTCTTTTCCTTTTATTGCAAAATGGAGGGAGAGGGAAGAAAAAGGAAAAGAAACCCTCCTTCGTTGTGGAGCATCTCCTCTTCAGTGTACCCTGAGCTTCCAGTGGAGAAGAGAAAATCACACCGGCGTCCCAGAGCCAGGACGAGAGACACTATTCCTTTGCTAATGAATCATTTCCGCAGTCCCACCCGGCCCCTGTAGATTGTTAGACTTTCTCCGCAAAATGCTGTGTTCAATCTCGGGCTTAAGGAAAATTATACTTCGAGCAGCACACAAAATCCGAAATGGACTTTCAGCTGTGAAATTCAAAAATAGAAACCAAGGCTTTACGTG
The DNA here is from genome assembly GCA_030347435.1 of Clarias fuscus. Lineage (NCBI taxonomy): Eukaryota > Metazoa > Chordata > Actinopteri > Siluriformes > Clariidae > Clarias > Clarias fuscus. Next base: position 420,864 of record CM059230.1, on the reverse strand, counting down.
TGGTTAGTTTTGAAGCGGAGTCTAAATTACAAAAAGGCTTGATTGTGGTCTATTTTTGTAGCAGGAAAATTGGTTACAAACCCACACAAAACTCAGGCATGCTTCGAAGAAAATATTTCAGGCCATTGAGAGGGAGACTTCAAATATAAGTCCTAGTCTGGAGTGAGCAGAGGAGCACATGTACAGGGTTTCCCGTTATTTAAGACACAACATAAAGTTCCTGCTGTACGTAAACAGAACGCAGCGAGAATTTCTCCACCTTTACACTCAAATGCAGGACGTCGGCGGATGTTAGAGTTGGTTAACATGAACACAAACGCACCCACAGAATGATATCCAACCCAGAGCAATGTGCTTTCTAAGTCATAAAGTGTTTCTGTCATAAAAACCTCTGGACTTTTTGAAGGATCTATTCTGTGCCTTCTGCTGGCCAGCGAGGTGGCGGGGGGTCGGCTTTAGTAGACAGCTCTTGCAGGGGAGCAGATAGCATCATTTAACACTTTAAGGATCATACATCCTGTAAAGAGTTTTTGGCTCTGTCTGAGGCGTTCTTGCCAACACCACCCAGCGCTCACCAGTCGCCAGTGCCGCCTGCCCTCTGCACCTCGCTCCCTCTTTATCAGACTTTTAGCACAAGGAGTGATTGTAAATAAGTCACAGGCGACCCTTGCTCCCAGGCTGCAAGAGAGAGAGGAGAAATTAAGGAAAATAATTAACCTAATCCGGGACCCGGACGGCTAGTTTACGGCCACCTAATAAAGCCGGCGGGACGTCTGGCTCCAGAGTGGTGGAGAAGTGCGCAGTGCGATATTAGAGCTTATCTGTTTACTGCTCGTTTATGTGAGTATTTGGTTTTTCAGCCCAGTTGTCCGGGTGATGTGGGTTTAGCGTGCGTCTGAGAAGCGACTCTCCTGTAACAGGATCACACCATTACCTCTCTGAGATCGTTTTCGGGCCGGTGTTGTCACCCGGACTCGGGTCGTTAGTTACCAACGGTGAAACGGCGAGTGCGGTTTTTGAGACCTGAACCCGTCCAAGAATCCCTTCGACAGAAGCGTGGTGCGGTCCTCGCACCCCGCGTGTGGGAGCTGTTTGTGCTCGGCACTGCATGCAGAGTAACGTGATTGGTTCACTTTTCACCTGTTTATACTTTAGCCATGCCAGGAAAAGGGTTGTTATAGTTATTGATATATAGACTTTCACAGGAACACTGTAATTAGTTCACCTTTGCCGTCTGAGCTCTTGTACCGTTGTGAAAATAATAATCTCCCGCAGACCTGCAAGTCTAAAAATACCGTTCTGTAAGAAGAGCTACTTGTTTCCAGTAACCTGTACAATGGTGTGCCGTGCATGCTAATAAAAAGCTCTCCACTTTACCTCCCGGTTCCACAGGGAGGAAACGCCGTGGCAACATGATGGACATCAGTTAGAGTTACTTAGCAGTCATTTCTATTAGCAGTCAAAAGCAAAAACCCTCTAAGTTGCAGTACGAGCATGTCAGGTGTGTACAGTGTACAGTACACTTATACACTGTAGTAGTGTAGAGTCGTAGGAGAGCAACATGAAAGACTGCAGTGTACAAGTGTGAGATGCCTGAATCCTGAGCCACGTCAATAATCACGCTCTGATTTCCCACCTCGGCCTTGTTTAATTAACTTCCACATCAAGACTCCTCCTTTGCCCCTGGCTGCTGCTGCTCTCACTCGCGCTGGTTCTGCTCCGGGAGTCGTGATGTGCCGAGATAAGCTGTGTGAGATAACACTATAACACTCAGACTGGTGGGAAGCTGTCGCGCTCGACCCGTCCACCTGTCAGGATTTCTGAACTCTGTGTTCAAATGTAATCCAGGCAGATGTTGTGCAAACAGATGTGAAGTGAGTAAAGGGTGACGTTCTGTTGTTTTTGAGGTTGTATTTGTGAGGTTCTGTTGGGTTTGTTCATTCAGCAGTATCACGACATCATTTTATCAACAATGTCATTCTGAAACAGTGACTTTGATAACGAGCTCCAGACCCTCGCAGACTCCAAACCCCAGAGATAATCGGTTCCGAACTGACCTCAGAGCAACTGGGAGTTTAATTTATGACCCTAATTTATGAATCTGTGTCAGGTCTGTGCTGAGCCGATGCCACAGGGTACGCACGTAGCCTACAGCAGTGGGTCGCGGCTCCGGTCCTGGACATTTCAGTGTTTTCTCAGCTTCCAGCTCACTAATCAGCTAATTAACAGACGTAATAGGACTGAGTATCTTAGAGAAGGGAAAACACTCAAATGTTCAGGGCAGGGGTCCCTCAGGGGCGGAACCACTGGCCTACGGTGTTGTGAGCATTTATACTTGTGCGCATGTGTGTCTGTATTGCTCTCCAATTACACTGCCAAGCCACTAGCTGGCACTGTGGTTTCTTTGCCACTGTGCTGAGTCACTTTGCCACTTTCTGTTTTTTTGTGTATTACAAACAATGGCAATAAAAACTGAGTGGATCTTTACAGAGTTGCAGCTATCAGCAACAAATTGTGCCAATCGCTGCAATGTGCAATTATACTCCTTTGGAGAACTTCAGGCTACGTAGACTACGCTTCTACTCAGTAACTACGCTAGACCTACGCCGTGGACTTGATGAAGAACCATAAATCAGGCTTGACTCTGTAGGCTTGTCCAAACACTTAACTGCCTCATATGTTTAGCATCATGACACATGCAGTGATTTATAATAAAGAAATACACAATGTACAAATTCTAGCCTAACATCAGGCACAGCTATGAGAGTAATGCTTAGGCTTATGCTAGTCATGTGCTAAGAAATGTTAGTGTTTCTGAAGACTCTTGGTAGTTTGTAAAGTATAAAACTCATTTCACCCGCATTCAAAAAGCTTCTTCTATTCTCTCAGAGCTCCTGTCTCAGCTTAAAAAGTCCTAGCTGGGAGTCCTAGACTAAAAGTGATTTAGGAAACTTCTCAGAGCGACTCTGAGTAAGTAAAGTATAAAACCCTTTATCTTAGTGAGGGGGCGTGGTCGACCCTGTTTATAGGGACGATGAAGCAATTCAAGGACAGTGATTGGCTGATAAAAAATCTGTAAAGATCTTAAAATTCGCTCTTTGTGAGAATAGAATATATGATAATAGAACAGACAGTGAAATCATAATGTTTGTATATGAAGATGATGCATAATCATGACTACAGGCTACTTTATACAGACAGGAAGTGGCCCCTGACCAGACAGGAAGTGGCCCCTGACCAGACAGGAAGTGGCCCCTGACCACGGACAGCAGAGGAGAAATTCAACCTTTTTAGTTATGGTGAGGCTGCCATGATGTTCAGACCTCCTGCCGTCAGACCGTACACCAATAAACACTCTGTTTGTTGTTCAGTGCTTGACAGGACAGGTTCAGGATTAAGCAGAGCACACACACACACACACACACACACACACACACACACACACACACACACACACACCGAAAGCTGGCGGTGTAGGAATGGCAGCACAGTCGAACAACTGCTCGTCTTATACAGACCCCTTGTGAAACACTAACACACTTCTGTATAGATCCAACAATGCTCTGAATATAGGAGGCACTTCCCTTTGGCCTGGATTTCCAGAGAGAGAGAGAGAGAGAGAGAGAGAGAGACGCAGTATCACATTTCAAACCATGATTTACAATGCAAATTAGATCAGCCTAAATGTCGCCCTTATTCCAGGCTTCAGGCGAACCAGATTGTACAATACAACTCTGCAGTGTGTTACGACTCAGGAGCTGGTGGGGGGGTGAGGGGGGGGGGGGGGGGGAGTTGAGTCCATGTGCAGAATGTTGCATTTATTTAATAACCAACTCCGGGCATGCAGGGCAAATACGCCAAACCTGAATCTTAAAGTAGAGCAGACAGCGATCAAACACAATAAGGCATGATTCAGCCGACTGTGAGAATAATCCAAAAGGCAATCAAAGAAATGTCTCGAAACCCAGGAGGGCTACAAATGATGTTCTGAGGATGGTAATAATCAGCAGAACGGAATCACACAGAACACACATTTGACCTGAGAACGAGGTGAAGGTAAACCCCTGGTCATCTACCCTGACGCAGTCCTCCAGACCATGGGAACATGGGAACAGTGCAGATACACACCCGGGGAAAACATCTTCTCATTCCCAGGCTCATGTGTTCTACCTGACCGTTTGATTGTAGGAGATATCTTTCATGAAAACATCTGGCCACACACCAGTATGTAATAAAATCTACTGCACCCTGTGACCAGCGGTAGACAGATGTGGGAACTCCCTCTAGAGGACCCAAAGAACGCAAGGTTTGTTCTGGAATGTATTCATACTTAAGAGGATCCCGCTCGCTGTATGGTGCATTTATTCAGTGGAGGTGAATGAACGTTATTGTTACCCAGGCTGATGGTACTCTGGGTTCCCTGATGCCTGGAACTCGTGCAGGTCCGTTAGTCTGAACCCGGGTGATGTTCATGAGCTTCCAGAAAGCTCGGCAGTTCTTTCACAGTTTGAGGTTAAGGTCATGGGGTTACAGTTTTTATCTTGTCCATTTCTACTCTTCAGAAACCCAGAATGGATCACCATCTGAATAAATAATCAGGCTAATCTCGAGAAGCAAAGGCATTGATGAGTCCAGACATTCCTAATGCTCAGACGTGAAGTTAAAGGCTGCTTTGCATTCATCCTCCCCTCTGAGATGTTTAAGGTTGTAGGTGCTATGTAAATCTAAGTTGTTAAAGATTTGTGTGTGTGTTGTCCTGCAGTTTAACGGCTGAGGTGACGGGGTGAAGGATATCTGCTCTTTAGAGTGACATTTCAATCCTCTGTAGTCAGTGTAGGACTGGGATTTGAGGCCTTTATTTTTTTTTTAAAGAGAGAGAAACCCAAGGAGGAGAGGAATGAATGTAATACAAAATGAATTCCTCCTTTGCGTATTCTTCCATGTCCTGTGTTGCAGCGGCTGATGGATGGACTTTACAATGTTGGATGAAGTTCCAGGAAGCCAGTCAATTTTGTTTTTAATGAAAAGCTCAGCAAGCTCCAGATAAGTTCTGTTATCTTGACAGTTTTGTTTCTGGGTTATATCTGGGTTATGTAGCATGGAATAATGATACGGTCCCCTCCAAAACTACTGGAACAGAAGAGCATTTTTTTTGTTTGTCTTTGCCGTATGAAGAAAACGTCTGCAGGGTTGGGTTTATTTTTTTTAAATGTGAGAATAGATCAGAATTTCAGCTTTAATTGCATGATATTTACATCTAAATGTGTCGAACAACTTAGGACAAACACCCCCCTTTATGGCAAACCACACAAATTATTAAGTTGTGCAAAAGTATTGGAACAGACAGATAGGTCTTGGGTGTGTGACAGCGCGAGTGCACACTCTGATTACAGCAACACGGGGACATTGCAGTTACTTAGAAATTGAAAATGAATCTGTAATTCATGTAAATATTTCCTAGACTCTCCTTTCCACTCAACATATTGCTGTGATAATAGTGTTTGTAATGAAAACCTTGTGCTAGAAGAATGCCAAAGAGAACATTTCCCCTCCTGCTCTCAGACTTATGGAGCCCACTGGATGAGTTAAGTACATTACTGGAGTTCAAGCATGAGCTAGTTAGTTAAATTCAGCATGTTGTTGCCCCTTTTCTCCAAATTACACACACACACAGGCCCTCCTGCCTCCAGTGTTTTTTCTCCTTAGAGGACACGCTTACATGGATTACATCCATACAGTCATTCTCAGGCCTCTAATCACTTCAACTCTGATGGAATGCAGAATTAAGGGCAGGACTATTGTGGTAAAAAGCCGCGCATCAGTCCGGCGCTCGTCCAGTCAGTCATGTTAGTTAGCTTGTGCCTCTGAAATAAACAGAGGAGGAAATGAACCCCGGCTACTTTGGAGACATTCCAATTTCATAATTACAGATTCCATATTTTACCCTTTAAGTTAACACAGGAAGTGTGTGTGTGTGTGTGTGTGTGTGTGTGTGTGTGTGTGTGTGTGTGTGATATTACACTTTTCATCCCTCGATCTCTCTTTCCTCCTCTAAATGGTCCGTTTCATTGCAGCGTCTATGCAAATGAGCTACTGGCTGAGCAACGAGCTGGGGGAGGGGCTTTCCTTATATGAGGTCACATTAGGGAAATGTAATTGGCTTGTTTAAGTCTCAGCAATGCAAAACTGAAAAAACGGACAAAAAAAGCCAGTAACGTTTTTTCTCTCTCTCTCTTTTTTTTATACTCTCACACTGGACGCCATCTGAAAAACTAAACAAGACTAAAAATGTGAAGTTTCATAGTATGTCTCCTTTAAGAATAAGTAAATATAAATTCCAATAAAATATCCATGTTTAGCTAGGTTTCTATCCTAGAAATGGGCTGCGACTTTCTTGGACACTACGCCAGTCAATTTATGGAATCAAATCCCATCTAAGGATCATTTCAGACTTTGACATCTTTCTTACTCTATATATTCCTCCTGTCTCTGCTGGTTGGTCTGCAGCACAGATGGTAACATCTTCACCAAGTATTTATTCCATCTGCATAGCATGGACGCATGCCGGTCTGCGCTGAAACATCCTCTCTGAGATTTATTGACCCGGAGTCCCTGTGTGGAGCTTCACAGAAGGTGGAAGGATTCTGAAGCATGAAAAGGTTATGAAGACGCGGGATACACAGATGCCACTGTCCTCTAACGCAGAGTGTGTGATATATAGACGGCATCCTATAAGACAGCGCTCCGTGCATGCAGCCTGTAACCGTGCTTTATCACCGCACTGATTCATACCTGATGAGTGATTGGCTTGATGACAAAAGCATCGGCCGCTGTCTTGTTTAGGGTCATGGAGAAGGCCTGTGGAAGGAGGACTGGACCTCTGACTTCGACCTCCAAAATTGAAGAACTAAAGTTTATTAGAGGACAGACTCAGAATTCCGACAGGAGTGTGAGCCACTAGAATGATGTCACCAGCGCGCGCCCCAGCCGTGTCAGTTTAGGGAAAATAGAGGGAGGAAGTTTACGCAGCCAACTTTGAAGCACGGCTGCAGGAGCATGACTATTTATAAAACTAGCAATCCCTGGCTAAAATTAATAAATATGCACAATTGAAGGCATCCTGTTATTTTGTGGCCAGGACGGAGGAAGTTATTTTGTGGTACACTGATAATTTTGGTTAGAACACCAAGCTATAAATACTGTCAGCGCTGCTCCCTCCCAAGTACCAAATGAAAATCCGGTGTTTGGCAAAACAACAGCGAGGGGTGTGTGTGTGTGTGTGTGTGTGTGTGTGGAGGGGGGGGGGGGGGGGGGGGGGGTGTGGGGGGGGGGCGTACAGCAGGAATTTTTTCACTTCAGCAAGATTGTTTGCCGTTCAGTCAGAGCCATTGTCACAAACTAGAGCCATGAGTAAAGAAAAAAACCGTGCGGTCAGGGAGAGAATCCTGCCAGGAAATAGTTTCAAAAGAGCATTAATATTCCAGATGCTTCCACATATAAACAACTCGGGAACAGCTCTGTGGAAATTCGATTTGCTGTGTGGCGCAACAACCTAGTGCATCTATTGCTTAAACGTATCTGTGCCTGCGCTCCAAACTGCAACGTCCTGTGTAGGGAGGGCGAACGGGCGGGCGGGGGTGCGGGCGGGGGTGCGGGCGGGCGGGTTACATAATGTGCTACGTGAATTGCCAGTTACCAGTGCCAGTTACGCCAATGTGCTACGTGAATTTCATCACCTGCTGTTGTCTGTCTGGTGGCTGTAATGCCGTGCACATGACACACACACACACACACACACACACAGAGGAGCAGCAACAGTTTTTAATGAATTCTTAAATAAACTTGAAAGCTGTCAATCATTTGACTTACAGACTTGTGATGTCTATTTTTATTTTGGTTGTCATTTAATTATTCTTATTATTCTTATTATTGCGTTTACATTTTGCCCTCACTCTCTTACACAAACAGCTGAATGATCGACTGGATTCAGGGATCTTCTGCACGTGATAATTGAGGAATCTAATGTTTCTCAGCGCTGTTCTTACTGCAGGTCACAGAGCTTCTCACACCACATGGTTCATCTCAGCGATCGCTCTCAGACTGAAAAGATGCCGTTCACACTGGATAAGCTTAAAGTGAGAGAAACTCCAGATCAAACTCTAATCGTCTGCACCCGATACCCCCCCCACCAGCCGTCTGTCTCCGCGCAGCCAAAAAAGCACGTTGCTGCCCTTCTCAGAGTTCACGTGTTCCCAAGGGAAACTCGAGTGGCATTTCCTACTGAGGGCAGAACCGTGACACACAGGCAAGGGCTAGAAAGCAAGAAAAGGCTTTTATGGCTCGATGGAAATTGTTTTACAATCACCTCCGCCAAAGCCTGCAAGTCTGGTGATGAGCTCCTCATCGTAACGGTAGCACATCTGTACACATCGTTATTGTTATTACAATCTATATTGTTGTTTTAGTAAAATGCCTACAATGTTTCACATTCACACTATTCACAGCATGAGGATGAAAAGTAAGAAAGAATAAGAACCTTGTCGTTTTTTCCTCACATGACACTACGCACATGATTTCTCGTTCTAAAATTAATCACTCAAATGAAATCAAAAAGCGAACCACAACACCCGGAACCAGTTTGCATCCGAGTTCTTGCGGCAAATCCTTGGCATTCCATTTGATGGCTAAACATAAACAGACCCTCTAATTCATTCCGGTGGGTTCTTCCATGTCGTCACCGTGTCCAGGCCTCCAGCGGAGCGAGCCGGCAGCGGAGGCCACCGTGACCCTGGCCTGTTGCCGTGGGATATGAGCTGGAGCCAGCTTGGCTTGTTTAAGCCTTGTTTATGGCCTCTGAAATGCAGGAAGTGCCGCTAGGGATTCCTGTTGGACCTGTCTTGTAGTTAATTTTACAGCCACATTTTATTTACTGATGGTTATGTCGGGGCCCTTGTCATTCACAAGCAAACAAGCGGGGTCTGAGCTCGTTATAGCTGCGCCCCCCCCCCCCCCTCCTCCTCTCCCTGCATTCCTTCAAAGCCCTCGTCCTCTAGTATTCCGTCGACAACAAGAGCCGAGACCCCCGTTCCCGTACGATGGTATCGCTGCACTCGGGCCGCACGGTAGGCCGAGGCAGCGAGCGCTCTTTGAGCTTAAGGAGCATTTTGTTTATTCCTCTCGTCTGTGCTTCTGCCGAGGTCTGGTTTTGATTGCAGTTTTGGAAATGAGAGGATGGAAGTTGCACTGAAATCCTTAGCAAGCTGTGCGGTATGTGCTCGTTCCACAATCAGTCATATCTTTATTTCATTAGCAGACTGTTAGAAAGACATCAGGCAGGATGGATCAGAACCTGATAAAATTTTTTTTAAAAGTCCTGGATTCACATTCAACAAAGAGGAACTTTAGTTTAACTTTACATGACGGATCATGGAGTTGTTTTGTCAGTTGGGGGACAATGCAGCTCCATTCATGTGGCAGCTGGCTCCATCCCAGGGCCATGTTTATGTGGCTGCGCAGCCCTCATGTGACAGATAAAGGCAGGCAGAGCAAACAGGAGCTGAGATAGCACGCTGATAGAGTGTTCCTGGGCTTCCGGTGCTGCATATTTGCCATCTGAACAAGTGGGTTATAAGTGGTGTGGGTAGCTGAGAGGGTGTGTGTGTGTGTGTGTGTGTGTGTGTGTGGTGGGGGGGGTTCATGAGTCCCGAGAAACTTTACAGACTGAGGCTGGGGCCTGCCCTAACCTGACGGAAAAATATTGTTGAAATACACATCAAAGAGCAAGAGTCAAACTGTGACATCCGTGCCCTCCCTTTTTCCACTTTTTCTACTTAAAACATCGCCTGAAGAGGAGACGATCCACATCTAGTCTGACCATCAATCAGCATCGTGACCGCGGATTCTGGATCTGCTGCCCAAACATCACACGGGAAAAGTTAATTAAGTGTTTTGGGATGAAATGTGGCCGAAAATGCTGCGCCTCCATTGAATACGCATTAGGGGACACAAGAGGTGGATCCAGAGTCGAGAGAGAGAGAGAGAGAGAGAGAGAGATGGACAGACACAGACAGAGGCCTCATTCAGGGATTGAGTTACTTCACTGGCGGGAGGAAGCCGTCCTCTATCTACCCCAAATTCCACATTATAGTCAGTCGCTTTACACCTTGTGGATTGTGGAAGGAGATGAGAATGACAGCCGCGTCTTCATTTCGTCCTGTCCCTTCCTTTAACATCTCCTCTGAAATAATTGTTCCAATCAAATAATCAAACTCTCAGTAACTAACAGGACTGAATCAACAGTAGACAGGAATATCTTTTTACACGCTGCTCTAAAAGAAAAGCGACAGAGGGCTGTTCTTCACAAAGCGCCACCAGCACCTCCATCACCATGGCCTTCCATTCTTCCACATTCCATCCGTCCTCACTGGTGCGTGACGACCAAGGCATGAAGAAGAAGAGGCACAAAACATCAAGAACACAGCTGGTTTCACAGCAGAGAGGAGCAGAGACGAGCCTTTGTCTTCCACCGCACTCGCCGAAACCAGTGGCACCGAGACTGCATGGTCTCATCAACCCTTAAAGAATTCAATCAACCTCTGGTGGACCGTGAAAATTTTGGACAGACAATAGTAGTTAGCTTATTAGCAATCAGGAAAGGTTAAACTTGTTGGACAAGTTTATTGTGTCCAGCTGTTCAGGTTCAAGGAAATCTTCTCAATGTATTATTCTGAATTCTGAACTGATTTCTTTCTCTCCATCTTCCTTAAAAGGTTTTTTTTTCCCCTTCAAGGCCTGGCAGACAAATATCAAATTATTTCTATTTCCACCACACGTGTGTTTTTTAGTCTACACACTAATACAGTGTGTCTGTGAAAGAGCCGTGAGATCTGGTCCGGAGCTGAGACGAGTCCAACGGAAAGGTCTCATTTGAGTGTGGGAAATTGGGAATGTTCTGCATGCCAGATTAGAGGAGATCTCCTGCCCCCTCCAATGAACTGTGTCAGTTTTCCCAAGAATGAGCAAGCTGCAGAGCATTCTGACAGAAGTTTACACCAATATAAAACTCATCTGCCCTTTACACTCGAGGGTCCTGCAGCCTGTGATGAGGATCGGCCGCGTTTATCATCACCTCCTGTTGTTGCCTGATTGTTTAACTGAATGCTAATCGGTCCTTGGCGTTGTTTTGTTGAAATGCACTACGGGAATGATGTGTTAATAATCCTCATCCTTTCTTCTTTTTTTTTTTCAGTACGGTGACCTGAACGTCACCGAGTCAGCAGGGACGACTGACAACACTGGCCAGGCCGAAAGGGTTAAATCCATTATTCATTCTTTCATTCAAGAAGAAAGGCGGGGTAGACGGAAGGAGGGGGAGGCAAAGAAGTAGGCACAGCTCAGCCACCTGCCACATTCTCCGACAACCATCGAGTCAGCGGAAGGAGCCATTTCTGCAGGAAGCCACGCCGGCTCAGGAGACTCGCTTAGCCCTTGTTGTTTCTGCTCCTCTGTCTCGTAAACCCATTACAGGCGTGAGAGCCAGCACGCTTGACTAGAGCGTTTCAAAGCAGGAAGGAGATTCAGCCTTGCCCATTCAGGAGAGAGAGAGAGAGAGAGAGATGAATGGATTAAATAACAGGCATTACCACCAGCAGCATGTTTCCTTACACCTGACTTCACTGATAGATAGCAGTCAGAGCTTAGAATGGAAGCCATTCACTGGCAGAGAGCGAGAGAGAGAGAGAGAGCGAGAGGGAGAGAGAGAGGCAGTTAAACGTTAGCAGAAGGCAGAATATTAAAACAAGTGCAGGAACCGGGAATGGCTCTCATAATCGGAACGACTCGAGCGTTGTTTATTAAACAGTCCCTCTGTTACTCCAAACACATTCTGGAGGTTTGTTTCAGGTGTGCGCTGTGCACGTGGAGGAATTACAGTCATTAAGCCACGCTGAAAGGGAGCAAATACTTAATGCTGTGTATCCCGCTGAGGCCCACACACTCAGACTTGTCAAGGACTTCAATCTCCAGGATCACATCTCAGGGCCCCACTCGCAGTGCGGGCCAAAACTCAACACGTGCACAGGGGAAGTGGCTGACCTGTCCGAGAGCGCTATGAAAACACACACACACACAGCTCTGCTGAGGTCAACACACACACACACACACTCTCTCTCTCTCCCTCCTCATCAGTTCTCTGATTACCTGTCATCACAGCTGAGTGTTCACTACACCACTTTCAAAACCTCAGAGTCGCAGACGTACTCGCACTGCAGCGCACGTCACACTGACTCGAAGCTCTCGCAGATGAAGTTCACACACACGACACGTTCAGTCTTTCAGCTGGAGAGACGCGCGCCCGAGCCCCAAAAATAAACCCAAAAGCTACGGTTGATATCATTGTTCTGTTTGTGCCGATGTATACAGAGAGGTCCGTCTGTTCTGCAGAGAGCTGGAGGTACTGGAGGAGAGTGAAGACCAACATCACTGCGTTTATAGTTTTTTCTCAACCACTAAAGAACTGGATTCAGGGATCTGCTGCACATGACACAACATGAATTCAGTTTCCTCCCGCTCTCCTCACGGCTGTTTCTCAGCAACGATGCTAGCGACAGAGGGGTTCACACTCCATGATTTATCACTGAGAAACGCAAACATGCTTAAAAATATGGGCACCCCCGGGACCTTGAAAATCAGGTTCCTGCAGGAGCACACGCTGTGGGAGCGACAGTCCACTGGTGACTGAGGAATCATGCAGGTGCACTCGGCTCAAAGGTCACTTCAAAACCTTTCCTTTACATTCCCACATTTGTCCATCAGGAGGGGCTGTACAGAGACATGCTGTCCTCCCTCCCTCCCTCCTAACAATTCTTTTCCACAGCACAAGGGAACAATAATAATCCCTTTGCCTCATACTGAGGGCACTGCCAATTAAAGCCCAGCCTTTAGTCGGTGTGCGAGCACAATTCGCTAAAGGCTCTAAGAATGTCAAAGGAAACAAAAGGCCCTCCTCCTGCTAAAACTCTGACCCAGGTGTTTTTGCACCCGCGCAGGCAGAGCTGAAAACCTCGGACTCGTTTCTCTTCTCCACTACTTCATTCCTCTGCTCCGCCTCCAGCACCTGCATCCCTCCGGTGGGGGACGTTCCAGAGAGGAAGCCCTGCAGGCGTCTCCCAGATGGTTCGCAAATTGCACCTTCACTGCAATTGCAGCTTCCTCCACAGGATGCCACACCTTATGCTGACGGAAGGGACCGGCACTGCCGCGCTTTACGCGCTGGCCCACACTGACGGTCCTGAACGCAGCGCCGAGTCGGGCTGTGGACGGACAGGACAGTGTGTGTGTGTGTGTGTGTGTGTGTGGATAAATCACTTCTGGATCCTGGTCCATGTCATACTCAGTTTAAATTTAATGTATTCAAATAATGATACACTTTAAATAGTTTAAACTTTAAACATACTGAAGTATAAAAAGTACAGTTTTGGGTGAATTACTTGTTAAACTGTTGAAGATGATTTTTCATGTTAATACACACATGTACGTATAGACTTTGAACGGGCTACTGGAATTGATGTTATGCTAACCTGGCATTAGCAAAACAAATTAGGCTAACTTAGTTAAATATTGCCAGCTAACACAGCTAGCATTAGCACAACTGAAATATCTCGCCTTGACATACTTTCACGTGCCTTCTAAGGCTATAAGTAACATTTTCAGGAAATTCTTTCAGATTTATGAATACACTACAAAAAACATCATCATCTAAATATTAGAGTTATAATACTTATAATATAAGTAAAGGACAACAACAAATAATTCTTACTCCAGTATTAGCCACTCCAGTGTACTGATGAGCGATTAAGATTAAATAGGTCATATTTGTTGGTCTTGTTCACAGGGTTTTGCCGTCCGTATCTACCGGGCCGTGAGCACAAAACTGTAGTGCAGTCGCTGAAAATCTGCGTCAAAGTGATTATGATTATTCATGCCAACAGACATAACTCATTAGCCAGCAGCTGACATCCTTGTGTAATTGTTCATATAATAGGGTTGTGCCTTTCAATGAGAATATTTTGCCCTTTGCCCTGAACTGTCACTGCGTATTAAACCATCTAGCAACTCTTTTTTAGAGCCGCTTCACAGAGAACCTGCTAGCGAGTGCTGGAGAGGACAGAGTACAGGACGGGTCCTCGGGTTGAGACAGCAGAACGGGCCTGAAACATGCGAAGCAGGATATTGTTGATACACCGGATTGACACACGCGTACTGTACCGCTGTAGCTAGCAATTCTGCACTCAGTGCTAGTTATAGCTAACACACAGTAGCAGTTAGCTCAGCGCGTAGAGGTTAATCAGACTTAGACGCAGTCACTGAGATCAGACTTCTGTTCAACCATAACTCTAAAGTTTACAGCTGAACGTACCATGCATGAACCTTCTCCTGCCCTGTTTAAGAGCCACAACCATCTGCTTCTGCTGTAGCATCACATCCTGAACATGTCCTGCTTGATACACCGACTGTCTGATCGTATGGAATGTTTAACGCGCGCCATCGTCCCGTCCCGTCCCTACAGTACAGACGCACGATGCGAGGTGGGAAGAGGAGACGAGCGCGCATGAGTGGAATTTCAAGAGCGATCCTGCAGCTGGTACAGACGGTCTGTGGAGGGAGGGGGAGGGGGGATGAGTCACCAGCCGTTCCGGAGACGTCAGTGGCTCTGTACAACACCTGAGCCTGAAAACACACACACACACACACACACACACACACTGCCGGAAATGTTAAGCTCGCAAGCGATCCTAACTGTAAGGCTGAATCTTATCCATACGCAGCAGATTTACAGATAACGCAGACAGTCTGGGGTTCATTCACATAAAAACCCTGAGACACAACGTTCGGTGAAGGTTCTCGTCCAGCACCAGGCCGCAGGTTCCACAGGAGAGACCCTCAGCCGTGTACATCTACCGTGCATTAACTCCGCAGACAGCTAATTATAGGTCACACTATTGATGTGGCAGGATGTAGTGTGTGTGTGTGTGTGTGTGTGTGAGAGAGAGAGAGATCATGCTTGTGAGAACATTTCGCAGGGCCGGGGAGAGAACCTTGGCTCCTCCCACAGAGTACTGCAGCACTGAGTCACTCAGGATCAAGGCAGAGCTCGGCAGGGTTTGCACACGCAAACACATTCCTCCAGCCTAGCACACACACACACACACACACACACACACAGTACGTACAGACATGTAATACACACAACCACAAATCATTCAGGATGAAAAGTCTCACCTAGATGGATGTGCAAACAGAAGGCCGCACACATACACACACACACACACACACACTGTATGTTCACTGATTTCATTACTAAATTTTATATTCCACATGAGTTCATGTTTGTCTTCTGACACACACACACACACACACACATGATGGTGGTATTAATCATTTTGACTCAGAATGCTGCGCTCTTTTCTGCCTTTCCCACAGCACTGCACTGACACACACACACACACACACACACACACACACAGCGTCTTGTTCAGCTCCACTTGCTCATTCATGACTAAACCGGTTCACACACATTGTTATCCTTTGCAGCCCTTCTTCTGTAAAAGAAAGGAGTGACCAACCACACACACACACACACACGAGTGATAAACAAACACTGCCTACATGTGTGACTTAGAGTGAGATCAGCTGCCAAGGGAGCAGGAGATGTAGCTCTCGCTTTTCCTCAATGAAGAAGTGACGTAGCTCTGACCCACACCAAGGAGAGACTCCTTCACTCTCTCTCTCTCTCCTTCTCACCAGTCTCCGCCCCCCCACCCCCCCTCTCCTTCTTTTCTATAGGGAACAGTGCAATCCATTCATAGGCTTGTTCAGCCAATCAGGTGGCAGGGGGAGCTCGGGGTGGGCTGTGACGAATAAGTTACCTGTATTACATCACTGAATTGGTGATGGGAGTTTGGGGGGGGGGGGGGTGGGGATAAGACCAGGGCCTCTTCTCTGCCCACTTCCCATCTCTCCTTCTCTCTCCTTCTCTCTCTCTTTGTCTAGTATGAGTCAGAGGCAGGCCGGTTCCCTTGATGCACTGCGGAAACGTAGCATGACGTCTCTCTGCTCTAGCCTGCGTGTGTGTGAGTGTGTGTGTGTGTGTGTGTGAGCCAATCATGAACCAGACTAACCACCATTCATGATGCTCATCACCCATTCATGAAAAGATGAATGCGAACTGAGATGAGAATCTATTATTATTATTATTATAAATATACATTTTATTTCCCCTTTCTCCTCCGTCATGGACGACACCAGCAGATCTGACTCACTCGTCCGTATCTCGACCACACAGCCCTTTTAAAATGTCGTGCAGCACACAGATTAAACAGAACGAGGGCCAAAATAAAACAGAAGATGAAAGATGAGTGTAAAAGCGCTGGTTTCTGAGCATCCTCCGTCCTCCATCATCACCATCACCAGCAGCCGCAGCAGCAGCAGCAGCATTCTGAGGATGAGTCACCGGCCGCTCGTCACTGGGTAGGGCCCGCCCTCACCACGGTAACCATCCAGCCAGAATCCTCCCACCGTTCATCTGACCTTATCAGAGAAGAGTCAGCGTCAAACCCCCCGGAGTACAGACACACGGAAACGTTCAAGGACAGGGGAAGGAAAAAGAGGACTGGATGAGTCATACGAGTGGAAGTGTCACCCAAACTCCCCCCTTCCTTCAGTCTCTCACTCACACAAAACACACACACACATACACACACACACACTTCTCACCTTCCCCATCCTCACTCCCTTTATCTCACCCATTTTAATGCCAGGCGTTTCTTAATAATCGCTCTCAGGAGTCTGGAGAATCCTTTGGGTTGGTGTGTGTGTGTGTGTGTGGTTATTAAATGATAAATGCTTTTTACCCAGAAAGACAACAGAAAGGGACTCACAGCTTAAGGAGTCCAAGCTGAAACATTTATGAACATCTCCATAGTTCTTCTGCACAAATGTTCGAGGTCCTGCTCCGAGGTCCTGACTCTGTTCCTGTGAGCACGGCCACTCCGAACCCTGCTGAGGAATCAGGTCAAACTCGTCATTTTGCTTAAATGACACGTAGAGAGGCATGCTGAAAACAAGAGCTTGTTTTTCTCAGCTTTCGTTCTGCCACACTAGCTCTCAAGCAGCAGAATAAAGTGGAGGAGACACACAGTCCTGAATATGATCATAAATACGCTTTTAATGATCGCTGTGTCTCCAGAGTCTCTGTACTTTAGACCAAAAGGTCGAGGAAAATCTAACTGCCACTAAATACGAATAAAACAAACTAAATCCCACGTTATGATCTTATATATATGTGTGTGTATGTACACAAACACTATATTGCCAAAAGTATTGACCCCTCCCTGTTCCAACATGACTGTGAAATGAAAGCAAGGTCCATAAAGTCATGGATGAGCGAGTTTGATGTGGAAGAACTTGACTGTCCTGCACAGAGTCCTGACCTCAACCCGATAAAACACCTTTGGGATGATTTAGAGCAGAGACTGCGAGCCACGCCTTCTCGTCCAACATCACTCACCTCACAAATGCACTTCTGGAAGATCGGTCAAAAATTCCCATAAACACACTCCTAAACCTTGTGGAAAGCCTTCACAGAAGAGTTGAAGCTGTTATAGCTGCACAGGGGGCGGGGCCAACATATTAAAAATGGGATGTTTCACAAGTTCATATGCATGTGAGGGCGAGTGACTACTTTTGCCAATATAGTGTGTATACACACATCCTTGAGAGGTTTTTTTGGTTAAGCAGTATTATTGCTGCAAACCAAGTAAAACTACACAGAATAATCATTAAATAAGGAAAATAAATACTTAAGGGAAGTATTAAGTAATCATCAATACTACTGTAACTCTAACACTACATTGGGCCTCTTCTAAATTTCTCTAATGAAATAGTATTTCTTTATTGTAATTCAGTAATGTAATCATTGCTGATTCGTTGGTTAGATTGTGAAGTACGTAAGTGTGTATTAATCTACATTAAGCTTTTAATTCCCTCATCTACAGTCAGGTCTAAATCCTGCTCAGGGTGAAAGTTTTCAGGGAGTGCAAAGAAGGGATACACACTGGATAGGAAGGTGCTCACACACACACAAACACATTTGGGGCAATTGAGAGTTGTCAGTCCGCGTACAGAACCAGGGATTTGAGCTCAGGCCACAGGAGATGTCGAGGTCATTAACTGAACTCTCATATATAAAGAGAGAACTATATTTAAGTGCAGCTTGTTGCTGTTCACAGTGTGACTCTAACACTACATGGCAGGCGTATAGGCAAGAACGCCCAGGTGTTCTCCAGGTATTTTCCAGTAGCCCTGATGGCTCCATCCCAAATCCAGCTGTGAAAGTGCGCTCACACACTTTGTCTAGTGGCTGCAGCTCACAGAGACTTTAATAGCGATGTCTTATTTACAGGCGTATACACGTGCACATCCATCTGCATTCCAAGGCTGTCCGCAAAACTGGTTAGGAAAACAAAGAGTACAAAAGAGAGCCACTTCCTGCTCCATGGATGATACCCTCGGCAACAAGAGCAGACAAGTCACAGCAAAACAAAAAAAAAGGGAAGAGGGGGAAAAAACATGCACAATTAAACCACAGGAGATGAAACAGACCCCTAGCATGGCTGCATCCTGAATGGGGGTGTATTCACCTAATCAAAGGAGGGCTCAATTACCCAGGAAAGAATAATCGCACGGAACCAGACGGCTCGGGCTGCTCCGATGGCGAGGTCAGGACGTTCGGGGTTTGCTTCAGCGCAGACGAAAAGGAACCTGCACTCAGTGACTTGAACACGCATTCCTTTATGATATAAGAAAAGAGCAGAAAACCAAACAGGGGCCGTAAAACAGGGGCCATAAAACGGGGTCATAACTGAGAGTGAGCTTTTAAGAGAAAACTTTATTTATATAATGAGTGACAATATGGGCAAAATATAAACAAATATATATTATGAGTTGTAGTTTAATTCCACGTAGCGTGATGTACAACACATGTACAAAACACTATTACTGCACCCCGACTTTTATTTTATGGGACTTCATGTTTAAAATAAATACACAGACAGTAAAAGCATGCCGCCTGACCACATCACATGTCAAGACTGTAATAAAAAGAAAAAAGAGACTAGTTTTAATTTCATGTCATATGGTTACATGTAGAGAAAGAGTGTGTGTGTGTGTGTGTGTGTGTGTGAGAGAGAGAGAGAGAGAGAGAGAGAGAGAGAGAGAAGTGCTGCTTTAAATTTAATTCATCCACCAGGGCCATTCACAGAAAGGAGAAGAGATTTGTGAATGGTGACCTGCAGTGACTGGCTGCTTTTACCTCCAACGTCATTACAAAGAAGGTAAAAAAGGAAAACCTTGACTGCCCCCTATGGGCTATGAGGGCACACTGCATGCCGTTGCTACATAGCAGATTATGACATGGCGTTCATTCACAAATCTAAGAATACCAAAAAATAAAAAATAATAATAATAATACAAAGAGCTTAATCGTAACTCACTAATGATTTCTGCACAGATACAGAGACATCAGCATCCACATGTTAGAAATACACCTAGAAATACAGAAAGTGTATCGCGCCATCCGTCGAGTGGCGTTAAATGAAGCAGGAAGGAGGGAAAAAATCAATAATTTTCTACTTTCAGTATTTTTTATGCATGGGGTGCGTTTCAGTTTTCTTTAAATACGTGGTGGTCCCTCCGCTCTGTGGACACCGTACTGGTTTCCAACAAGCTGCTGCAGGAAGAGAAACGGCAGAAATCACATACACTATTTAGTGTTTAGAATAATTTAATCATGATTACACTTACAGAAGCTCAGGAACATGACGGATTAATAGATGAAGAGGACCCTGGTTCTCGGGAGAGTCGAGAAAGAGTCGGCCATTTTGCGGATCTTGGCGTAGTTGATGAAGCCTCGGAGGAAAAGCAGAAATCCTGGAAGAGTTGAAAACTCGTTACAGCGTCCGCTTCTCATCATCTGAACCACGGCTACACAACGCTGATTATTTCCCCGTTACAGAGTCCAACTGTTCCGTCTTATTTATTAAACGATACAGCTTCAGATCTAGGAAAATGACACCCTCTTAACGTTTTCACTCGTTTTCGATGCATTCGTTTGGAGCATTTGATAGAGCTGTTACTATGGAAACGAGAGTGCATTAATAATAACGCTTACAGCAGGTACTACTGCCAAAGAGAAACAGCAACACTATCTGACCAATCAGATTCGAGCATTCCCAGAGCTGTGTGATAAAAATGGCACAAGGGCAGTACATAAATAAAGAATGCAAATGTGAAGGACACTTCTGATGTACTGTACATGTATTTTCTGTAGTTTACTTTCTTGCTCAGCTGGAACAATAAACGATGACTCACCGAGCACCAGGAACACCCACCACAGCCAGTACTGTCCGTCGAAGTAGCCGGGGAAATACGTCGAAAACTGAAAAATACACAAAGCAAAAAGATCAGAGAGAATGTTTAAATCTCACGGACATGATGATGAAGAGATACTCGCGGCGAGACGTACTCTGACGATCAGGATCCACTTAATGAGGGACAAGCCGAAGCCGGAGATGGCGCCATAACGACCCGCTGCCGAGGTGGTCAGGCAGAAGGACAGGAAGAACCCGATCCAGTTGAAGAGGAACGCCACTGAGGGGAGGAAAGAAAGTCGAAGCTAAAGAGACCGTAAAGCTTATAGGACATTCCAAAATAATAATAATTCTAAAAAATAAAAATAAAAATAAAAAAAGTGAAATTAGCAGACTTTATTGGAGCTTAGATCACATGTACTAGAGAGCTGAGAGACACAGAAGTCCACGGCCTCGACGCTGGACTTTTTCCTGACAGATACCAAGTACCACAAAGTACAGCTGAGCTGAGATCAGGTTTATATTCAGGATCTAAAATGCCATTAGATCCAGAGCTGCACTCCTTCTATATTTTAAATTGTTTTGTTGAAAGACGATTAATTCACATCAGAGTCAAACTACACTTTACACAACTGTGATAACTTCATACAGCTCTTCTGTTCAGCTGGATTTCAATTCAATTCACCAGCAGGTCATACAGGATGAAATGAGAGGTGCCTTAGGTGGAAAACAAAAACCTGAGATAGATTCTGAGGATCATTTTAATGTAAAATTTGAGGAAACTACTAGATAGTTTTTTGGGTATTTTTACAGCAGCGATATTAAACACTAGCTTTCCAGCCGGCCAAACCGTAGACTCGACTGAGCTGGTGAGATAAACGCTTTATTCCTCTTGTATCACATTATGGATGCTCAATTTACAGATGAAAAGTATAGCATTGGTGGCTCAGTGGTAAGTTTATTGCCTGCCATGCGGAAGGACCGGGTTCGACTCCCACCCAATGCTCAAATCCCATCCACTATGCAGTGCCGGTACCAAGCCCGGATAAAATGAAAGGGTTGCATCAGGAAGGGCATCCGGGGTAAAACCTGTACCAATAACGTTTATTAACAAACAGTGCGTCAAGCACGTCTAAACAGTTTATCTGTCTTTCATTCCTTCTCTATCCTGATCAGGGTCACGCTGGATCAGGTGTGTAAGCCCAGGAGCACCGGGAGTGGTGTGATTCGGTTCACCTGGACAGGATGTCGGTGGGGTGAAGAGCGCCGACACTCACGGAACACTTACTAAAGAAAGTCAACATGAAAATGCCATCGTTGCCGATTCGCAGCTGATCTGCATCCTCAAAGTCATCTCGGGCCACAAAGTCGTCATCCTGCAACAAACAGCAGAAATTAGAGACAGGAACAAAAATAAATAAATAAATAAATAAATAAAAACTAAGTTAACATGGTAGTAAAACAGGTGCGTGTTAATGGCTTGTACACAGCGCAACACAAACACTGTAGGACACAGTGTATATGCTGGCGCATCTCAATAAATTAGAATATCAGTCCTCTGGACAACTGTCAGGTCAGCAGTCTTCCCCATGAATGTGCTTCCTACTGAACCAGACTGAGAGACCATTTAAAGGCTCAGGAAACCTTTGCAGGCGTTTTGTGTTAATTAGCTGATTAGACTGCGACACCATGAGTCTCCAATATTGAACTTTTTTCATAATATTCTAATCTTCCGTGATACTGAATACTCATACTGAGCTGTCAGCCATAACCATCAAAATAAAAAGAAATAAACACTTGAAATAGATCAGTCTGTGTGTAATGAATAGATACAAGTTTCACTTTTTGAATTGAATTACTGAAATAAATAAATTTTTCGATGATATTCTAATTTATTGAGATGCACCTGTGTGTATAAATAACAAAAGAAAAACTCCTGTATGTTGTATGCCATTTAAACCTAAGAGGAAGTGCATTAGATTAACTTAAATAAGTCTAAGATACTTAATGATCACATGGAACATCAGCCTGAGAAGTCACAAAGCGCTCCGAGTCACATGACTGTGGGGTTGAGGATTTCAGAAACTGTGGATTTTCTGTTTGTTTGTTTTTTTCCCCAACACACACAACTGTCTCTAGAGTTGCACAGAATGGTGAGGATCAATTGTTCATGCGGAAATATTGTGTTGATGAAAGACGATCAGAGGAAAATGACCAGAGCTGACAGGAAGTCTGTGCTAAATCACATAACCACTCTGTACAACCGCGGTGAGCAGAAATGTTTCTCATCTCATCTCGCACAACAAGCTGCAGCTTAGCAGCTCAGACTAGAACAGCAGAAGATCCTGTCAGGTTCCTCTTCGGTCAGCCAGAAACAGGAACCTGACTCACAGAAATGACGGATAAACGTCACCTGGACAGACGGAGATCTGATAAAGACCTGTGGATTTCTGAAATACTCAGACCAGCAGCCATGTGACATTACAATGAGCTCCACTGCAGGAGCAGAAGGTCTACAGGTGTATTATTAAACCATAACATCTGGTTTGAAATCCCTTCTCTGAGGACCATAAAGCTCTCGAGGATGGGCACCACCGGTACAGATCGACACTAACACTGTTACTGTACCTCCAGTGCTCGAGTTACATCATCAAAAGTGTCCAGGCGTTCCCTGTGCTGTGGGCAAGCAGTGTGTGGCAAAGAAACACAGAACTGTGAGCACACGTGGTGAGAAGAAATCAAAAAGAAAAGAGTAGAGGGTGAGACTGGTACAACACGTTAGGGTTGGGCGTGAGCGATATGACAAATATATCACCATCATCATCATCATCACAATCCACGATAAGAACAATATCACGATAAGCGTGCTGAGAAACTTCAAGCAAAACAACCACGTCTGCCTCCAATCAGTTCCTAATTTTCAGTTATTTATTTATTACATCAGAAACTTAATTCTCAAAGTATACTTCAAACAGAAAGGAAGCTGACGAAGGAAAACTATTCCAGACATCTGACCTTACTGTGACCTTGACCAGATGTAAATCTGACACATTTAGCTGTTCTCTCTTCAGATATCACACTAACGAGACGCTCAGACGAACACTGTTGCAGAACGTATCGTGGTTTTGATGGGATCCTCTCATATCGCCCAGCCGTCGTCAGGGTTACGAGGGGTTACGATGCGTCTTTAGAGGACAAATGTGCGATACTCACCCGTCCCGTCACCAGAGGAACAAAGGTTTCCGCCTTGCTTCTCTCGGCCTCGTCATAGGACGGCAGGGACGTGGCGACGTTGTAAGATGGAGGTTTGGGGAACGCAGCGTCTTCTTTACAATCAAAATACGCTTAAAGTAAAAGAAGAGGGAAAAAATAATATTAACACACTATAATTACTAACTGTGCTATTAACTTCCTAAGTAAAACATTCTTTAATATGTTCATGTATTTAAAGAGACCCGCGTTAACTTCATCTGATCATCAAGCAACAGTTATGCCCAGTAAAGGACAGATCTCACAGAACACCTGGAATTTTGTTTTAATAAAAAAATGGAAATAAAAATGTTTGGAGTTTTTTCAAATTTAAAACATTCAATGTGGCAAAAGGGGAAAATACTTCCCCTTACTTGAGGGTAAGACCTTAATTTTCACTCAGGTTGTCATTAACACATGAGGGGCGTTCAAATCAAACCGGGACTTTGAGAAGGTCTTTTAACGAAAAAAGGATTAAATAAATTTTTAAAAATAATGCAAAATAACTAAAACTACTAAACTGGAACTAATTACCTAATTAAAGTACAAACTATAACATTAAGAGAACTCCATGCAGTGTCGTACCTGCACTGTCTGCTGCGACGCTGCTGTAAGGGGGCGGAGCATCAGGACTCACCTGAGGCCCCTCCTCTGCCTCTTCCTCACTCGGTAACTAACGAGACAAAAAAAACCAGACTCATAAAATGACATCTCTTGAAAAAGAGAAATTTATAAAATCTCGACCTTTAATAAAAGCTGCACAATTAATCACATAAAAATCTAAATCAATACAGATGACATGGACCTGTGCAATTATCCAACCACGCAAGCCTGCGATTTATTACAGGTACAGTAATATACACACAGTCAATTTAAGCATTTGTACAAGTATTCCTTAAATAACTTTAAAGGTGCGAGATGAATATGAGCAAATATAATCTGACTGTGTCGTTAGATGAGATAAACACATTTGAATATTGAGTGGTAAATTTACTAATTACATTTTAAATCATAATTCAGGTCTTAATGATCAGTGTGAGTTTTTTATCAAATTGTGCAGCCCTATTTTTATTTAATTTTGAAAAATTCCTTTGCTACAAAAAATTTACTAGAATATGGAGGTTGAATGCAAATTCATGTTTTATTATACATCGGTTTATTAGCGTTAATGGTTATTAAGGTATATATTAATAACAAGTTAAGACTTGTTATTGTGTTTAAAATCAGTTTTAAAAGATTAAGAGTCTCATGTTATTATTGACCGTCATAATTTATTCATGATTGTTGCTGCATATTAACTTCCAATGTTGTTAACTGTGTGATTATTACACTCTTACATACAGAAATAAAAGAACTAAAATTAAATAATAATATATTACATGTTCATGCATTCTTTATTAATTGTTAAATATAAATATTTACCAATATTTGAAACTTTAAACCTTTTTTTGCATCTTGTCTGATCTGTTTTCATTTTTATTGTAAACTTCATTCACACAGAGAGACTGAACTAGACAGCACTCAGTCAGCCGTAACGTCTGGGCTGAATATTACTAACATAAACCCGGGGAGAGAGAGAGAGTCTAGGAAAAAGCACAGTTGTTAAACCGATCAAACGCTGAATTAAAAATATGATGGAACAATCACCAGTCTAGTGTGACAGTTCTTCAGCCCAGTGTCACAATCATGTGACTTCCTGCTGTTCCATGACACACACACACACACACACACACACACACACACACACACGATAAAAATGTAATTCCAAAGTCAGAAGGGTTTTCCCAAACATGTCAATGTGAGGAATCAGCACAAAACAAACCACAATCCTGAAGTCTGCGGAAATTCGACATTATTAAGAAAACTATTTAGGGTTTAAAAAGCTAAAAAAAAAAAACAACAACAACAAAAAAACATTTAAATTAGTTATTTAGGGGGAAAAACATGTATCTAAATGTTTAATTACTTTATTCATAAATGCAAATTCGTAATAATCAAACCTTTTTTTATTTTTTAAGTTATATTTCTTGATTTAGCAATTATTTACTTGTTTTGTTTTTCTCAATAATATTGTAATGATGATGATGATAATAATAATAATAATAATAATAATAAATGTTCAGCTTTGCTGATGGTTTGTTGCTCTTTATCGCCCCCTAGTGGAATGACATGTTTTCAGGTCAGTTACGGTCAACAAGCACATTTTAAATAAAAAATCCGGATCCTAATTTCAAGACACTGGACCGGATCAGAACCTTCACCGAACCGGTTTCTGCCCGCAGGATGTTCGTTTTAAAGCTCTGATTTCGGAGTGTGTTTGTGTAAACGATAAATAAAAGTGATTGTGCCATCTGGATGGAAGGGAAGTGAACTACAGGCGCGTTTAAGGTGGAACAGAAAATCCGGGTTAGAAGAGGCCAACTTCAGCCGGAAATAATTAATGTTAATGTTGTACTGCACACAGAATATCTAGGAAGCAGTTTGACTTTATATATATCGTGGTGTTTTTATGAGAAAAGCTAAATTCTGAGGTAAACTGTGTCAGTTATGTCAGTTAGCATTAGCGCTGTGAGGGTGTAAATACTGCCTCGGCACTATGAGGAACACTGGGGTTTAAGGTGGAACGGAGCCTCAGAGGAGTCTCCTGTGAGGAACCAGCCTCAGTACCTCAGGGGAACCGACCTTACTAAACACACTTACAGAACAGCACGCTGGAGCACTGAATACACCACACAGTACTGAATACTACAATAGTCATGACAGTCCCGTGGTGTTGAGACGTTTCCACTCAACCCGTCAGGACATCGGTGAGCTCTTTCCGACAGTTAGCCTGCTAATCTATGAGGAGAGACAGTGAGGGTTACTGACCTGCTGATATCTCCCGCTCTGTTCCACCATCCTCAGAAACCTCGAGAAGATCCAGAGGACTACTGAACACTACACACTTCAACCCACCAGGCGCACTGTGCAATTCTCCAAGTTTATGCCTTCTTGCCCACGGCTGCCTCTCGGCCTGTTTTCATTTCCGGTGAGGTCAGAGGAACACTGCCGCCCCCCTGAGGCCATAAGAGTGCATTACAGGTTTACAAAAAAAAAGATAAATTTTTGTGATACACAGAGTGAGCCAAAAAATATATACACAGTTCAAGAAAAAACAACTTGTATAAAGATTTTAATACTAAATGTATTGCTCTACGTTATATATTGATATACTGTATATGATATTATTGATATTAAAGCATCATACTACATCATACTATTTTTCTTTTCCTGAAGTCTGTACATGTATACATTTTTTTGTCTGACTCTGTATATACTAGCATATGCTTTTAGATAGAGTTAAGACATTATAGCTAAAAAATAATCTGATCAGCTTTAATGTAATCTGTGATTTTATTATTTCAGGTTGAAGCCCACTTACAAAGATGAACTCCATAATTTGTTTAAACTGTAATTTCATAAAATATTTGTTTGGTGTCACATTGTGTTGGTTTCCAGTGGATTGGTGGCTAAATGTTAGAAAACTGTACAAAATGTAAATATTTTTACTGGCCAAATACTGACAGATTGAAAATTCTGTTTGGTTGTACAGCAGAAGTGTTGCATCAAGCCATCAACAGTCCCTGATGTCTCACATTATGAAATTGTTTTAAACATTTCACAGAATCGGACGACTGCCCTTAGACGTGTTTCATATCGAAGGCTTTTCTGCTTTATATGTCAGATTAAATGTCTGTCATCGTTCATATTCTACTGAATATGAATACAGATCACTGTGATGTATAAGCTACTGAATAATCATTGTGTAATCTCTAAGTGATTTCCTAAACACTACAGAGCATGCACACACTTCTGTCGCTGTTATCAACACCAACAAAATCTGATAAAAAAAGAAGAGAGTAAATATAAATGATTCTGAAGTGTTTTATTTTCATTAGAGAGTAAAATATAAAAGCAGGAGCCATAACCCACGGCTATAACCCCAGAGGAGCTCACTGCACACCCTGGTATCTGACGAGGACGGGGTAGGTTGTTCCGATGTGCTTCTGGTTGTAGTGATGGCACACGATCTCCACGTCATAAAGACTGAAAGCCAGTCTGACGCGCTCGTTAGGAGAGGTGATGAAACACAGGGTGTACAGGGCGAACTCAAACTCCGGGCTCACCCCAAGGAAGATGCTGCCTTTGGGCTTGATCCCGTTCTTCCAGCTGAACTGAAGCGCTAAGACGTGTTTGTTTTCATCAGGCTGTAAACCACATTGGGTATGAAACATTAGCATGTGCTAATCAACATTATAATAAATTAAAAAAAAACAATTAGCATAGTTTTTATTTATTTAATATAACACAACTTACATAAGACGTATGTGGTTATAGGAAAATAATTCACAACACCTAACCCTAAGCCTGACGCAGAACCATTTATTCCACTTTTTCCTCCACAGTCGACAACAATTACAATCTGGAATTTATTAATGAATTTATTTTTCCATGTGAATAAGCTGTTACCATAGCAACAGTAGCACTAGTCATGGGAATTCCAGTCGACACTACTGTCAGAGCTGCTGTTATAGATAATCAATCAACACCTTCTGACATAAAAGTATTTGGCAAATTCACAAATATAAAAGCATTTTAAAAACATCACATGTCCTGTGAATCTTCATAACATGTTTTATTACATCATTACACACATGAGTTATTTCTTGGATTCAATAAGGCAATATTTAAACCTAAAGATTTTGCTTGTTATATTGACACTCACAGTACAAGTCAAAAGTTTAGACGCCCCTCCTAAGTGAAAGTTTTTTGAATTGTTCAATGTTCTACAACAATACTGGAGATTTCTGTATTATGAAATAACACATATTGAATTAGGAAATTATGTAATAACAACTGCAACAACAGTCAGTTGTTATTTTATGACATGAAGGTCGGCTGTTCTGGATCAGTTCCTACAGGAACAGTATTGTGTCGAGTGTGTTTGTAAACCCCATCGAGCTCCGTGATGAAACTGTCTCTCATGAAGACCTTCCCAGGAAAGCGAGACCAAAACTTACTGCTGCAGAGGAGAAGTTCATTTAGAGTCACCAGCCTCAGAAATCACCAATTAACAAGCAGCACCTCAGATTAGAGCCGTTATGAAGCTTTACAGAGCAGAAGGAGCAGATATACATCTCAATATCAACTGTTCAGAGGAGATTATTGTGTGTTTTATATAAACGCCTTCAGTGTTGTTTTACGGTGTAGAGAGAAATAAACATCAGGAACGACCGTGGAGTTAGAAGGGGTGTACAAACTTTTGACTGGTAATGTATTTATCACCTGTTAAAGAAATTACAGTATACTTCCAGTGAACATGTGATTAAGGCTTTTACATGTTTCAACTCTTTCTAATGATTACAGTTTAAAACACTCCTACGTTACAGTAACAGAAACGTACGTCGGGGGAATTCGGCTTCACGCTGTAGCCTCTGTAGTCGATGTGGCCGAGTTTCTCTTGTAAATACAACTGAATCCAGTTATGGAAACCAATAACAGTATGTCCACCTCTAGTTTCACCTACAAAGACGTGCTCGAACCCTGAAGAGTCTGGTCTTTTGGAGTGCGAGAGAGAGAGAGAGAGAGAGAGAGAGAGAGAGAGATTCATCATGAACCACTTGACTGCAAAATGAGATTTCATATGTTTTTTGTCAATAGAAGCAAAAAGTATTTCAAACCTGATAGAGAAAAACATTTCAGTTACATAATCATGAGAAACTTTAAAAACCATAACTTCAGTTTCAGTCGTTGATGTCAGCTCCTCATGACTGCTGGGGAAACTGAACCAGCTCTAACAGACTGTCAAACCCCTTTCACTTTGAATACACTGCTGTTATTGGAGATCTTAGTGCTGAAGTTCTCTGCAGAAGAACAGATCTACACGGTGGAGGGGAGGTTGTTTATCTGTACCTGCTGGACCCTTTCCTGGCGTACAGCTCGAACCAGACGCAGTGCAACTGCTCCTTAAACGCTGACGTGTCGGGCGGAGAGAGATTCTTCTCTACAAGATATTTATGGACAATCTGAGGAAAAATGACAAAACATGAGGGGAAAAAAATACAAATTGTGGTTTTAAAGGTTTAAAACCAACGGTCCGGTGTGCTGTAATGTGGAGTTACACGGCTACGAAACTAAACAATGTGAGGAAATATTTATTGATGCTTGATGTGCACTTTAAATTTGCTAATTTACACAAATGTTTTTGTTGATCAAGAACAGAAATGGATCAAAAAATCTAAATTAGACAAAAATAAACTATTTACAATTCTAACACAAGGCTGAATCCCAAATCCTTCTCTAACCCCTGATCAAGAACCCTACCTGACATGTGAACAAAGGGATTGTACACCCTACATAGTGCACTAACTGATATTCACTACAACAGCACAACCTTGAGTGCGACGTTGCTTAAATGTTTGAAAACCAAGGTGTGTTTCGCAGCTTCAGTTCTTTCGTGTCTTCACACATTTCCCTCCCTGTAATGCTTGACTTGTGCTTTTTCATTAGTTTTCAGCTCTACTCAGTCACGTCAGCTCCGGTGTTACCTTCATTACAGGAGTCTTTATTATGGAGTCCAAAAACCTGTGATTCTCTGCCTCCTCCTCCGGGGTCACGACCTCTGGTACACCAGTATCACTCTCGTAATTGTCCAGAAGTGAAATGAAGGCTGAAAAACAGGAACAATATCCACATCTCTGATTACAAATCTATTCATATGAATACAACTGTTACTATTAATAAACATTCCCTTTAGTCTTGGTGTAAATATTCACTTTTCACATTTCTTACCTGAAAATGTTTCCTTTTTAAAAATGTTTTCATCCACGTAGGTGAACAGAGGAGATCCAGCCGCGTCGTCCTCATCGCTGAGGTTTGAGAGAGTCGTTGCTTTACTCTGCAAAAGACAAAGTCATGAGGTACTTCTCTGGGTACTGATGCTGAAATGGTTCCCAGAGCTTCCAGTAGATCACATCAGTCCGATTTCTCACTTCAGTCCAGCAGCGTTCTCCATCTTTTACTCCGATTCAGGTCTGAACTGGAAAACGTTCATTCAGATGTATTTGTCTCCCATTTCCCTCACGAGTGTGCATGCATGTATGTAACTCAAATTCTTTTGTGAAAGCAGGATTTGCATGTTTGGACACAGCAATTTTGTTTCAAATGCAAACACCACAGAACTTTCCATTTCTTGCTCTGATACTGTGATAATGAAAACCACAGCTGGTCCCTTTATGATCGTACCCTCTCATCCTGATGCTCCAAAACAACAACTAATAATAATAATAATAATAATAATAATAATAATATGCAGAGTCGTATGACTTTCAGTTTGTCTACAGTAAATTCGTAAATGACATTAAGTATAATAGCAGCAATGTGAAATTCTGTATATTATAATATTAATACTGCAACAATGATAATTATTTATTAAAAATAAATCAATTGCACATTAATTAACCTGTTTTTGTCATAGTCTACAGTATACTGTCATGTACGAAAACACACACTCCAGAGTAAATAAATGGTGTGATGCAACATCAAGCTGACTTCCTGTTATCTCTCCAAAGTGCCTTATCTATGTATAACAGCGCCATGTACAGGGATTTATTCCACTTATTTATGTAGAACACTAATATGAAATTCTTCAAAGTGAAACAGGTTTTATTGTTTGTTTGCCTTTTTGTGTGGTTATGTTTTATTAATGTAGGTTTTGAAAGAGCCAGTATGACCTGTGGAGTTCCCCAAGGATCTGTCCTAGGGCCCCTCCTATTTAACCTATACAGGTTTCACCTTCTTCAAATTCTCCAGGACTGTGCGGTGTCTTATCACAGCTATGTAGACGATCCTCCAAATCTATCTTGGGTTTTTAAGACCATTAGACATTTTATAACTCATTCCATCTGCTGCTGCTCAAATTCTGACAAACGCCAAGAACAGAGAACACACATCTCCAATCCTTTAAGTCCCTGCACTAGTATCCAGTTGAATACAGAACTGAATTTAAGCCCTTGCTTATTGATATAAGGTGATATAAGATGATATAAGGAAGTGATATATGATGATATAAGATGATATAAAATGATATAAGGTGATATATGATGATATAAGGTGATATAACGTGATATAGGATGATATAAGGTGATATACTCTCCCATACTTTGGGCCAGTATATCACCTTATATCACCATATATCACCTTATATCACCTTATATCATCTTATATCATCATATATCACTTCCTTATATCATCTTATAGCACCTTATATCATTATATATCACTTTATATCACCTTATGTCATCATATATCACCTTATATCATCTTATATCACCTTATATCATCATATATCACTTCCTTATATTATCTTATATCACCTTATATTACCTTATATCATCTTATATCACCTTATATCATTACATATCACTTTATATCACCTTACGTCATCATATATCACCTTATATCATCATATATCACCTTATATCATCATATATCACCATATATCACCTTATATAATCTTATATCACCTTATATCACCTTATGTCATCATATATCACCTTATGTAATCTTATATCATCATATATCACCTTATATCATCTTATAGCACCTTATATTACCTCATATAATCATATAACACTTTATATCACCTTATATAATCTTATATCACCTTATATAATCATATATCATCGTATATCACAGACACGCATAAACACACACATACGTGACAAATGTTAAGACTCACACACACAGACATCTCTCACTCTCACACATGTACAAGCACCACTCACATTTTCTTCAGAAAATGTACTTCTCTAGTTATTATTATTATTATTATTATTATTACTTGCAGAAATATGCGGTAGTCTGTCCCGGGTCTCAGACGGTTGACGTCGTTGTCCCACACGTCCTGCACTACAGCTGTCAGTCCTGGGTCTTGTTCAGTCATGGTGAACCCAAACAGGGCGACGCTTACAGATGCTCAGGTTTACTGAAGCAAAAATCAAGCCATTCGTCATCAGTACAGATTTTAATCAACATTAGAAACTTTTGCTTTGAAATTCGCATCAACAGTTGAGAAGAACAAAACCCACCTGAATACAAAGTGCAGACTGCTGTAGAGTCCCACAGTGACCCCGGGGTATTCACTACAGTTCACTACGAGTGTGTAGTGTGGCCCGCTAGAGCACAAGGCACAGAGAGAGAGAGAGGGAGGGAGAGATGGAGAGAGAGAGAGAGAGAGAAAGAGCTCATTGGGGAGAGGCAGCACATGTCAGCAACTCCAGCCAAAAGGATTAGAGGCGGCTTGCGGTGCTTTTCAATGTTCCACTACAATGAGGACTCTGGGTTTTTGTACACATTTTCATTTCAGTGTGTTTTACGTATTAAACTTTAGTAAATTATATCTTTACCAACACTTTAGGTACAGCCTCAAAAACCTGCTGAGGCTTGAGAGAGGATGAAGGTGACGAGCTGATTATTGAAATAATTATCAAACAAAGCAGACGTTATATAGTTTTAAACGTTCCTAACTAATAATTCATGGCCTTACTGTGTACTATAACGCAAGTGTTTTCACACACTTCTCCTGAATCTGTCACATGCAGGACAACCAAAGTGACCACAGAGAGAGATTTAATAATTTATTTTAATGACACTCAGTTTTTAAATATTAATATTAATCATTTTAAAATAACCTCTGTCCATTTATTTCACATTATTATTAGCCATGTAAAAACATAACCTCAAGAAGAAGATGTGTGTAAGTGCTTCCAGGGTTCAGAGTTCAAACGAATGATGAGATCACTTTTAAATGGATTAAAAAGGTATAATACAGGGTGGGCCATTTATATGGATACACCTTAATAAAATGTGAATGGTTGGTGATATTAACGTCCTGTTTGTGGCACATTAGTATATGTGAGGGGGCAAACCTTTCAAGATGGGTGGTGACCATGGTGGCCATTTGGAAGTCGGCCATCTTGGATCCAACTTTTGTTTTTAGGAAGAGGGTCATGTGACGCATCAAACTTATTGGGAATGTCACAAGAAAAACAATGGTGTGCTTGGTTTTAACGTAACTTTATTCTTTCATGAGTTATCTACAAGTTTCTGACCACTTATAAAATGTGTTCAATGTGCTGCCCATTGTGATGGATGCACCATCTTGCTGGAAAAACTCAGGGAACGTGCCAGCTTCAGTGCATAAAGAGGGAAACACATCATCATGTAGCAATTTCAAATATCCAGTGGCCTTGAGGTTTCCATTGATGAAGAATGGCCCCACTATCTTTGTACCCCATATAGCACACCATACCATCACTTTTTTTGTTCCAACAGTCTTGGAGGGATCTATCCAATGTGGGTTAGTGTCAGACCAATAGCGGTGGTTTTGTTTGTTAACTTCACCATTCACATAAAAGTTTGCCTCATCACTGAACAAAATCTTCTGCGTGAACTGAGGGTCCTGTTCCAATTTTTGTTTTGCCCATTCTGCAAATCGTGTGCGCCGATCTGGGTCATCCTCATTGAGATGCTGCAGTAGCTGGAGTTTGTAAGGGTGCCATTTGTGAGTAGCTAATATCCGCCGAAGGGATGTTCGACTAATGCCATGCTCCAGTGACATGCGGCGAGTGCTATGCTGTGGGCTCTTGCTGAATGAAGCTAGGACAGCCACTGATGTTTGTTCATTAGTGACAGTTTTCATGCGTCCACATTTTGGCAAATCCAACACTGAACCAGTTTCACGAAACTTAGCAAGCAGTTTGCTAACTGTAGCATGGGAGATGGGTGGTCTCGTAGGGTGTCTTGCATTGAAATCTGCTGCAATGACCCGGTTACTGCGTTCACCAGACATCAACACAATTTCGATCCGCTCATCACGTGTTAACCTCTTCGACATGTCAATGGCTGTGAACAAAGAGAAACTTGTAAATAACTCATGAAAGAATGAAGAAAAACACCATTGTTTTTCTTGTGAAATTCCCAATAAGTTTGATGTGTCACATGACCCTCTTCCTATTGAAAAAACAAAAGTTGGATCCAAGATGGTCGACTTCCAAATGGCCACCATGGTCACCACCCATCTTGAAAAGTTTGCCCCCTCACATATACTAATGTGCCACAAACAGGACGTTAATATCACCAACCATTCCCATTTTATTAAGGTCTATCCATATAAATGGCCCACCCTGTAGAACAGCGGCCGCGCTCGCTGTGGTCTCACATCTCCAGGCTCGAGGGCTCCAGAAAGTCGTCGTATTTTGAGTAGAACTGAACGGCTGTGGCGATGCTGATGGAGAGAAGATCGCTCATCGGTTATTCATACAGGAAGTCATAAATGTGTTAAACGTAAACAACAGTCAGAGATCATCACTGCCTACATGTCACTTTATTGAGGCAAGCATAGGTACATGAATAAAGTTATACAAATATATTCATGTTTTGATTAAAGAATTGTCAAAAAAAAAATATATATATATATATAATCTCAATAGAGAAATAATTCATTCTTAATAGCAGCTTTATTCTGATCTCAACTTGATTCTCCTTAAATTTCTATAATTTACTGATGTTCATTTTCAGATCAAACAGAAACGATTTCCAAACTCAGTCCTCACCTGTTCCTCTCTCAAAAGTCACACAAAGACATGAACATGAGGAACAGAGTAGACCTCCGTCTCAGAACACACACACGTCTGAAGAACAGCTTTAGTTTCAAGTTCTCATCAAGAAGGCTTCTGTTTCCAACAAACTGTTATGTTTCCGAATCCCCGTCACCGAGATGATCATGAATTAGTTTGGAACTGTTACAAATGAGACAAATATCTATGTGAAGTGAGAGGTTTTACACAGCAGGTAGCAGGTATAAGTGCACCAGCAAAAAGCCTCCAGATGGGGGCACTGAACTCCTGTTTACTCATCTTCATCACTCGAACCCTCGTCTGCTTCTATGCCGTGGAAGAGTCTAGGAAGAGAACAAAACGTTTTTGGAGAGAAGAGAACACGTCTTATATCACAAATGTACTCTTCAAAAGAACTTTTTATTCTTCCTGAACAGCCAGAAGGTATGTGTAGAGGTGTGTGTAGAGGTAGGGGTGTGTGTAGGGGTAGGGGTGTGTGTAGGGTGTGTGTAGGGGTAGGGGTGTGTGTAGATGTAGAGGTGTGTGTAGGGGTAGGGGCATGTGTAGGGGTAGGGGTGTGTGTAGGGGTAGGGGTGTGTGTAGGGTGTGTGTAGGGGTAGGGGTGTGTGTAGGGGTAGGGGTGTGTGTAGATGTAGAGGTGTGTGTAGGGGTAGGGGCGTGTGTAGGGGTAGGGGTGGAGGTGTGTGTGTAGGGGTAGGGGTGTGTGTAGAGGTGTGTGTGTAGGGGTAGGGGTGTGTGTAGGGGTGTGTGTAGGGGTAGGGGTGTGTGTAGATGTAGGGGTGTGTGTAGGGGTAGGGGTGAGTGTAGGGGTAGGGGTGAAGGTGTGTGTGTAGGGGTAGGGGTGTGTGTAGAGGTGTGTGTGTAGGGGTAGGGGTGTGTGTAGAGGTGTGTGTGTAGGGGTAGGGGTGTGTGTAGAGGTGTGTGTGTAGATGTAGAGGTGTGTGTAGGGGTAGGGGTGGAGGTGTGTGTGTAGGGGTAGGGATGTGTGTAGAGGTGTGTGTGTAGGGGTAGGGGTGTGTGTAGATGTAGGGGTGTGTGTAGGGGTAGGGGTGTGTGTAGGGGTAGGGGTGAAGGTGTGTGTGTAGGGGTAGGGGTGTGTGTAGAGGTGTGTGTGTAGGGGTAGGGGTGTGTGTAGATGTAGAGGTGTGTGTAGGGGTAGGGGCGTGTGTAGGGGTGTGTGTAGGGGTAGGGGCGTGTGTAGGGGTAGGGGTGTGTGTAGGGGTGTAGGCGGTGGCGTACTTGTCGTAGCAGGGCAGTTTGGGGTTCCTGTAGTGGCTGTATGGGTTGGTTAGGGACAGAGGAGTCATGCAGATCCAGCAGAAGTACCGACCACAGGTGGAGCAGGTCATTTTGTTGCAGCCTTCTATCTTCTGCAGAGTGAAGAGGGAAGACGGCGCTAAAACATCTCTCAGCTTTCATTCAGTTTAGAACACAGACACAAACCTCTACAGCGTGAGGAGACACACGGAGACACACGGAGACACACGGAGCGTGCTCAGAGCTGACCTGAATGTGACATCCACAGCCAGGGCAGGATTTAGAGTTCTCTTCCAGCCACTTCTTACTGCAGGTCTCCTCCACAACACGCTGGATCACCTGCTTCCCAAAACGCTGCTCCATGAACCGTTTCTCATCTTTAGAGGCAGCCATGTACTCCTCATGCAGGTTATTGATCTCCTCTAGGGAGAAAAGAAAAGACATCTTTAAACAATCTTCTCTTTCCATTTTACTAAAAAATGAAAATGTCGATCCAATGTAATAGACTTTAAGTTCTGAGAAGCTTCTTAAAACATTCTGCTCAATACATTTCACACTGCATCTTGAAAAGTTACTCCCGTATATTCTAGATATATTTATTACATGTAAAGTGAATTATTTCAAGTCTTTTTTGTTGTAATTTTAATTGTTATGGGTTAGAGATCAAAATTCCAGTATCTCAAATATTAGAATATTTCCTAAAATAATCAAAAAAGGATCAACAATGCAGAAGTTTTGTGCGGTCGGGTGTTTCTCCTCTTCTCCTTCACAATACTCCAGAGATTCTCTACAGGGTTCAGTGAGGGCAGATGCCGAATCCCCCAGGAAAAGGAAATCAGTAACTCCATAAAGCTGCTCAGCAGACGGAAGGGCTGTAACATCTCCTGGTAGACACTGCGCTGACCTTTGACCTGATAAAACACCGACACCAGCAGACACGGCTCCCCATGACTGTGCAAACTTCACACTGGACCTCAAGCAACTCGGAATCTGTGCCTCTGCTCTCTTCCTCCAGACTCTAGGAGCTTCATTTCCAAATAAAATGCAAAATTGACTTTCCTCTGAAAAGAGGACTTTGGACCCTTGAGCAACAGTTCAGTGCTTTTCGTCCTTAGTCCAGGGAAGACACCTCTGACGTTATCTCTGACTCATGAGTGGCTTGACACCAGAAGTGCAGCAGTTGAAGCTCGTGTCCTGAAGACGTCCGTGTGCGGTGGCTCTCGATGCACCGGCTCCAGCCTCACTTCACTCCTTTTGGAGCTCTCACAGGTTCTTGAATCAGATTTCCGTGACGATCCTCTTAAGGCTGCAGTCATCACTGTTGCTCGTGCACCTTTTGCAGCCACACTATTCCTTTCCTTCTGGACAACTGTCGAGACAGCAGTCTTCCCCATGCGACCCAGCGATATATTGTACTTAGTAATTTACACATTATATTCTATGAAATATTTTAATATTTTGAGATACTGGGCTTTTGATTTTAATGAGCTGTAATCCATGATCATGGAAATTGAAACAAAAAAGGCATAAAATATTTCACTTGCCATGTAATGTAAATCTAGAATATGAGTTTCACTTTTGAATTAAACGGCAAAAGAAACTTAACTTTGTCACATTATTCAAACTCTTTCGAGATGGACTGTACAATTGCGTAACCTCTTCAAAAGTGATTAAGGGGGTAAAAAAAATTATTCTCAACAGAATTGGTTAAAGTTAAAATACAAGTTCTCATCCCGTCCCTTTATTTGGGGTCACACGAGTGCCCACAGCTGGACGTTAGGGTTCTCCTGTCCGATATATTTAATCAGCTGTGGCCTGAATACAGAACTCGTTATCAGTGAAAGTGTCTCACGCGAGGAGGGCAGGCAGTGGAAGAGGCCGTGGTAGGCGTGCTTGCACAGCGTACAGAAGGCGTAGCGGCAGCCCGGACACAGGCCCATGGTGGAGTCGGGCTCCAGCATCACGGCCGAGCCACAGGAAGTGCGGGGACAGTACACCACGTCCGACATCAGGTCCAGGGTGTTCTGCAGCAACAAGCGATCGTAGCGCGCAAACTCGTCCTCCCCGACCAGCAGCTTCACCTGTTTGAGACGCACAGTGTGTGACGCGCCTGCTAACACTTTATTCTCTTTTATGGCCGTATAACATTACAGACCTTTTAATATTTCAACTTCACTCACCTGATGTTTCAGGCTAACTTATTGACTTCAAAACATTCCCAAGTTAATATCACATTTATGTGCAATAGATTCGCTTTACACTCATGCTGCAGACACACACGGGTGTAAGAGGATACCTGGGAAGGGGTCGCTACAGAGGTGCACTTGGGCTCGGGGCAGGTAAGGCACTGAACTTGGCCGTCTCTGATCTGGATCTCGAAGAACTCCTTGATGCAGGCTTTGCAGTAAACGTGCTGACACCCTTTAAAGGG
Source organism: Clarias fuscus (assembly GCA_030347435.1). Taxonomy (NCBI): domain Eukaryota; kingdom Metazoa; phylum Chordata; class Actinopteri; order Siluriformes; family Clariidae; genus Clarias; species Clarias fuscus. Next base: position 381,823 of record CM059230.1, on the reverse strand, counting down.
CGTGCAGCTGGAGCCCGGCTTCTCAGAGAAGCAGATCCCGCAGCAGAAGACCTTACAGTCAAAAACCTTCTGCGTCTGAGCTTCGTCAAAGTCCAGGAGCTGGCACAGCAGGTCCATGTGCGACTCCAGAACCGCACGGGGGTCCAGTTCCATCGGCTTCTTCTTCTCCGCGTCTGCGCTTTCAGCTCGGTTGGTGGCTCCATCGGTTCTGCAGCTCTCCAGCTGAGAACGTTTGCTGCTGTTGCTGGCGATCTCCAGAGGAGACTGCAGGCCCAGGAAGTCCAAAGCCTCCTCTTTGAGGAACTGGATCCAGGTGAAGAGCACCACACTGCCCTTATTCTCCTGCCACAGGTCATCCAGACGCTTACACAGAGACGTCAGCTGATGAAGAGACAGACAGGTGGAGAACGAAACATCATCAGTGATAAACTTTTTTTTATCTAATCTAATAAACCAACCCGTTTCAGTGTGAGTGTTCTGCTGTGGCCATGATACGGAACGCACCAAGTGAGGATCGGAACCGAACAGACAAACTCAGGACAAAGAGGTTCCTCACCTGGAGTCTAGAGAGCCATTTGGAGCTCAGCGTAAACACCGGCGCTGATGAGGAAGGATAATCGTCAGGAAGCTCGAAACTCAGGACCAGAGGAGGCAGAAAGGACACGCTGTACTCCACGCATTTCTCCCCTGTGCAGGGACATTCACACGAGCTCAGGTGAGAGGGACGAGAAATCCGAGTCAGATTTAAACGCTAGACTGAATGAATCTAACATCGTCTCACCTTTGACCAGCAACTTGAAGTCACGGGGAAGCTCTAGACACAGGTGGATTTCTCCTTCACGACTGGATTCGGCTCGGCGAAACTCTACCTCATCATAAATACTCGCTAGAGCCAGCAGTTCATCAGTCTGTGCTTCCTGATCCTCAGACATTTGAACATTCCTGTAGGACAGAAGACATTTGAATACAAACACGGTTGTTGTGTTAGAATTATGACTAAACTGTTCTGAGGTCAAGATTAAACAGGTAGAATCAGGTGTTGTTCATTGATTAGCTGGAATAAAAGTTTAAGTTAAAACTGAAGAGTGCTAGGGCCTCCGAGTGGAGCTGAGAGAGCTGAGGTCTAGAGAGAGCTGATTGGCCGAGCTCTCTCAGAGGGGAGGGATGAGAGGTACTTCATGCTCCTCCCACACAGCTCTACAGACAATCAGGGGAGTCTGTGAGCTCACGCAAGTGGAAGGAGCGGATAGCTCTGTCCTCCGAGTGCGTAACTCCGCCCCCAACAGTATGTGAGCAAGCAGTTTGAAAAGATGCGGTTGGCTGGCGTCACGTGGTTTTAAAAACTTTAATTATAAGAAATGATTTGAAGGTAAAACTGGACTTTATTTAAATTGTAATATATTCAAGTAATTAATGAAGTGATAGAATTTTTTTAGTCCTTTTTACTGTATTGGGCGCTGTAGTTCAGTTTGGACTTGCTTAAGTGGTATTGTTGTTGTTGTTATTGTTCGTTCGGCTGCTCCTGGCAAGGGATCGCCACAGTGGACCATCCGGTCCGCACATACAAGCTTGGCACGTATGGTTTTACGCCGGATGCCCTTCCTGACGCAACCCTCCCATTTTATCCGGGCTTGGGACCGGCACTGCATCCAGTGGCTGGGGTTTGGGCGCGAGCTGGGAATCAAACCCGGCCCTTCTGCATGGCAGAAACACCATGAAAATTGAGTGCCCACTAATTAATCCAATGAACTTATTACAAATCTGCGGGATGCAAAGAAAGTGTTGAATCTAGGTAGAACACTTCAGATTATAATATAAAATTTACAACCCTGTAAGAACAGGTCAACCTGTTACTGAACACTCTCTATTATATATTAATATAACCAAGTTAGTTATATTAATGTAATGTAGTTTTCAGTTTCACACAGAATGTGCACGCTAGATGTTTTAAAGGAGTCCATGGAAACATTTTTACTTTACAGTACAATAAAAACTACTGAGATTTCCCTTTTTACAGACTTTATAAGTGTACATCGTGTCATCAGTTGTGTGTGTGTGTGTGTGTGTGTGTGTGTGTGTGTGTGTGATACAATAGAGTGATCACACACACTTCTCTAATTCACAAGGCTTTAATGAGACTGTTGTCACTGTTATCTCCTGCTATTATTTGTATATTGATAAGCCATGCAGTAGTTGGACTGTACCCGGGTAAGTGACAAAATATTTGCCCCCCCTACCCTTTGTGTGAATGTCACACTCTGATTAGGTGTGTATCGTATTTATTTTATGTCTTTACAATCTCAAACAACATTTGCATTTGATGTGCACACAGGTCCATGATGTATGATGAAATGAACTGTAATGATGGGATGCGGACATGTGCGCATGCGCAGAATCCCAACGCTTCCAGTCACACACACACACACACACACACAGGTGAGATCCAGGAAGAGTCCCAGCTCATCGTTCTATTCCTCAGGCATTACATTAAGACTACATCATGACCCACACACACCCGACCCACCTCTAACCCTCCCCCTGCTTATTAACACTTATTACACTTGTTATAACTCATTAACAGAGCTAACAGCTAGCTAAACCTGAGCGGACATGTCAGGTTTATAGCTTATAAAACTGACTGTACCCAGACCTTAAGAACAACACTCTCGTTCCGGACTAAGTTGTATAATAAACCATATTAACTCGGGAGCTTAAAGACGAACTTACCCACAAAGTAGAGCGAGAAATAAACACGAGCAGAAGCAGCGCGAGCTACTTCACACTGCCCTCAGGCTGACTCGGATTAGTCCCGCCCCTGCCGCGTGCCGATTGGCTGGATGGTCACCGTCGGCGCTGTTTGTCCAATCACATTTCCTGATGCTCTTGTTTGAGTCAATGAAGTCGACACTAATACCGGAAGTAAGGCTTGGCTAAAGTTTTTTTTTTTCATCCCTAGCTCAAATAAGTGCTGTGTCACCGCAATGCAAATTCTAGAGGATTTACTTTTTTTTATTTTTTTTATCCATGAACGTTGTGTAACATAATAGACAACATTTTTATTGTCTTCGGGAGCATTAATTACTTCTTGTAGCTCTGTCAGGTGGTGGCTGGAGCCGGTGGAGATCATCTGCGCATGCGTCAAGAACGTCACACCTACCAATTAATCAGGGTTACTCAAAATTGATGTTTCGCATTTCCTTAGTATGGAGCATTATTTACAGTTTTGTATCTCTTTAAAAATCTTTTTTTTTTCTATAATTAGTTATAAGTTGTATAGCAATAAGTTATATATTATTATTGTATTAGTTTCTCAGCCATGGGCGTCGCCAGGCCGTTTTTAGAGGAGCTTTATCCCCCTAACATTTGTACTCGGCCCCCCTAAAGATTCTCCATAAACTTTACACAGATCGCTGATCGCCCGCGTCCCCTTTATATGTAAACGGCGGCAGACTCCTCCTCCTTCACCTCCTTCACCTCATCACACCAGCTGTTTCCTCTAGTGAACATGAAGCCCTTAATACATCCTCTATGAACCTGTAGTCTACTTTATATAACAATCATGCTGCTGCTGTTTTAACTGGAAAACCTGACTGTCTGTATAAAACAGTGCGTATGACATTAACTACCACAGAGTTCTGCACATAAATGATGAGAAACAGAGACAGACAGCATTCAGTGCTCTCGGTTTAACGGTACAGCAGTGTGAGTTACAGAGAGAGAGAAATCCTGCTTCTGTCATAAATACTGTATTGTAGTAAATAATGTCCCGGATCATAAAATACCTTTATCAGCCTTAGACTAGGGTTTTTTTGTCATTGTCATTTAGAAAAAGTTACTTTTTAATGAATAGAAACAAAAAAAGAAAGATATTAAAAAGATGCTTTGTTTAATTCCATTAAAACAATGTTTGTCTATATTAATGAATGTGAATCAATAGTCTAGTAGCTGTGAAATGTTAAGGGGTTGAATGTAGAACCTACTGTCTTATTTATGAAGCTAAAACACTAAATTAAACTAGATAACATGATGAAAGTTTGAATATTTAATATCTGTAGATGGAAGGTTTTTCGAGTCACATGGGAGTAGGTCTCTAAATGAGCAGCAGGTGAGATTAGAACATTGACATTATTGGCACCGCACAGTTTATTCCATCGTCCAGCCTCATAGGTGTGATGTTTAAAATTCTAATCAATGTTTAAAGTTATCTGCTGTTTTCTGGTTACATTTTTCTGATTGTACTTGAACATAGAAAAAGGTTTATACAGTAAACAGTGTGTGTGATTGGGAAGACTCAGTTGAGTACTGATTCTGAACAAGCCAAATATGTGTTAAACATCAATGGGGGCTGAGCCCCCCTTAACTGAAAATCCTAGAAACGCCCTTGTTTTCAGCCATTTAAACTACATGGGCGAAAATCTGTGAAGAGCTCTAACACCAAGGAGATGATGAGAGACATTTGTCCAAACTGGGTTCACAGTACTGCTGGACACCATTGGGGGAGTTAATGTAGAGGTGGTGAGGACAGCAGTAACCTAGGGCTACTGCTGGATGACAGACTGGACTGATCAGAGAACACTGAACATCTATATTAAAAAAAAAACAGTCAGAGGTTTCTTCCAGAGGTTCTACCCATTAGTGGTGATTAGTATTCTCTTATATGCTGTAGAGATGCCACTTGACTAAACAAGGTGGTCAGGAGAGCTGTGTCTGTGGTTGGCTTTAAGCTGGACTCGCTGGAGCTGGAAATGAGGACCTCGAACAAAGTGCTGTCCATCATGTCCAACACCAGTCACCCTCTGTGTGGAGGAGAAGAGAATGTTCAGTGACTTCTATCACAGAGCTGCTCTATGGCTAGACTCATGCCTGGGGACATGATTAGGATTACTGGTCATGATGGTCCCTCAGCCAGTACTCATTCATGGTAATACGAGAAGCTCTCCTTCGTAACATTCCCACTACTCACAGTCATATTTATCTGCTCATCATGTACTCTGCATTGACTCTCATTACACCTGTCTTGCATCACTCACTTTTGCACTGCCATCACTTTTAATTGCTATAATGCAGGTGCACATCTCGATTTGCACTAGTGTGTTCACTGATTATTAATTGAATAATAATAATAATAATTTTTATTTATATAGCGCCTTTCCAGAGCTCAAGGACACTTTACAATGAATAGAAAAAGGGGGACAAACAGACATTGAAGTAAAAAAAAAAAAAAAAAAAAAACTGATGTTATTAACAGAACGGAGAGAGTGTGGTAGAAAATTCCAGAGGTTAGGTGCAATAACACTAAATGATCTGCCCCCCATTGAAGAGAGGCGGTACCGAGGGACAACAAGAAGGGCAGAGTCGGAAGAAAGTAGTGAGTGAGACGGGATGTGGGGGACGAGCAAATTGAGGAGATAAGAGGGAGCCAAGCCATTTAAAGATTTAAAAACAAGGAGAATTTTAAATTTGATGCGGTAGTTAACTGGGAGCCAGTGGAGATCAAACAAGATTGGGGTTATATGAGCAGATCGTTTTGTATGAGTCAGTTTCAGCATCTTTGGTACTGATGAAGGGACGCAGTTGGGCAATGCGACGTAGATGGAAGAATGCAGATTTAGTGACGTATTTAATGTGAGACTGAAAGGAGAGCGTGGAGTCGAAGATTACTCCTAAATTTTTGACAGAAGTTGACGTTTTGATGTGAGAGCCAGCAATCTCGCAGGTGAAATTAGTGGAAAGGTTGCTGGTGAGTGCTGGGGTGCCAATGAAAATGATCTCAGTTTTATCCATGTTAAGTTTCAAAAAGTTTAAGCTACGCCAAGCTTTAATGTCCTTTACGCATGCAGAGATTTTGTCAATTTGGACAGATGGAGTAGGTGTACAGATGGAATAAAGTTGAATGTCGTCGGCATAAAACTGATAATTAAGACCATGACGTTGAAGGATCAGACCGAGTGGGATTATGTAAATTGTAAATAATAGTGGGCCAAGAACAGATCCCTGGGGAACACCTCGCATCAGGGGGACAGTGGGTGATCGAAAATCCTTAACAGAAATGTAAAACTGTCGATCTGAAAGATAGGAAGAAAACCAAGAAAGAGCAGTACCAGAAATGCCCAGAGAAGAGAGACGAGAAATAAGTAAATCGTGGGAGACAGTATCGAAGGCAGAGCTGAGGTCCAGTAGCAATAGTATAGACAAGGATCCAGAATCACCAGTAAGTAGTAGATCATTCACTACCTTTACAAGTGTAGTTTCAGTACTATGGTGGGGGGCGAAAACCTGACTGAAAAGGGTCGAAGAAATTATCAAGTAGAAAGGACTGGAGTTGGGTAGCAACAGTACTTTCCAGTAATTTAGATATGAATGGTGAGTTAGAAATGGGACGATAGTTAGATAGAACTGAGGGGTCATTTGCACATATTCATCTCATTCTTATATATAATCCAGTGGAAATCCTTTAACATGCCATTTCTCATAAAGTGTCTGATCCACAGTACGCTGAGAATATTTATGGCTTTAATGGGCAAATATTTTATACAGTCATATAGGAGTTTTCTATAGATGCAACTTTTTTTTTTTAACAGACTTTACTAATAAGCACTTTTAGGGGGGGATGAATAAGAAAAGCATAAAAAACTAAACATTTAAGGTTACATTTTATTGTACATTAAAACAGTAAAGCTACTTAAATTTTATATTGTCAATCACATTTCCTTTCTTCTTTTTTTTTTTACTTTTGTGTTTGCTGACACTTTTTTATTGTGAAAAAAATTATATGCTCAGTTTCATGCTCCAACTTTGAAAAAAAAATACATTTTTGCCACTAAACCCGGGTCATGTTAGAAGGATTCAGGTTCGTGTTTACCATTCTGTACTCATGACCTACCATCCCCCTTATATTATGGGATGTGATTTTCTCTTCTAGTGAATTTGTCTTGTCACCATCATTTACATTCCCACCATCTTTACACCCATCATCAAACACAGAATCACTGCATTGTTTTAACCATTTTTATCAGAATTACTGAATGTCACATGGAAAAAACAAATCCTTACAAGTCCTTTATTTTACCTCAGCAAAACGGAAAGCATAAATATTCTGCAAAACCAAAACATTATGTACAACCTTTTTTGCTTTTCCTTTGAAAGAATATGAAGCGATGAGGAGATCGTAGCACCTCATACAGAGTCTGCAAGAGGACTTTACCTCCAAATGAACTGCGTTTCAAACAGCGCCTGGATCAGTGTACCAAAAATGAGCAATTTTATTACTGTGACTGAAAAATACCACCTAGTTGGTCTCTACTATTCGTTCTGGCAGCAGGGCATAAACACTGCACCTCCTGAGAACTCGAAAATGCAATGACGAGCATAAACCCCATCCATAAAGCGATGCCTCAGTGAAACAATGAAATGTGGCACTACAGGAATAGATGTTCTACATTCAGACCTGTTTAACATCGCTGGTCTTATTCTACATTTTATTCCTTTTCAGTGCTTTCATACACCATTTTGATTTGTAGTAATGAAGATAATCACGTGACTAAAAGCAAATGTTTCTCAAATAAAAATAGAAAAATATCCCTCAAGTTAAAACGTGTGCAGTTTCTCAAACATGCATCGTCGTTAGCTGTGTAACTCCAAGCTAACTTTTCGACCATATACATGAATGTTTCAAAGTGAGACAGAACCAAAGTCCCCCATCTTCAAGTTCAGCTTTCTTTAATGTGAAAAAAAAGAAAAAAAAAAGTGCAACCTTAATTTATAGAGAATGAAGAAAGAAGAAGAAAAAGAAAAAAAAGAAAAAAAGAGCGCATACACGACAAGTTCAGGAAGAATTTGTGGAGCTTTCTGAAAACGAAACCAACGAGTAGCTTGTTTCAGTCATGACCAGGAGGCAGGCTGAGAGAACGCTGAAGCTGATAAAAGAAAGTTAGTCGATGTCCATTTCTGGTGGTTTGGCGTCTGTGGATTCAGGAGCCGGTTGGTCTTTGTTAGGGCTGCTGTTCTGAGCCTCTGTGCCTTCCTGTCCATTCACTGGGCCGTTCTGTTCGGGCGTCTTATCCTCCTTCGGGAGCTCAACTTTGGGTTTGGGTTTTAACATGACGGGGTTGCAGGTGGAGGACAGCTCCTGATGAGATGAAGATTTAATGTTTAGAAAACATTAGAAACCTTAAAACCTTTATAAACCACTAAAAAAAAAACATTTAACAAAGACTGCATAACGACACATGGCTTCTATTGACATTTCTATTTATTTTTGAAACCTGAAGTCAAGAGTAACATCGTGTACACCAAGACCTTGAGATAAGAGATAAGATGTTTGCAGGACAACAAAAGTTTATTAAATTACATGTAAACATGATCATTACCTTGGTTTTGGCTTGTATCTCACAGGCTTTAATAACAGGCTGTAGTGTCAGACTCCGCTTGCTCTGTTCATTCATTTTGTTGTTCATCCAGTTCATGGCCTCGTTCACCTGCTTTTCCACCTTCATCACCTCCAGCTCGTCCAGGTGATCATACTGTTCATCCTGACATAAAAAAAACGACACCATTTGTTTTATTGAGTTAAAATGAATGAATAACACCACTTCCTGTAATTTTAATGTCATTTAAATGATAGGAAGTACAGAATATTGGTGATGTGAACTACAGTGTGTACCTTTGCCTTGTAAGCTTCCAAAATCTTCAAGTACTTTTGGATTTGCTTCCCAAGTTCCTCGAAGGCTTTGGGTCTCTCTTCTGCCTCTATCGCTCGCTCCTGGATGGGCTGTCCGAATTTCTAATTGTGAGGGGGAGAAAAACAGACTTATTAATTTCCCCAATCTAGAAAATCTATTTTTTCAATCTAGAGTTTCTATTTTGATCTTGTAAAAAAAAAAATACATCATTACCTTTAGCTCTGTCAGTTTATCGATGTACACCTGCTTCTGTTGGTCCTCTCCGTCTTCATACAGCCAGTTTTCGGTGTCTTCAAGTTTTAAACTAAACGTATCTCGATCCTGAAAGATTACATCATCACAGCTAAAATGTAATGAGCTATATTACAACATTATAAACAAATTATAAATGATTTGCTTTACAGATGTACCTCCTCGCTGACAAACTTCTCCAGTACACCATGCAGTTTGTCCCTCATCTCATACACATACTCCTCAACCCCGTTCTTAGCGTCGTTCCTCTCCTTTTCCAATTTGTCCTGCATGATCATTTTCCCCTGAGGAAACAAACCCCAAACGTAAGGAAAAATCTTTTTTTTTTTCATTAAAGCAGGCTCTGAATGATGGTCAGTTATTGCAGCGTGATGTCCAGTCTAAAGAAGATAAACCCCATTCTGACCTGCAGACCTACGCTTTAAAGTTACTTCAGATCTGTCAACTCTGACAATTAAATGATTAGTGATCAAGACATGACCTTAGATCCTGATGTGTTTGTGGATTAAGCTGCATTACCTCATTCTCTACAAACAGATTGAGCATATCATTAGCAAGCTGCCAGTGCAGGCTGTTCTCAATGGGCAGTTCTACAGTCTTGGTCTTTACTTTGGCTTTCTTGGCTTGTGGAGGTTGGTCGTTCTTCTTTTCCTGTTTGTTTTCTTCAGTCTAAAAAAAATAAAGAGAGAAATACATCTTAATGTAAAGCAAACTGCAAAGTCTTCTTCCACAAACTACACTAGCTCATGGCAGACACATTATAGGGTGTGCTCTTGAAGCTACTCACTGAGGTTTTAGAGTGCGTGTGTGTTTTTTTTAAGCCAGATTAATTAGCTACGATTTTTTTTGTTGTTTTCACAGAGCTCTTGGGTAGCTTTTAAAAATCAGACATTTCCTGCTTTTTGAATTTTTCAAATATTTCAAGAGCCCATGCAGAAGGGAATAAAGACAAACTGTTAAATTACTTAGAGTATAACTTCAGGGATCTGCACATGGAATTTGAAGTAGTGAGTGCTGCATGGACTTTTGGAAAGGCTGGAAAGGTGCTGCTGTTGGTTTTGATTCCTTGTCCTGTCTTCATCTGTCACTAGTTACACGGTCACCTACTCTACAGCAGATGGACATATTGACAAGTCAATCTACATTAAAAAATCTAAATCAGAAAGCAGAAGTATATACTAGATTCTACAGGACTACAGAACAGGACAGGTCATAGCCTCTAATCTCTGACCAGATCTGTGGAATTCCTACCTCAAAGTCAGTGAGGTTCAGCAGAAGACACAGCGGCACTTAACTTTAAATGAATTATACTGTATATACATGCATTAAAGTGAGATCAATCAACAGGCAAGTTCACGTGAAGCTTAAAGACAGACTAAATATTTTACTGTTCTGTGGTAATTATGTCACTCAGCAAACTGGCTTGCAAAAAGACAACACAGGCATCAGGAACCATCCAGTGAGGGCACAGAGTAGACACAGAACCAGGAAGTAAAAATAACAGCATGTGTCAAAGTCCATGGAGCAATTTGTTTGCTTGGGGGTGCTGCACAGTGAGCTATGGGAAATGTGTCTCAATATATATGTTAGACCCTTTCAGTAACCTCCATATCGTCAGCGTCAGATTTCTTATCTGCATTCTCTTTCGGCCCATCACTTTGGGTTTTCTCCTCCTGGTCCACTTGCATCTTGTTCTTTAAAAATAAACGTGAACAACATGTTACAGGTACAATAAGGTTAAGCACTAAGAACAAGAATGAATCAGAAACACTGTGCAGGCACAACAGCAGACAGGACTTTCAGTCATGCTGTGATGTGTATAGACAAGTTAAGGTTCTTCTTGTTTAGCCAAGCGCATATTTCTGTGGTGAGTCGGCCAGAATCCAGTGAAGTGTATTGTAATTCTTCAGTTAATCGGAGGGTATTACCTCTTCCTCTTTGGCAGCGGAGTCCGTCTCCATGGGTTCTTCACCTTCTCCAGCCTTTAGCACTTCTACTAGGGAGGCACTTGAGATGCTGAACACCCCGTGCACGTTCACACGCACCTTCACCTTCACTTTTGAACACTCGCCTGATGCCTGAGGCAACACCTTCTGGATAGTGAACTGACCTGAAGAGAACGAAGGGATTTAGTGCTGTAACAACTGACAAGTACAACAAAAGGATTGTGTTTTGGAAAACGCCGTGATGCAACATCACATCCTAACCCTAAGCCTTGACAGCACATGTTACAACAGATAAACAGATACAGACAAACTATGCTCTTTTCATTGCACTACAACGTTTTGACCTCATGCATCACGTGAGTGATCTTTCATGATGCGTTGATGCACAATGTACCGGGCTGAATCATACTCATTCATATGTGCGTACCGATGGTAGGATCGGGATATGGGAGCTCCTTCGGGTTTTTGTAGTAGGCCTCCAGGGAGAAGGGTTCCTTGCGGTAAAAGGTTAACACTTTAGAGAAAGGTGCAGGATGGTTTTTAGGGAATACTTCACAATCACTGCAAGGAGAGATCAGAAAAACAGAAAGAAAAAAATAAATCAGTCTACACATTGAATTATCTTTTTCCCCCCAGTAACCAAGTCCATCAATAAAAAAGAACAATAAAATAAACAAATAAAATAAAATTTAACAACCTTAATCCTTCCTCTGCTGCTGAATTCCATCTTAGAGAGATGGGATACGCAACCACATCTGTGATGGAAAATTCCCGTACTTTGAAGGCAGGAGACAAGATTGCACACTGTGCAGGGAAAAGACAAACATCAGAACATGCTTACTTCATCACCAAGAAAACAAGGAAGGTTGCTAATACTTACTTACAGTTTATAGTTTATATTTTATATTCTTACATTTTACATTTTATATTTTATTTAATTTTATTCTCTTAGGTCAGGGCAGTTGCCTAAGCATTTCACTGCATATCGTACTGTGTAGGATTGTGTATGTGACAAATAAAATTTGAATTTTTGAATTTTTGATTTTTGAATACCGAGTTGCATGACAAGAACCAGTCACACACCCAACATCTCAAGGGTGTGGATTAAACAATCTAAACAACAATGATTAGATTTAATCTGAATTCACTTGGCATGCATAAAGAAATTAATTTAAATATATAAAAATAGCACACAAATAGAATGCGAGTCTGTTTAATATGCAGTCATAAGGTACTTTCAAACATTTTTTTACTGGATTTCTATAAACCAGATGTTTTGAAATTGGCTTTGTATCTTGTGTGATGATCTCAGATCTTAAAGGCTTTCTTTCTTATAACTTAAACTCTTAAGCAGCTGGTTTGGAAAGTGGAGATTAAAAGCCAATTTTAAAACTTGACCTACACAATATCATTGAACTGATCTCACAAATGTCACAAAGTACCTGCATCACTTTGTGCTTCCTTAAATGGGGAATAACAGTTGTGGTTATAGTGGCATGTGTCTTTTTTTTTCTTTTCTTTTTTTAAATGTTACCCTGATTTTCTCCCTAATTTAGTCGTGCCCAATTCCTCCCCGTCACTAGTCAGTCGGGAAGGCCGAAGACCATCACATGGTTCCTCTGAACCACGTGACGCCAGCCGGCCGCATCAAACTTCGCACCGCTGAGGACGGCGTAACACACTCGGAGGACAGCGCTATCCGCTCCTTCCGTGAGCACACAGACGCCCCTGATTGGCTGTAGAGCCATGATTAATATGTGGGCCACAAGTACCTCTCACCCCTGCTTCAGTATTGTGTTTGTGTGAATTAGCAGAATACATCACAAACAGTGTTTGTCACTAAACCCAAAATAACCAGTCTAGATACTTCACTTAAGCCTGAGCTATTTTCATTAGATATTTAATTCATTTAACCAGCTGTCTATTTTTTTTTGCTCTTGGGGGTGAAAAGAAATTTGCTAGAGCTGCACAATAGTGACTCATGATTTATTCATTCAAATGTGATTAAAGAAATAAAATTACAAATACAGTTGCAAGCAACGATGAGTGGGCCCAAGTATCTGTGCTATCGCCACCCAGGTGCCACACAACGTCACTCAATATGATGTCACTTAAAATAATGTCACACAGAAAATCCCCTAGGAGGAGTATACAAAAATCCATTGGGCGCATTTTGCAAACGAACCAAAATAACGGTCTTCCTGCTGAGTAGAGCCCACGAAATACAATGGGAAAGTTGTTCAGCTCAGTGAGCTCTAAATGTGTACTGGGTTTTGCATGCAAGTGTGCAGCAAATTCTTGTGTGAGGGCCCAATGCAGCAGCTTGGGCATTCTAATGGCAGAAGATTCCTGCCAGTCTGCCAATTTTCATGAGTCCTTGAGCATGCTAAAATCTCCAAAAAGGCACGGGTGTGTGTGTGTGCTGGGAAAAAAATCCTTAGAAGAACAAGAGGGCCCTCACACTATGGCGACATATGGCTGAAGTCACAGTTCTTGGGCCCTAAAAAAAAAATCCCTAGAAGAACAAGAGGGCCACAGTGCTTGAGCCCTAATGACCACATACTGTGTATTAAGCCACAAACTGTATAATAAATAAATGTACTTTCAATATTTCATGAACTTTTTTTTATACAGGTTGTGTGCCATGTAAAGATACTTTTAATTTTAAAATTATGAGCCCTCACATATTCAGAGAATCTTTTAAGAGGAACAGATACGTTCTGGCCAGACCGTCACCTCAACCACAGTATTTAACTAACAATAAACCAAATCAATTATTTGTTTTAATAAGGAATCAGGAAATTTTTATTAATTTAATGTACTGCACTAAATATCCAGCATTAACCCATAAGCCAATTTAAATCACACTCCTCTCTATCGCATCAATATTGATTATTTACATTTAACCAAATGTGCGATTACATTTAGTTTTTTATTATCATTTTATTATATAATAATCTGATTAATTGTACAAATATTGATGGTCATTACAGTTATTGTGCCGTTCAGGAAATAAAGAGTAAAGAATTATGATGCGGTGTATAAAAGGGGACTGATGATTTGAGTCACAGACCTGCAGTGCACAGCCTCTGGCCACTGCCTCATCCGCATTTAGCGTTGTGCTCAGCTCCTTCCCGAAGAATTTGCTGATTCGCTCTTTGATGGCAGGGATCCGAGAGGCACCACCTACAATCTCCACTGCGTAAATGTCCTCTTTCTTTAGCTCTAGAGAAGCGTGAGGGACAAACATCAGGTGTCAGGTTCAGGATATTAAAATAAATGATGAGCGCAGAGTAAGCGGGACTTTACTCACTGGCCTGTTCGAGCACGCTGCGCAGGGGTCCCTCAACCTTAGCCAGTAGCGCCGCACACATCTCTTCAAAATCGCCTCTGGAACAACAGAGTCATAGGGTTATATTTAGCTGCAGCTTTCAAACCAAAGCAGCCGCTTACAACATGCTGCACATGCAAGGATGAATACAAACATGACCTCTCGTGAATCGAGTCAGAGCCTGATTTAGCTGACATATTTTGCTAAATTAAGGGTTGCTGGGAGACTGACCTGTTGAGTTTGCTACTAACGTCGATGTCATTCATGAAGCATTCTATGTTGAGCGGCAGGTCAGAGGAGTTGGCGCTCATGAGCTTTTTCAGCTTCTCACACTCCTGGTAGAGGCGCACCAGAGCACGAGGCTTTGTGCGCACGTCTAGTTTGTACTTTTTGGCAAACTCATCACAGAAATGCTGAACAAGTATCTCATCAAAGTCTTTACCACCTAGCTGGCTGTCAAACGAAGAAGCCAGGACCTGGAAACATCAAGGCAAACGATTTTATAACCAGGACGTGGCATAAGAACAAAATCCACAATGACTACAATATAAAAGAAACAAAACAGACCATAGGGACAACAGCTCTCGCTAAATGAAACCAAAAACAGAAATTACAGACTTTGATCTCACGCCTAGGCAAATTAGTTTATCTTTTTAAATTGTTTACAATCATGCTTATACACGCGTGGACAAAATTGTTGGTACCCTTCGGTCAATGAAAGAAAAACTCACAATGGTCACATAAATAACTTTAATCTGACAAAAGTAATACTTTTTAAAAAATTCTATGAATGTTAACCAATGAAAGTCAGACATTGCTTTTCAACCATGCTTCAACAGAATTATTTTAAAAAATAAACTCATGGAACAGGCCTGGACAAAAATGATGGTACCCCTAGAAAATACTGAAAATAATGTGACCAAAGGGACATGTTAATTCAAGGTGTGTCCACTAATTAGCATCACAAGTGTCTACAATCTTGTAATCAGTCAGTGGGCCTATATATAGGGCTCCAGGTAGTCACTGTGTTGTTTGGTGACATGGTATGTACCACACTCAACATGGACCAGAGGAAGCGAAGGAAAGAGTTGTCTCAGGAGATTCGAAAGAAAATTATAGACAAGCATGTTAAAGGTAAAGGCTAGAAGACCATTTCCAAGCAGCTAGATGTTCCTGTGACTACAGTTGCACATATTATTCAGAAATTTAAGAGCCATGGGACTGTAGCCGACCTCCCTGGACGTGGCCGCAGGAGGAAAATTGATGACAAATCAAAGAGACGGATAATCCGAATGGTAACAAAAGAGCCCAGAAAGACTTCTAAAGAGATCCAAGGTGAACTTCATGCTCAAGGAACATCAGTGTCGGATCGCACCATCCGTCGTTGTTTGAGCCAAAGTGGACTACATGGGAGACGACCAAGGAGGACACCGTTGTTGAAAACAAATCATAAAAAAGCCAGACTGGAATATGCCAAACTACATGTTGACAAGCCACAAAGCTTCTGGGAGAATGTCCTATGGACAGATGAGACAAAAATTGAACTTTTTGCCAAGGCAAATCAGCTCTATGTTCACAGATGGAAAAATGAAGCATATCAAGAAAAGAACACTGTCCCTACTGTGAAACATGGAGGAGGCTCTGTTATGTTCTGGGGCTGCTTTGCTGCATCTGGCACAGGGTGTCTTGAATCTGTGCAGGGTACAATAAAATCTCAAGACTATCAAGGGATTCTAGAGAGAAATGTGCTGGCCAGTGTCAGAAAGCTGGGTCTCAGTCGCAGGTCATGGGTCTTGCAACAGGACGATGACCCAAAACACACAGCTAAAAACACCTAAGAACGGCTAAGAGGAAAACATTGGACTATTCTAAAGTGGCCTTCTATGAGCCCTGACCTCAGTGCTATTGAGCATCTTTGGAAGGAGCTGAAACATGCTGTCTGGAAAAGGCACCCTTCAAACCGGAAACAACTGGAGCAGCTTGCTCATGAGGAGTGGGCCAAAATACCTGCAGAGAGGTGCAGAAGTCTCATTGACAGTTACAGGAATCGTTTGATTGCAGTGATTGCCTCAAAAGGTTGTGCAACAAACTATTAAGTTAGGGGTACCATCATTTTTGTCCAGGCCTGTTCAATTTTGTCCCGGAGTTCATTTTTTTTATAATTCCGTTGAAGCATGGTTGAAAAGCAATGTCTGACTTTCATTGGTTAACATTCATATAATTCTTATTTATTATTTCTTTTGTCAGATTAAAGTTATTTCTGTGACCATTATGAGTTTTTCTTTCATTGACCGAAGGGTTCCAACAATTTTGTCCACGTGTGTATATCCACATATGACAAATGTTTCAGCATATTTTCCTTTTTGTTTTCTTGACTTGTTTTGATTCTGCTGAGGACCAAGCGGAGGTGGACAGACGGTCCGAGAGATTTGTCCATTTTTATTGCTAAACTCCTACTCTAGTGCAGAGTGTCAGAAAATGTTCTATACTACCTTGGAGCATTTTTGAATGTGACGTCAATTAACAGTAGCATGGAAAATTTTGTTTCATAGTTGAAGCAGTATTTTAATATTAATTAATAAAAGCTAATGAATAAAATGTAAAGATGTGACTGATATATAAACGTTTAACGTCTTCTTACCTTTAACTTCCCCTTATTAAAGGCACAGGCAGAAACCTGATATCCTGCATGACCAACATCCACAAACACAACAGTCCTCGGTTTCTCCTCAGGGGCAGGAAGATCCTGCTTATAAATGCCATATGCCAGGGCAACTGGAAAAAACATAATTAAGCACAATAAATACATCAGCTTTGAACCAGTCTCTTAGTCTCCAAGTCTCTTAGTTTACAATTCATGATGGCCTTCCCTCACATTCAGTTTTATTAGTTGTATAGTAAAAAATACTGCACAAGTCTCCGGATATCATCTGTACTGTTCTTTTTGTAATTTACACTTGCTGCACAATTAATGAAGTAAGACAAGCTTGAATGAAATGAAAAAGTCACCAACCAAGTGGAGAAAAGCTAATTTAATTTACAGTATGTTCAAACCACATCAGCCTTACAGAATTCAACACCTGTGGTTGTTAACATGCTTATTCCCTATTATCATTATTTAATTAACCTAACACAGCTGGACTCTTAACAGTCTCCTCTAACAGTCTAATTCATACTTTGATTCATAATGTCTTGTTTTGATTTTATTTTTATAATTTGCCTTTTTCGTATATAAATGTAACACATTTAGGCAGGTCATTGGGTGTCTGTACCAGCTGCTATAGAATAGTTAATTTTTTTCATGCAAATTTAATAAAGGGTGAAAGATCCACCCATTGTATGTTTCGGGATCATTTACCTGCAGTGGTCTCGTTCATCAGTCGCAGGCAGTTAAGGCCAGCAATCTGAGCAGCATCCATAACTGATCTTCTCTCTGCATCAGTGAAGAAGCAGGGAACCTGAGGAGGGGAACAACCCAAGCATTTAATATTCTCAACTAAAAACAGATGAAAAGATTGGTAAGCTTGATTCTTGTAGATATTGATCATTCCCTGCTAAAAATTATTATCTCTAATGATGATTGGACATGAGGTTGCAGCTGTGCTGTGCTGATATTCAGTACAACAAGCACAACTTCTAGTGTGATATTGCTTATATATATATATATATATATATATAAAAAAAATTCCTTCTTTAACGAGTTAGTCTGTTCCACCCCACATATCCTTCCACACATGGAACTAACTAACCGTGACTGGCGCTGCGGGCGACCAACATTCCAAATTCTTACCAGTGCCATGTAACCAAAGGTGAGGAGAATAAACCATGGAGGTGGTGGGGGTTCAATGGAAAGCTAGTGAACTATGTAGTGTGTACAATCCCAGGGTTTACACCAAGGTTAGAGAGGGAATTGGGAGAATTCCCTCTCTAACCTTGTGTTAGAAGCTAGTTAGCTTTGTAGCTCGCCTTAGGCACAAATAAAACAAGATGGAGGTCATTCGGACTGACTTTAAGCAATTTTTAAGGAGACAGCGTGTTGCTTAAGATGACAATGTTTTCAGATGCGCGTTCTTGCAGCTGCTCTCTCCTCAGTACCGTACAGAGCTACTTTCACCCACCCTGCGACCGATAGTTAGTGGAATGAATGGCTGTAAAAGACCTGGAATGCCGAGTGATGCAAATAGTCAAACATCCCCTAATGCTGTGACTGTCCATTGTCACTAGTCAGGGAACTGATTACTCAGTCAGAACTAACTGCTTTACAATACTGGATATCACATAGGAACAATTAAATCATCACATTGCACAAACAAAAACACAGTAAGATTGAATAAAGTGTCACAGTGACAGTAAATATGTACAAAAATGCTTATTTACAGAAATGACGCAGTCTGCCACTGGCTTTTTGAGGGCAGCCTCGGCTGTCTCCTTCAGTTTGGTCAGAAGCATAGCGGAGACCTGCTCAATACTGAACACTTTCTCTTCCTCCAAGTACATGACCTAAACACAAGGAAATGGTTAAGAGGTCAGCAATACTTTAAAGATGAGAAAAACATTACAAAAAATTGAGCTACCTGCTACAAGTTGTTTAATTACCTTGATGCCCGTGGTCCCAGTGGGCATCTGAGCGAGGTCGTAGACCAGGCTGGACTTTGCTGACTGGATATATGGGTCAGTGAATGCCCTGCCATGAAATCGCTTAAAGCCTTGGACGGTATTCTTGCAGTTTGTGACAACCTTGATGCAAAAGAATGTATGATAAATTAAAAAAACAACAGCATAGGAGTCTATTACAGTAAATGAGGAAGGATCAAATTGTTCAAGTAGTTAAAAAGGATTTAAAGAAGTAAAACATTGCCTTTACCTGGCTCTTTGCGGCTGCTCCTATTGCCCGATTTCGAGGACCGAAAGACACAAAGGCCCTGAGAAAGTTTCAATTTCACACGTTAAGCAGAATGATTGGTTAATAAATGCAGGTGAGCTTGCATCAGCATTAACATGATCTGTGTGACCTATTTTCTCAACACGTACTAGTCGCATTTCAGTTACTGACATTTATGTAAAATATTACTTCTTGAATATTAGACTTTCTTTTGAATAGCAGAAAATATATATTTTCTTCCTCTGAAGAATTTAGGATTTCTATCCCACCTCTTAGTTTAGTTTCTAAAATCACACAACCTAACAACATTAACATCATTTGTTAAGACAAACACATACATGCAACATCATAATGCAGATGAACAAGCTCTAAGAGGAACACTACCTGCCCTCTTCTGTTAACAGAAATCACCAAGTTAAACTTCTACTTATATTAGGACAAATTAATATTTAACCAGAGGACTGGACCAAGGAGGAATCTATTATATATATATATAAAACTGCCTGGATTTATCACTTTACCACATTATACATTATTTACAGACAATTTATGTTAGGCTCTGGGTTCAAATTTCTATTACAAGTGAAATTGGGGAAAACTATAGAAAATTAAGGTGCGTCTGCTGCTTCATCATCATTTTCCTAGAGTGAACACCAGGTAAGAGTGAATATCTCAGCCAGTGATGCTATTGAAATTTAAATATCTCCCAATAAAACTACAGACTGGTAGACTGAGGGCAAAACATGCATAAGCTTAAAACACAATACAGGGTTAGTACAATTTTTTTTTATTTTGGTGAGCTTTGTATTTTAGTGCAAAACTATAGTAATAAACTGGTGTAAATTGGAAGAACAAAAAGAAACGTTAGATTGGGACATAAAAGACAGATGTGTGTGCATCAAGTTTAAACAGACGGTGGCCAACAGCGTTTAACAGAGGCTGCAGTAACTGTTGAGAATCTCAACGTAATTCTTTAACTTTACATACTTTTAACTAAAGCCTGAGGTGTTTAACTCGGGCTCATAACTGTACTGAGCTAAACACCAGCAAACTGGCAAAAAGACAGCCAGAAGGAACACAGATATGCTTTTACACAGTTTTGGTTTTAGTTTCACACATACACACAGAATCTGGCAAGAATAAATATTTATTTATTAGACAGATGACAGAACACCACAATGTGTCAAGCAAGTTTTTATCCTTCAACACAATTTAATTCTCACTGGTATGTAAAGTATTTCTTATAACTGCACATTTTTATACAAATTGAAGTGTTATACTTGTAAAATTTATATATAAATAATAAAATATTTAAAGAGAAAACTGCATGGATAAGCATTCTTGCTGTGTAATTTATGGGCCATGGGGGACTGACAAAGAAATAATTAAAGGGAATATAAACTAAAATAAAAACTTTATAGAATATCACCTCAACACTGCAGCAGGCAGCCCTTAATGTAAATTATTAACTATTAAATTATGTAAATTCTAGCTTGTGAAATCACACACAAATACAAAGTAGTTGATTAAGTACAGGGTAGTAATGCATGTTCATCAATCTGACAATCAGCACAAGTTGCACATTTATAATAACAAAAGAGCTGCTTGCACTAAAAATTTAAACATTAAAAGTGCTAGAATGTGGTTAAGGCCAGTCACATGTACAGCGTTGGTTGAAATGAGATTAATTCTAAATCCCAGACTGAAGAGACCTGATTTCTGTTAGCTAACTATTAAAACTTGTACTGAGCATTATTAGTTTGGAAGCAGGGCATAAAGAATATCTAAACAGCGATTTGGGAAGCACGCCACTCATCAAAACACTTTAAATGTGTAAAAAAAAAAAAAGTAAGCTTTTTGACTCCTTATGTGTCCTGAGAGATTTTTCTGCTCACCAAGGTTCTATAAAATGGTTATATTTTTGCCCTCCTGTCAGCTCTGCCTTCTCTCATCAACAATCTGGTCTGTTACAGTGTTTAGTTAAGTGTTATGTGTCAGAGTAATTGCTCCTTGGTCCAGTTCTGATGCTCTTGTGCCCATTGTAGAAGCTTTTGGTTGAGAACACAAGTCAGCATGGGTACCCTGAACGGTCTGCTGCTACATACATATTAGAGCCAGTTAGAGGTTTCATGGCTAAATTTGACCAGCGTGGTGGCCAATCTTCATTGATTGCACATTCCACCAGTAAGAGCAGAGTGTGAAGGTTTACTTAGCAGAGTAATAGCACAGTTTTGCTTAAAATATTGCAATGCACACAAGATTATTGGTGACTTATCAGAGTTCAAAAGAGGACAAATTGTTGGTGTGCAAGACAGCAAGTCTTTTTGATTTGGGGTGCTTTGGAGAAGCGAGTCAGGAAACTTTTCATCCACCAGCATCCTGACTTGACCTGGCCACTATTCTGCAAGAAGAATGTCTCAAAATCTCACTGGCCACTGTGCAGGACTTGTATATCTCATTCCCAAGACCAATTCTGTATTGGCTGCAAAAGGAGGCCCTACACCATACTAATAAATGATTACGCTCTAAAAACAGGCGTTTCAGTTTCATTGTCCAATCACTGTAGGTCCTCCATACACAGGGAGCTGTAACGTGTGATCTGACATTTCTTTCAGAACTATTATTCACTTTTTCTGAACTATGTGCTACAGTAGCTCTTCTATGGAATGAGACTAGACGTTTTAAATTTTATTCAACACTTTTCTCAGCGAACCTTGGATGCCCAATGGCCCTGTCACCAGTTTACTGACTGTCCATTCTTGGAACACTTTTCTTAGATATTAACCACTGCACAAGGGGAACATCCAGTATTTTGGAGACGCTCTGACCCAGTCTTCTGGCCATCACATCATGGCCAGTGACAGTCACTTAGATAATTACACAGTTCCCATTTTTCCTGATTCTAGCACATCAAATTCGTTAAATTCTGGTGTTTAATGCAAACGTTAACTGAAGCTGTTGACCTGTATTGTGGCTGTATAACTGGGCAATCACATGAATTAATTTTCCTAATAAACTGGCAGGCGACAATAAGTACGCGCCTTGACGCAATTAAGATCTGGCTGATTTTCTTAAACACAAATAAAGATACGGAGTATCAGTTAGGATTATTAACCTTATTGGTGTTTTGCCATAAGTCTCGAATGTTCAGTTAAAACTCGATGATATGGACATATCCTGAGGTAAAACACACACACACACACTAAAGCACAAACCGGGTGGAATTAAATCACTAGCCTTAACCGGCATTTAGTAAGATGTCATTTCCGACTCGAGGCTTATTTATTTATTTTCCAATGCTAGAATTTTCTCCTCAGTGTCGTCACAGGACTCGCGTTAGCTTAGCCTCGGCTAGTCCAGGGTCGCCATAGTAATACTGAGGGAGTGCGAGCACAGCGCAGCACGCGCACAGCACGAGCACAAGCCACGCTTATCATTTAGCATCGAGCTAACCGTTTAAAGTATTTAGAACTGTTGGAATGAACACTTACACTGGTTGGACTGACAGCCTTTTGTTATTTTTCTATGTATTCAGATTTTTTTCTAAATGTTAAAATCTAAAATGACACAGCAATCAAAATTCACACTCTAGGCCGCGTTATAACTTAAATTTTACTTAATTTACGCATACATATGTATTCATGTTAGACACGTAACGATTACAATGGCATAACAGGATCTCACTTAGACAATGTCCGACAATACAGTGTAGTGCGATATGAAAGTATAAGTTGTACTCACGGTGTGGCTCTGTCGCTGTACTCGTTAGCGATGGTCTCTATCCCTCCGGCTCTGGCTACAGCTACATAACAGCTCTGAAACCCTACATCGAACCCCACTACTGACATGTTTCAGCACTCCACAGCACCTCAGGTACTCTGCTTTATTAAAAAGAAAAAACAACAAGCGCGCGAACCACTGTCACAGCCGGATAAATGGACGCGATGACAATGCTGCTGTTGATGATTTTATTAATAATATCCAGCACCCAGGTGACTGAGTGTAAAAGGAGACGCGAACCGGCGACTACTCCTTCACGAATACGCAGCCTTTCTTTGGTAACGCAACACTTATCGCGAGACTTCGACGGTTCTAGATCGCTCTCGTGCTTTCCTAGGGGCTGAGACCAATCAGAGCGTTGTGCGCGTGCGCTATGTACACTTCGGGAAACTTCGAGAACTTTCTAAATACTTCTCACAGTCCCCTCTCTCTCTCTCTCTCTCTCTCTGTCTTTTTCTCTCACACACACTCACTCGCGCTCTCGCCTTCAAATACACAGTACAGTCACTTATATTTGACTCCCATTAACTGAAATTTTATTTATATAGCGCTTATATATATTTATATATTGTTATTAATATTAATTAATAAACCTACCTAAATCTATTGCCATTGTCGCAAAGCAGCTTTACACAATCAAAAGAAATGATGGAAGTTTGTAGAGTAGTCAGATAGATAGTCCCCGGTGAACAAGCCAAGGGTGACGGTGCTGAGAGAAAAACTCCCTGAGATGGCATTAGGAAGAAACCTTGAGAGGAACCGAACTCAACAGGGAACCCATCCTCATCTGGGTGATAACGGATAGCAGGGATTGATCTGCACTCATATTGTGAGATGTGTTTAAAGTTCATATAGAGTCTAGTTCATTATTGGAGGCTCAGGTAGACTGTAGGAAACTCCAGTTCTGAACTATCGAGTGACTGCAGTCTCGAATCCTCAGAGAACAGCTGTCTGCATCAGCCGAGGACAGGACCGTCTTCATGGTAAAGTGGAACCGTCCTTAGTCACCACACGCTTCCCAAAAAGACCACACGGGCATCCATGTGATGAGGTCTCCAACCAGGACAAATCAGACAGGTCCAGAGGGCAGAGGGGTCTGGATCAGGAGTGTCATGTGTAGCTCAACAGAAAGACAGGGAGAGTGAAAGAGAAAGAGAGGAGAAACAGGGAAATAAGAAGAGAACAAAGGAGAGAGCGAGAGAGATAACAGTTAAATATGGTCACTGTCACACAATGTATAAAGTAAATGTGTGTATATATATATATATATATATATAATTTATTTATTTTTTTCTCCCTGATTTTCTCCCTAATTTAATCGTGTCCAATTCCTCCCCGTCACTAGGGGACTCCCACATTAAGGTAACTACTACCACTCAGCCGGGAGGGCCGAAGACTATCACGTGTTTCCTCCGTACCACGTGACGCCAGCCGACCGCATCTTTTCGAACTGCACCGCACCGTTGGGTGTGGCCTAACACACTCGGAGGACAGCGCTATCCGCTCCTTCCACTTGCGGGACCCTGAGTGGCTGTAGAGCAGTGATTAATGTGGGAGCACTAAGTATCTCTCATCCCTCCCCTCTGAGAGAGCTTGGCCAATCAGCTCTCTTTAGGCCTCTGGCTGCGAGAGGTTACAGCATCAACCGGGATTCGACCTGGCGATCTCTGCGCCTCTTTACCACTGCGCCACTCGGAGGCCCGTAAATGTATATTTAGTGCAGAGTGCAAGCAGGGACTCTGACAGGACTAACTAGGACATCATAACTAAAAGGGAGAGCCAGAAGTAAACATAGACATGAGGTGGGGAACTGGGATGTAAAGCAACCAATCACTTGACCGGCAACAAACCAGAGTGATCAGTGAGAGTGGGGAAGACAGCATCTAAACATTCCAGTTCACCTGAATACTTTACGTCCATGAGTCCCCCAGATCTGCTCCTTTACCTAAGGCTAATCATAATAAGCAGTACTGACAAGCAGACTGCATCTTTTGATCGAAATAGATGTGGCGGATGGTAAGACACTAGCAATTCAGTCAGAAAATGCGGCATGAAACCATTTAATGCAAACCGTTCTACCTCCACTGTCCCTCCTGCTACTCTTCTTCACCCATTCCACAGTACCTGCAGTCTCTTCTTCAATTCTCTACCACACTCCCCATTGCTTTGGACAGTTGCCCCTAAACTCCTATACCTTCCCTACCTGTACTTCTTGCATCTGCACCCTCCCCACCCTCTCTCTCATTTTCACAAATGTACTTTGTCTTGCTCCTAGTGATCTTCATGCCTCTTCTCTACACGCATCTTAACTTGCTCCCTACTCTCACTTCTGATCACAGTATCACTCGCAAACATCATAGTCCATGGGGATTCTTGTCTAACTTCAACTGGCAACTTGTCCATCACCACTGGAAACAGAAAGGGGCTGAGAGCCAATGCCTGGTGCAGACCCACCCTATCTTAAACCAGTCGGTCGTACATACAGCACACCACACCACACCACTGTAACACTGTGTAGTGAGTGTTTTATTACTCATTAATATTATTTAGCTGATGTTGTAATTTGTTAATAATTTATAAATTGATATTAATATTACATAATAAACCTACCTAAATCTATCTACATGTATCAATTATTCAAAATCATAAACTACAATAAAAAAAAACACATGAATTTAATTCTTAAAAATGCTTCCAGAAAAGTGAGAAATGTAAATATATTCAATACACCTCATTATTTACCAATACACCTCAACATTATTTACTATAACATAAATGAACATAAATATAATTAAATATATAAAAAATATTTTTTGATATTTTTGTGACCAAGCTTCACATAGGTAATGAATTAAATTAAACTTAATTATATTTTATAGCCTGGTTAACTGTGGGCATCTTTACATAAACACATATTTAAATTTAGATGTATTCCTATAAACAAGCGAGAGATGACTGTGGTGAGGCAAAGCCCCCTGAAACTATAAGAGTCAGAAACTCAAACCGCTTCATCATCTGCGTGACACCAGCCAAAGTAATTATATAGCGTCACTCTTCTTTACCAGTATAATGTAGAGTTATGCAGTGTTATCCACTGAGCTGTCATCAGATCATTTTAAATGTAAATGTAAATCATTGGAAATATGTGTCTTAAAATTAAAAGTCCGTTCGTGTTTTAACAAAATGGACAGTGGTAGGTTTCTTGCCGGCCATGTGGAAGACCAGGGTTCAATTCCCACTCAGTTGCCCGAACACAAGCCACTGGATGCCATGCCGGTGGTGTCCGGTGTATAATTTATGTGATGGGAGCTTGATGGGAGTACCCGAAAGAAATAACAACTTTATAATGATTAGTGCTGAGTTCATGCTGTCACAAAAAAAAAAAAAATATATATATATATATATATATATATATATATATATATGTGTGTGTGTGTGTGTGTGTATAAAAAAAATCAGTGTAATTTAGGACACAGACACAACAAAACTGGGAATCCAAAGTGGCGCACGTCACTAATTGTCCAGCAGGGGGCACCAACACGCGTACACACAGCAAACTCAGGAAGTTAAAAAAAAAAAAGAACTGACGCTGCGTCCTGACGCAATAAAGATGGCGACGCCTATGCATCGATTAATTGCTCGCAGACAAGCGTGAGTTTATATTAATATTCTCCTCATGTGGGGGTAAAGTGTGTTCAGTTGGTTAACGATGATACGTTATATGGAATCTGGAATATTGGTGATATTTGTAGAAATGAGAAGCGTGTGTGTGTGTTTGAGGAGAGTTAGCAGGCTAGCAGGCGGATCTGTTCCACACACACACTTAGTGCGCTACAGATGGCTGTTATTACCGCTGTGTGATGAACTGAGACGCGGAGTTGTGTGATGATTACAATCAAAATATTCAGGAAGTGTACCTCAGGAAGCGTTTGTTAGCATCACCACGACCTCATGGCTCTTCTGCACGAGCTGCTGCTGGGTTTAATGTAGATCTTAAATTCACCATCTTTATTGTGTGTGTGTGTGTGTGTGTGTGTGTGTGTGTGTGACCTCAGGGAGGCCAACAAGCAGCATGTTCGCTGCCAGAAGTGTCTGGAACACGGCCACTGGTCCTATGAGTGCACTGGCAAAAGAAAATACCTGTACAGACCTTCCAGAAGCACCGAGCTGAAAAAGAAGCTGAAGGAGGCCTCGGACCCGGCAGCCGGCGGCGCAGGGTATGAAACACATCTGTGCTCCTCCCCAGAACGGGAGAGGATTTAACACCGGGCCAACACCAAGATCAAATTCTTCCTTCTGCATCATTGCTCATATGATGTCTACATCACTATAATTATCATTAGTGATGTCTTGGTTTGATTTAGATGATTAAGGCTTATGAAAATAAAACATTCTTGTATCTTAATTTTAAATTATTTAATAAGAGCAATCATCCATGGACTTACAATACAGTAATTTTTTTCTTTGAAAAATGATACTCGTTTATGCACTCAGTACTTGGCTGTGACTTGAATGCCTACGGCGTGGCATGGGGGTGATGAGCCTGTGTCCCTCCTGAGCGTTATTGAAGACCTTGTGTGGGACTCTTGGGCATCCTAATGGCAGCAGATTCCAACCTGTCTGCCAATTTTCCTGAGTTTTTGAGCATGATATGACAAATGATGGGGGGGGGGGGGGGGGGAATCCTTAGGAAACCAGCAGGGCTGCTTTACAGCATTTACAAAATTTCTACAGGGAACGTGTACACATCGGGGGGGGGGGTGGGGGATCACAGATAGCAGGGATTGATCTGCAGTCATACTCTGTTAGGGGAGTGGGGAAGACAGCATCTAAACATAACAATTCAATTTTGTTTGTATAGCGCTTTTAACAGTTGTCATTGTCTCAAAGCAGCTTTACACGATCAAAAGAATGATTTAAGGTTGTATGGAATGTGAATGTGTGAATCAGAATGATCAGATGGTCCCTGATGAACGAGTCGAGGGTGAAGGTGCTGAGGGAAAAACTCCCTGAGATAGTAACAGGAAGAAACCTTGAGAGGAACCAGACTCAACAGTGAACCCATCCTCATCTGGGTGATAACGGAGAGCAGGGATTTGATCTGCACTCATACTGTGTGTTAGGAGGCTGGAAGTTCAGTATAACAGTAGACGTGTTTGAGTTCATATGGAGTCCAGTTGGTTATTGGAGGCTCAGGTAGACTGTAGGAAACTCCAGTCCTGAACTATCGAGAGACTGCAGTCACGAGTCCTCAGAGAACAGCTGTCTGTATCAGCCGAGGACAGGAGCGTCTTCATGGTAGAGTGAAACCGTCCTTAGTCACCACATGCTTCCCAAAAAGACAGCATGGGGCTCCATGTGACCAGATCTCCAACCAGAAGCGGGACACCAGGACGAGTCAGACAGGATCGACATGTGTAGAGAGACAGGGAGAGAGGAGAAGACGAAGCAAAGGAGAGAGAGATAACAGTTAGGTCTGGTCACTGTCACACAGTATATAATTTGAATGTATATTTAGTGCAAAGTGCAAGCAGAGACTCCGGCAGGACTAATTATGACATCATAACTAAAAAGGAGAGCCAGAAGGAAACACAGACATGAGGGGGAACTGAGATGTAAAGCGACCAATCACCTCACCGTCAACAAACCTGAGTGAACAATGAGAGTGGGGAGGACAGCATCTAAACATACCAGTTCACCAGAATACTCTACGTCCATGAGTCCCCCAGATCTGCTCCTTTACCTAAGGTTAATCTATTTACAAAAATGCTGCGCTAAATAAATAAGTTTTTAGCCTAGACTTAAACACTGAGACTGTGTCTGAGTCCCGAACACTATTTGGAAGACTATTCCATAACTTTGGGGCTTTGTAAGGAAAAGCTCCGCCCCCTGCTGTAGTTTTCAGTTGTCTATTTATTTACATGTGCAACATCAGATGTTTGAATCGGATGAAATGACTCCTGATCTCTGTGTCTTTAATAGAGACGGACCTGCGGCCCTGAGTGAGAAGAAAACAAAGAAAAAAAGGTGCAGCTGCTTTTATTAAGTAACATTATTAATGGTCATTTAAATTAACAGTTAAGTTGAAGAAAAAAAATCAGTGTGTGATTCTTTCCCTTTTTTTTATTATTTTTTTTACTTATTTAACAATTTGGCGGGGGGAGCACCCGACCTGTGTATCTTTCACACTGAGCGCGTGTGTGTGTGTGTGTGTATTTACACAAACCTTGCGCTCTGCGCTGTCGTTCAGGTCGAAGTCCTCCAGCGGCTCGAGCAGCGGCGGCGGTGGTGGCAGCAGCAGTGACTCGGACAGCTCCTCCAGTGACTCGTCGTCAGACAGCGGGGACTCGTCCAGCTCGTTGTCTTCCTCTGAGGACGAGGAGAGCAGCAGCAGCAGCAGCAGCGACAGTGAGGACTCCTCCAGTTCCTCCTCTTCCTCATCCTCCTCTTCCTCCAGCTCGGACTCGTCCAGCGGCAGCAGCTCGGACCAGGGCCCTCCAAAGAAAAGGAAAAAGAAGAAATAAAGAGCCGAGTTTGCTGTGTGAA
This sequence comes from Clarias fuscus, assembly GCA_030347435.1. NCBI lineage: Eukaryota > Metazoa > Chordata > Actinopteri > Siluriformes > Clariidae > Clarias > Clarias fuscus. Next base: position 352,405 of record CM059230.1, on the reverse strand, counting down.
ACTATTTTGTGGTCCTGAGGGAGACGAGTCGCGGTTACACCCCTCACCTTTCCTTTAGTTCAGACACAGTGGCTGTGAGAGAGGGAGAGCGGGCGTGTTCTCCTGAGAGGAACAGAACTGACCGCTCACAGCTCTGTGTGTTCTGTTATTACTTACTGCTGGAGGAACAAAATATTTCTTTTTCTTTAAATTTATCTTTACTCATCTTCTCTCTTTTTTTCTCTTTTAGTTGAGTTTCTGTTGCCGTAGTGATTCTAGACTTTTTGTTATCCAGGAAAGGTACAGGTTCTCTCACTTCTCTCTCACATGGATGAAAAAAACGTGTAAGCTGTTTGTGTGTGTGTGTGAGTGAAAGACCTGAACTAAACATCTGAAATAAACTTTTTTTATTATTATTTTTTTTTCAATAATTTTAACAGAATCTCCTGATTGTTTGACTCATTAGTGAAACTCTCATTCCTTTCTTTTTATTTTAAATTGAGTCAATTAAAAATAAATTAAAGGTTGTACCTGTCACCATCGTCTGCGCTGCTCCTCAACATCACACACACACACACACACACACACACACACGTAGATAAGGCCACAGGAACTTCTGGTTACTGAAGACAGTTTTTTGGGATAAATTTTTTAAATGTGTTTTACACAGCATATCGTCCGCTCTTATACTCACTCCCTGGCCAATTTATTAGGTACCCCTGTTTATTCATGCAAATATCCGATTGCCGTACTAATTGTCTGGAGTATCTATTTATTTATAGGTATTCATGTTTAAGCCGTGCGTTACATCACACAGATCCAGGCCAGGAGTTTGATGTAATGCTCACGTCGAACATCAGCTGTGTTTTCACAGACCCTAATATTCCATTAATACTGAGAATAACAGCCTGGGCTCAAAATAAAAATGCGTCATGTGACCACACGTGCCCGATCTGACCTGGTCCGAATGAGAACGGTGGTGTAATAGGTTCAGCAGGTGAATATTAGCGTTGTAAAGATTTGACTTGATTGTTTCTTATTGGTCCCACGTAGGAATGAAGTTAGGAGATGTGATGAGTTTCTGAGATGGAATCCTGGATGCGCTGTATTGGAGGAGCAGAGTGTGTTTCGGAGCTCTATGAGAAACATCTGCAGAACCGCAACACAACTTTTTCCTCTTTCACTGCAGTTGGGTGGGGGGTGGTGGACGCCCTTATGTTATATTTGCAGGAGATTAGACACCTCACAGCGATCAGAACCACTTTGGTCAAAATTCTGTCCTGATTAAAAGCTTTGAGCATGTAAACACGCAGATCATTAGATTATTAGTTCAGCCTCCAGGTTGAGAGTTAAGTTGGGATCATTAACACGCAGCTTGTTCCTGTTGCTCGCCCCCTGTCTGTGACCCCGTAGCCTCAGATTCCTGCAAAAATAACAAATAATAAATGTAAAAGACGATAAGTATTTGCCCCTTCAGTGTGACTATTTATACTAGTGAAATTTTATTGTGAAATTTATACACACCTGCAGAAAGTAAATACTGATTTAACGGTAAGATGTTTGCACAAAAATGTGTTATGAAGTCTTTTAGTTTCCTTCTTTTCAGACTGGACTAAAGCTGTATTTAAGCCCAGAAGTGACAGTTCCAAAGAAATGATTTCATAGAAGTCTGATTTTCTTAGTTAAGAGATCAGATTGTTGATCAGTCTGAGAGCAGACGGTCCGACAGACACACCGCGAGGCATCAAGAGAGAGAGAGAGAGAGAGAAATCCCCCCCCCCCCCCCCCCCACACACTCTTAACAGAGTTCTGGTTCAGTTTAAAATAAAGAGCAAAACATGAGCAGAGACACGAACTGCTCGACCCCCGGATCTTTCTGAAACACGTCTTCATGCTGTTCTGAGAAGAGTAGCGCTCTCGTTCTATAGGGTGAACACTGGGGAACAGTACTGGACATCACATGCACTCTGTCACGTTTTACTGTGATCTTAACGCCACATACAACATCATCATCACCATGGTTTCAGAAAGCTTAGGTTGTCTTTTATATTATTAAAAAAAGAAATACACGGATGAAACTATGCCTCATCAAACCGCTACTGAGCGAGCGTTACATGCTTTGAGAGGATACTGGTGAAGTGGGACTCGCATGCTCTCAGTGTTTTCTCTAAAATAGTTTCCATTCACACACTTAACTGGCTGAAAATGCAGATATAAGAAAAACCCAAAGGAGCGTTCAAGTGAAAGCTGGACTCGTGATTGTACAGAATAACACAGTTCTGAGAGTAAACACTCCCTTTATTTCTCTATATAATCCCCTGATGCACTAATGCACTTATCTCAGTGTCTCACTAGTGCTTGGACACCATCACCTTAAAATGACTTAAGGTAGAAAGTTCTCTGAGGACGCCGGAGCCGTGATCGGACTGTCTGCCTGATTCACTTCTGAAACGCCGGCCTCCCAGGAACCCCTTTAATATATTTTCCAAACATGTAGAAATGTCTTGTATTGCGGTCAGGACTTGATCACTCTATGTATAGAAGTGCCTAATGTACTGTACTTCAGCCTGACTGTACTGCGTCCAAAATCAAGTAGCCTAGGTATTTGTGTTACGCCTGGCTCGAAAGCTTGGATAACATGCTATCTGGATATGATGTTGGCAAATGAAATATGTTAACGATTCTTTATTTAAGAAATTGTAAAATGACTTATTTACACATTATATGTACACAGGACAAATCATGGTTTGAGACATCCAATATGTCCTCATTTGCTGTCCTGCTTTACAAATATGTAATTAATAAAGTGTTCCCCGGACAAAAATACATTTCATGAAAATAAAATATATTTCTCAGGACTTTGAGGTGCAGATCACACTCATCCTACATGTCTATAAACTTCACAAACCCTAAATCAAGCTTAAACTTTTCCTTCCTGTAACATAATTTACATCAAAGTGTCATTTCACTAACCCTTGTTTCCTGTAGAGCTGCCTGGGCCACGCCCACAGAGATGACATCACACATACCGAGCCTTAAACATTTAACCCTTTACATCCCACAGATTAACTAATCAATAGCTTTTGACCAGTAAAGCACAGCTACCTGAAGACACTCAGGCCCAAACATAAGTGTCCCAGTAATCAGTCTACCTGAGCCAGGTGTTGCTGTTAAAGCCACTAAAGAAAAGTATTAATAAATAAAAACCTCACTCACACACACACACACACAGAACACATTCTGGTTCAGAGATCAGATCATAAGACTCTCAGTGTCTCATTGCTCCTTGTACGTCTGTACAGAGTTCAATCATATAGAACCAGACTAAACACACACTCACACACTCAGTCACTCAGGGTCTATACCGCTTTATCCTGCATTCAGGGTGTTTAAAAGTGAATAGGAATAATTTAAAACATTCCAAAATCTTGTGGACAGCCTTCCAAGAAGAGTGGAAGCTGTTAGAGCTGCAAAAAGGGGACCGACTCCGTACTGAAGTGTGTGTATTTGGGTGAAAATTCACTGCAGGTTTTGCCAAATACTTCTGTCCATATAGTGCATCCACAGTGTCTGTGAATATTATAAACATCTGGAAGTTGAGTCAGGTCAGGTCAGTTCAACTGGATTTCTTTCTTGTTCAGTAGATAGCTTTCACTAATCATCCATGTAGCTTCTTCAGAATGAGTAACGAAACTGAACAAGAGCAAGTCCAGTTGACATGCCAGGACTCACCTTCCAGATAATCTCACCTGTGTGACTGAGAGTCCTCACACATCCATTATATATAGTACTGTACAAGCACCGCGGCGCCCTCTAGTGGAGCAAATGAGCATTTCCTCCCAAAAAACCCTACAATTGTTTATTTTTATATTGTTCAGACCCAGAACACACCGAACTGTACTGTGGGTGATGGACCCGAACCGAACCAAACTCATTATATGATAATGTAATATGATATGATATGATATCCTCCTCCTCTCGCTGTGTGTGTGTGTGTGTGTGTGTGTGTGTGTGCCTGTCACGTGACTCAGGACTCGGAACTGCTCCAGTCCTAATCAGTTGAAAATGCGCTGCAGATTACTGAGCTCTTCATCTCTCACAATAATGCGGATAAAACACACTCCCGGCTCATGGCTCACCTAGCCCGAGTGGCTACACACACGGATAGGTAGTTTTTAAAAAAGAACTTTGGATCGATTTTATTGATTTTTAGCCCAGTTCTCCGCGATGACACATTTATTGGAGTCCTAGTGGAGGAAAGACAAAGGAGAGAGAGAGGAGGGCTCTGAGAAGCTACCATGGTGTGGGCCTGAACCAAGACAAGAGGTAAAAACTGCAGCTTATCACCTCAGTCGAGTTTATAGTGTGTGTGTGTGTGAGAGAGAAATGGAGTGTGTGTGAGCAGCTGGACCGGGTGCTGTGTGTCCGACTGTTCCGGTTTTTTCTTCGGCAGAGAGCCGGGAGCGGGCTGTTAGCACTGTTAGCTCTGTCTGTTAGCATTGTTAGCATAGCTAGCTGCAGTAGTGTTGTTATTATTCTAGCTGGAGGTTAGCATTAGCCAGCTAAACACTTCAAACACAACTTGGTTTAAAGGTTTTTAATCTGGAAACGCGATTAAATTAACTTTAGTCAGTAACTCTGAGGTAACTTTATGAGTAATTTAAACACTAGGTTATTTATGACTAGCCTAGCAACTGTTAGCTTTCCTGTTTAACAGAGTTTCTAGTTCAAGAGTCTTCAGGAACTCTCTCTCTCTCTCTCTTTTACATGCATACAGACACACACACAGTGTTTATTTCTATCAAAGGTCATTTTAGTCTTTAGGTTTACTTTATGGTGAATTTTGAGCAGAACTGAAACCTTATATTGATCAGAAATGAGAAAAGAATCTCTCTCTCTCTCTCTCATTCTTTCCTCTATCTTCACACACACTGAGCAGTTTATTAATTGTGGTAGACTGGTAGGACACACCTTGTTGGAGAGAGAGAGAGAGAGAGAGGGCCTCGGTGCTGATGGTAATCACTCTGTACAGCTGCTCTGAGCAGAAAAGCATCTCGGCAGGTAGAGCGTTTAGGCTGATGATCAGGAACCGCAGAAGAACCCACCAGGGTCTGGTTCTGTTCGACAAGAGCAGGAACCTGAGTCTACCTTGAAGATCAGATGAGTGTGGCGTGGTCCGTGTCTGATCTTCATCCGCCTGATATCGGATCGAGGCCTGTTCGGCGATGTAGGTGCGAGGCAGTACAAGGGCCGGGCTTTCCCTAGAGCAGAAGGGTTCAGGATACAGGAACGCCACTGAGGCAGAACCGCATTCACACACAAAACCAGAAGATTTGGGCTGAAAATGTTCAAAAGATTACCAGCTGTAACTTTATCCTCCCACTAACATACTATAGCCCTATTCAGATGGGATTTATTATAAACATGGATTTTTTTGTTTTATACTTTACAGAATCCAGATCAGACATGTTCATGGTTTTCTTCCTTTTTTAAAAAAATCCACCCTCCTGTGAGATCATCGCATGTTTACTGAGTTCCACCAAAACTCTGACCTCTTCTAATCACTTTTCTCATTTTCTCTGAACGTCTCATTGGATATGAAACACTTCCTGACTCAGTAAAGTAATGATGCTTTAGACGTGGAGCGCAGACGTTCACTCGGCCTATGTGATCGAATCTCTACTGCACACACTTTCTGGGAAAGTGTTTACATCAGCAGGAAAATGAACACCTTGAGAATAGCAAGGTCCTGTACGTTGATTAAACGACAACTACTACAGGAACAAAGCATCGTTTTATATTCTCACACACAGCTTTTTTCCCCCCTTAGAACTCCTTAAATAGCTAATAACAGACAAGTGATGTCATCATCCTGCTTTTTACAAAACACAACTGGGTACAGACGCGCTCCCCCTCACGTGGAAATTATAATACAGACATCCTTCTGAGAAGCTAATCCAGTCTGAACATGGCTATAAACACCTCCATGTCTCAGAGTATAAACAAACACACACACACACACAGCTCTGTGTAACACTGCTGAGACTTCAGTTTATGCAAATACACCGTCTGGCAAAAAAAGGTCACTGTTTGAGAAGAGTCAAATTAGTGTATTGCATCAAGCAAAGACAACAACTAGTGAGATTGAACTTAAAATGACTGGAACTGGGTTAAGACCTTTCTGACACATTATTAAACTGGAAGGTTAAAGCTGAACATCCTGGGGGGGGAAGGAAAATAGAAATTGGAGCTGTGGTTAATAGTAGTGTTAATTTCGTCAACGAAAAATGTAACGACCTTTTTCCCTGTGACTAAGACGAGACGATGACAATGTGTCATGTATATCAGTGGTCACTGAGGAAATCAGCATGCAATACTGTGAATGAAAAAAGGCAAGACTAAAATGAGTTTAAAAAAACCTAATAAAACGTCCATCTTTATTTTCATCAACATTTATTTTTCGTCACAATCCGCTGCGATACGGTGTTCATTCATTATGGCACAAGCAGCGGTGTTTCTTGAGTCACGGCACGCGGCGTATCAGGAGTAGTTTGTTTGCGCTGTGACGGGATGTTACAAGCTCGGTCATTTATTATTTTTTAAAAAGGAACTCATTTTTTAAAAGTTTCAAAACACTGTATTGTCCATACTGTTCCTATTGTTTTTTAGTTTTTAAAAAAAGAGTATTGGACATGAAACAGTTGTTCTGATGGTTAAAAATAAATATAATGAGCTGAAAGCAGCAGATGAAAAGATGCATTTTAAAAAAGGGTTTTGGCTAGACTAGATTGACTGTAGGGTTAATTAATAATCATCTTGGTGCAAAAATGTTGTTTTCATTGACTAAAATTAGACTAAACAAAAATAGGATAAAATAGAACTAAATATGATAAAAACTCTCAGGGACATTTATTCTGGCACTAAGACTAAAATTAAAATTAACACTAGTAAGAGCATTTCCACACACACACACACACACACACACACACACACACACGGTGTGATGAGAACTCACAGGATTGGGACTAAACAGCTGTGTGTCCATAAGAAAACCTCTTGTTAGTGAGACCTTTGTTTGTTGGGGAGAATAAAGACTGGACTTTGGAGCGATGGAAAAAGGTCATGTGACCTGATGAGTCCAGATTGATGGGCGTGTCGGGGTAAAAAGGGAAGAGGATCAAGGATATAAAAATGTCTAATTGGCTCAGGTGTAGCTTAAAGGGTGCTAAAATGAGAGTCCATGTTTTTTGGGGGCGGGTGGAGAAATGTGACTTTCATTTTGTTTCTGAGGCACAGTTCACACTCACGCTGCTCAACATTTGAGATTAACTCACAATCTAATCTGACAATCTAGAATTACTCCATCATACAAACTCGTGCAGCAGTTAAATAACCGTCAGTTTGACTTTAATATTCCCGCAGCGTTGTCCCGGTGTCCCGGTCGCGGTGGAGCCAGGGTCCGTCCCGGGAACGCTGTGTTAGCGCCGGACTAAATGAAGTAGAAGAAACAAGAGTGAAGTAACAGAGTAGAGTTAATTAACCCGAATAATTATTCATGCATGAGCTAATCAGCAACAGGGCGAGTTTTACGGACACACACACACACACACACACACACTTCCAGGAGACAACACTCTCACTCTGTGTGTGTGTGAGAGAGAGAGATGTGTTGCGTAAGGCCCTGACGGATGTAGGACTGTGCGAGGCGTCCGCTCCCGAGAGCAAGACTGTCTCTACAAACACTGCTTAAAGTCATCCTGGCATCTACTTCCTGTTTAACATGCTCTACTTCCTGTTTAACCGTTTCCTCTACAGCTCTTTGTGGCGATGAAGAAATTACTCAGACGGACGTGCTCATGCAAGCGTTTCAGTCCGGACGCTAATCTTGCGTTATTTATCTCGCAGCTCTCAGCATTTTTCTGAGCAGCGAGTGTTTTCTTACACACACACGGGCGTGTCCTGCTGCTCTCATGGAGATGTGCAGTGTGTAGAATGCACTGTTTTGTTTTCTGATCCAGAACTTGAGCTTTGCTTTTTCAGGCATGTAGAAATCTTGTAATAAATAAAATGTTTAATAATTATAATCTTCCAGAACAATAAAAAAAAAAAGAAATCATTAAAAACCCTCAAAGCCATGTGGTGGCGCTGTTGAGTTGAGTCTTTGGCGAGGACCCGTGTTTGAAAATCCAGACGTCTGCTCCTGTGGGAGAAAGTGGGGAGATCGGACTGAGGCGACTCGCCCGGATTACGTTTGCATGTGCCTGATGTCAGAAGCGAGAGGAACCGCAGGCCGGGTCGTTTGCAAAACAAAACCTTGTCCAACGTTCGGGAGCTCCGCCCACTTTCTACCACTTAATCAGTGGCGCTCACCCGAGACCGAACCTGGAGCGCCCTCATTTACTTATAAAAGCAAGAACAGGGGAACATGCGTACTAAAGAGTTTTGTAAAATAGAAAATTCCCCTGTGCATGTGAGTCGTGTTAGAAAGATAAAAGAGCGATGTGTGTGTGTGTTACACCACGTACTTAGATGATTTTATTGTGTACTCTGTGTGTGTGTGTGTGTGTGTGTGTGTGTGTGTGTGTGCGTGTGTGTGTGTGTGTGTGTGTGTGTTTTTAAATCCCAGCATGTAGCTGGTTGGATAATTTTACCGCACAAAACAAAAAACGCAGGTTTCAGGTCACTGGAAATGAGATGTTAAAATTCTAGAAAAACCGTTGCTGTGCCCTAAGACCAACCCGACCCTCACCCTCGAGTGGCGCGGCGGTGATCTCGTCCTGTCACCAGGGTGTTGCTGCAGCCTCCTGCGGCCGGGAGCCTATAGAGAGAGCTGATTGGACGAGCTCTCTCGGGGGGAGGAGGGAAGGGTGGCACTAGCTCTCTCACATCGATCGTGTCTGTAGCCCATCATGGTGTCTGTGAGCGGATAGTGCCATCCTCCGGGTGTTACGCCGCTCCTGATGGTGTGTGAGCAAGCAGTTTGAAAAAATACTCCTGTCGGGGGCGTCACATGCTTTGGCTTAATGTTCAGCACTGTCGCCTTGCACCTCTATGGTCCGGGTTCGCGTCCCGTCTCTGTGTGCATGGAGTTTGCATGTTCTCCCCATGTTTGGTGGGTTTTCCTCCGAGTACTCCGGTTTCCTCCCACAGTCCAAAGACCAGCAGATTAGGCTGATTGTCGTTCCCCAATAGTGCCCACAGTATAGTGTGTGTGTGTGTGTGTGTGTGTGTGTGTGTGTGTGTGTGTGTGTGTGTGTGTGTGTGTGTGTGTGTGTGCGCCCTGCGATGGTTTGGCCCCTCACGGCCCTGAATACAGGATTATCTTTGCGTGTGCTTTGCGTGTGCTTTGCGTGTGCTTTGCGTGTGCTTTGCGTGTGCTTTGCGTGTGCGAGGATTCTGCTCGTCACAGCTGCAGATCATTACTCAGATTCAAACAGAGCGTACAAACATAAATTCAATTCTGGACAAAAATTAAAAAATGTGGTGTAACATCTGGTCCCGCATTTCTAGCCTTTCTCCCTGAGACACACACACACACAGACACACACACACACACACACTCGCTCAGAGACCTCTCCTGTTCGTCAGTGATGTGTTTTAAGCGTTACACCTCATTGCCTCATCACCTCACTCAGCCTGACGCAAGCTCCGGTTAGAGTTTAGGTGAGAGTTGAAGGATTTTCCACACACTGTCCCTTTAAGAAATCCACTCTGGGGCGGGAGGCGCGGGAGCGAAATGCCGTCTCATTGGCCGAGCTCCTCTCCGAATCTTCACGTCAGAAGGCGGAGCTTATGGTCTGGCATAAAATAACATGACCTTATTTAGAGCGAGGCGGACCGAACCATTTTCTCCAGAGGGGGAACCCGAGCTGAAGTCCGACCTGCTTACAGAGGTTTAGGAGCAGAGTGGTGTGTGGGAGAGGAACAGTTTAAACCTGTCAAGGGGTGGGTGTGTGTGTGTGTGGGTGTGTGTGTGTTAGAATAAGCAGCTCTACGAATTGAGTCATGATAATTGATCTCGCTTGCACAAGCATGTTTCTCTCTCTCTCTCTCTCTCTCTCTCTCTCTCTCTCTCTCTCTCTCTCTCTCCCCCCACACACACACACACACACACACACACACACACCCATGAGGTGTGAGAATGGTCTCTCCCGCTGACGGCTCATCCCCTCCCCGAGTCTGATTTATCTGAACTCCTAGGAAATGATCTCACGCTGGTGTGTGAAGTGTGTAAGCTTCTGCTCGATAACTGGTTGGACTCCAGCCGGGCCGTAACTCCAGCTCCTTCCTGCTGTTTCTTCTTCTTCCGTTTCCAATGTTTCTGTGGTTAGACCATGGCCTCTCAGTCAGGGTAAGCAGGAGCGCAGTGGACTTTTACTTTCAGACATGTTTGTGCTCAGTGAGTTCTCTCAGTGTGTTCTGGGACGTGTTGGTCCACCACATCCTCCTGAGCGTCTCTCAGTGTTTGGAGCCTGGAGGTGTTTTCCGAGTCGTGTTCTGTAGAATAATCTGGAGTGATGAGTGATGTGTTTCAGTCACGTACAGGACTGGGTGTCGGGTTCCAGTACACAGGTCGAGCACTGGAAAAAGAAGCGCATTGTCCTGTAAATTATGTGCTGTTATAGTTAGTATCAGTATTACTACTAATATTCTTCCGCCTCCTCCTACTAATACTAATATTACTACTAATAATAATAGTCGTTAGTGTTTGAGTAACTAATCTTCCAGCACATTCACACTCGGGGGGGGGGGGGGGGGGGAGGGGGGGGGTCCTCAGCCCTATTCGGATCGGGTTAATTTATCACCACTACGTCTAATGTTTTTTTTTTGTTTGTTTGTTTTTTTGGCGTGATGAAGCTCTCAGTTCCTGACAGCAATAAACCGATGCGCAGGAGGAGGTATTTCCAGTGAACCAGGTTGTTTGTGTCTGTGTTTTTTACAGAACGGCCTCCAAGGTCTCGAAGAAGCTCTGGAATAAAAGGAAGATGAGGGCTTAGCGACCATGCCGAGTGTCCGTATGAGCACCTCGTCTAAATCATTTATCTATTTTCGTTGTAATAAAATAGGAGAAAAAACGCACACAGGGCCGATCTCCAAAGAAATACAATCACAGGAGCTTGTGGACATCATCTGTCCTGACCCTGTGTACAAAGGGTGCCAAAAGTATTGAGACATAAGTGCAGTATTTTAATGAAAAAATTTTTTTTTTTTGATGTTTGGAATAAGAGTTACTCGTTTTTTCATGCAGTGACTGTGTTCTACAGAAATCAGTATTTAGTATGAAGTCGTTTATTCTTGAGAACCGGCTGGATCCGGCTGGACACGGAGTCAGACAGATGTCTCCTCAGTCCATGCTTCGCTTCCTGAAGATCATGTACACCAGACTGTCCTTCACTGTTGTCCTGCAGTGTTCTCTTTAAGCTTTAGGTCTGGAGACGACCCGAGTCACGGCTTCAGAAGGTCGACATCGCTGTACAACAACCGCGCCGGTGCTTCAGAGCTCCAGCTCAGCAGTGACATCACCTGTTTAACACACGGGGACAAATATCACACATGGAATATTTTGTCCTAATACTTTAGGCCATGCTCTGATCTGAACTCTCCCAAACCTCTGTGTCCATAACATAACCCTCTCAGTGTACCTCCTAATTCCTTATATGGTAACACTTCCTGTAGCCCGTGTCCAGACGAACGTAGACACACTCAAACGGCTCGTGTCCACCGGAGCTCGTTTGTCTAGCTGGAAAACGCTAACGTGTGTCCTATCGTCCATTTGTCTGTCTGTCCGTTCGTCTCCGGGTCTCTCTGTGACTGTCACGTTGATGTCTTTTACTCTAATGATGTACAGGACGTGCGTGACTCGGGGCACCTGGACAAAAGCTTAAATACGCTCTCTGCTGATAATAAACAGAGAGTCTCAGACACACTGTGCGTGTGCGTCCGTCCCTCCCTCAGCTCATTTAGAGACACAGCAGACGCATCAATCAATTTTTCCTTTAATTCAAATGATAAATACACAGTATATATAAAATATATGGTTTAATCACGGCCCAGCCTGACATTCTGTGTGTCTGTCTGTCTGTCTGTCTATGAGCGCTCTTCTGGATTAAGATGAGCACTAAACTGTGTTTTTCTCACACACACACACACACACACACACACACACACACACACACACATTGAGCAAGCTGTTTCATTCAGGTCTGTGTTTCTAATAACCATGGATACACTCGATAACGAGCGCAGGGGCAATCAGGGCAGAGTCCAGTGAGAAGCATCTCGTTATAGTGCTGTAATGTTTACACACACACACACACACACACACAGTTATTGCAGTTGTGTGTACTCGGGGTGTGTAGTCACAGTTAGTGATTAGTAAGAGGAATAAGTAATCATCATCATCATCATCATCATCATCATCATCATCATCTGGTCTCGGCTCGCTCAGTTTCTCGCTCGCGGTTCAGCAGCTGATTTCGATCCTGAGCTGAAACGTCAGACGTCTCGCTGGAACCCGAACGTGACCGAGAGCCTGTCGGGTCTGATTCTCTGAGCCGTTTGTTTGTCTGATGTGTGTCATTAATCAGACGTGTGTCTACAGTAAGCGGGTGAAGCAGAGCTGTAAGGCTTTGGGAGACGATCGCAGCGCTCCTCATCCCTTTAATCTCCTCTCACACCATGGCCTGTGACCTGTACTCTGATTTAGATTAGATTAGATTAGATAAGACCTGCTGATGAGTTCCACTGTGAGTACACTAGGACTGAGCTCTGGTCCTAAACTGCTCCAAAACACCGAGAGGAATGATTTAACCCACAGGTGAAGCTGGAGTGATTGACAGGTGGGTGTGGGCCGAACGCTGATAGCCCCGCCCTCTTACACCTGCACACCTGCCATCCAGCTTCTGTGTGGGAACAATGTCATGAAGAGTGTGTGTGTGTGTGTGTGTGTTTATGTTCTTGTGTGTAAAAATTGTCGCATATGGGTGTGTGTGTTTGGATTAGCATATACTGTGTATGAGGTCACATGACTCTGCCCCGCCCAGTCTGCGGCATCAGAGTAACATGGAGGAGGGCGCTCGCATCAGAGAAAAATCCCAGCTTTAATAGTGAGGCAGAGTTACAGTACAAGCACCAAATAATCCTTCAGTAATCAGAATCCAGGTAAAATTAATCACAACCAGCGTTAGTACGCGTCAGTGACGGTTAAAGAGACTGTTATAAATAGTCAAAAGGTTAAAGTTAATAATAATCTGTTGATCTTTAATGTAATGAGTAGGGTTGGGTACCGAAAACCGGTGCCAGTACGGCACCGGTACCTAATAGAACCGGTATGTACCGGATCGAAACAGAACGCGAATTTCGGTGCCTCATTTCGGTGCCACTTAAATGCCTGAACTGTTGATTAATATATTTGTTCTCTGGGGTTCTGATGATGACACAGTTGTAATAAGCAGTAGATTAATCAACACACATGATCGCTAGTAAAATTTAAATACTGCATTCATGGGCTGTCAGAAATGATCTGAAAAACAAATTATTTCCTTAATTAGAAAAATCTTAAGGACTTCGGAAAGCTTTGATAATACAAATCCAAAACATTGTTGCAGTAATGTTACTGTCCATTTTATTTTTGTGGATTAAAAGTTTATTATTAGATAAAAAAAATACATAAAAGCACAAATCATCGGGAAATGAGATCATCCGAGATGCGCCTGAACGCAGCAACTAACGTTACACTCGCTCTGACGGCAGCAGGTGATCTACCGCGGTCTTAACTTGCTAAATTAACTTTCGTTAAAATGCCTAAAACTAGACGGTCGAAAGTGTAGCTGTATTTCACAAGAAAGGAATCCGACACCGCGACGAAAGTAAATGTAGTAATGGCAGTAAATGTTTTATGGCAGTTGCGTGTAAAGGGGGAAACACGTCTAATGAAACATTTGAGGGCACACGGAATAAAGTTAAAGCGGACAGAGGGATGCACCGTGTGTGACAGCTTGCGGACAACAGCTGGCACTATCGGTGTGATGACTCCAGCCCCAGTCATACCAACCGTAGCAAAAATGGTCCACCGATTATGATGACGTCAGCAGCCGTTCCGCAGGTTAGCAGTAGGCTAATGTAATGTTAATTACAAAATGCTAATCTTGCATTCATGCTAACAAATGGTCAAACGATTTGTAAAATACTAATGTAACATGGATTCTGTTTATAATTATGGCTTTCCAGCTAGAACTTAAACTTTTAATATATTGTTCAATTTTAATCATTTAATTTTTTGTTCAATAAAAACGTATTCTTGAATCATCCACCATCATTTTGTGGCTTTTGCAAAGTATCGGTTCAGGCACCGTTTTGGCACCGGTATCGGTTTAAAAGTATCGATTTGGCACCGGTATCGAAAAAAAAACCAAACGATACCCAACCCTAGTAATGAGTGATGATATTATAATTTCAGGTAGAAGTCCACGTCCATGTCTGTGTGTCTCTCTGTACAGCAGAACTCTCTGTCTCACTTATTAATACACAGAAATCACATTCTGTAAGGTCGAGTATCTGACGCCTTGTTTACACTAAGTTGTACTTCTTTGGTGCTCAGACAAATACACTCCCTGTTCGGTAATCGGAGAGAGAATCACAGATGAGAAATGGAAAAAGTCGATCAGATAAAGATGAAGAAGTTTTGTCTTAAAACGACTCCAGCGTGTTAAAATGCACAGGATTGTGGCGGCTCGTGGGGGCATTTTTGTGTCCTCCGCATACTCTGTATTTATATTAAACTATTGCGTTTATTGGCTTTGTTGAGTGACGCGTATTGCCACACCCTCCTTGAGGGACATTTGCTATATTTGTCAAAAAAAGCGCTGGATGCAGTGACATAACCTGGCAGAAAAACTGCTCATAACTTCCCTTATCCTCACTCACTCATCATCTATACCGCTTAATCCTGTATTCAGGGTCACGGGGGGCGGAGCCTATCCCCGGAGACTTAGGGCACATGGCAGGGTACACCCTGGACAGGGTGCCAATCCAGCGCAGGGCACACACACTCACTCATTCACACACTACGGAGAATTTGGGAACGCCAATTAGCCTAACCTACATGTCTTGGGACTGTGGGAGGAAACCGGAGCATCCGGAGGAAACCCACCAAGCACGGGGAGAAGATGCAAACTCCATGCACACAGAGACGGGAATCGAGCCTGGCCGGGGATCGAACCCGGATTAACCTGGCGGTGCGAGGCGACAGTGCTAACCACTACACCACCGTGCCGCCACTTCCCTTATACTCAACATTTAAATTTCGTTTATGGCACAACACAAATTTAACCTCAGGCAAATACCTAAATACTTTTAAAGTTTCATTAAGTTCTGTACAGACGTGCAGACAGACGTTCAGATTCGGGTCCTCCGATATATAAAACATAAACGTATCAGTGAAGGAGTGCGTAAGATATAAAGACAAAAAAATAGTTTTATTGGTCTAGATACTCATTTGAGGTTGTAGCATGCAGCACCCCAGCCCCGCACACACACACACACACACACTTTGTCCAGGAGAACTGTAATTATGCGTAGTGAGCTGTTTCTACAGCAGCGTGTTCGTGTTCCTCTCCCTGTTCTCACACGCCTGTTTAAACCTGAGCTGAGGTTTTTTTTGGAAAGCTGCCTTTCCCCCTCTTCTCCACGCTGAGTGACTCGCACTCTCTCTCTTTCTCTCTCTCTCTCTCTCTCTGTTGTTAGCAACATGAGCCGTGAAGACCGGAATGTGCTCCGTATGAAAGAAAGAGAAAGGAGAAATCAAGAAGTCCAGCAGGGAGGAGAGGCCTTCCCGGCCAGCTCGCCCCTCTTTCCCGAACCTTACAAAGTGGTGAGTGTGTTTCCCTTCTTCTCCTCTTCACCTCTTTACGTTTTCACTCTAATAGCGAGACGGCTCCAGTCCATGATGTCCATATTATTAGGAGTGTTTAATCTCAGTCTGAGAGCGCTGGTGTTTCTGACCTACATATCAGCTGAGAAGCCCCGAGCGCTGGAGCTCCGCACACAGATCAGCTTTCAGCTCTTCTCCAACAGATGAAGAACTCCTTTTCATTTACCTGTGAAGATTCGAGCACACTTGGCTCTTAAATCATCACTCCAAACTCAACACTTTTTCTCAGAGAGAAGAGGAGGAGGAGAAACAGTGCGAGTTCTTTTATAGATCTGATGTTCACATGGGAAACCTGTTCAGTTTATTCACCGTTAATCTGTTGATTGGTGCAGGAGAGGAGGAGATGAGCAGTATCAGCAGAAAACGTGTTGCAGTTCATGTATCGACTCCATATGATGTGAACAAATCACAAAAGTATCTCGCATGTTTTATACAAAAAATAGACATTGCAGTGAACCAGAGACCATTATTTACAATTATATACAATATCGTCAGTGTGTAAGTGAATGTATAAAATGTTTAAAGTCCGGTATATTGCGAGCGTGTGTGCGGTAGAAATGAGTCGGTCTGGGAGCACAATGATGTCGGTCCTGTAAAGCCGTCCTGATGGTGGTTGTTGTCCTGTAACATGTGACAAAACGGACTTCACAGTCCGATACAGGGGAAAACGGCTCTGCGGCAAAATGGTGTCCAGGATTCCCAAGGACTGGCACCTGGGTATCGTGATCACGTCGTATCAGATGACCCCTGGTGTTTCCCGTCGCTAGTGTCTAATCACGTTGCACTATCGCCACCATTAATGATATTTCTAGCGTTAGATTGGACGCTGTGCAGCAGGAATCTTTCATATCTTTAAGTTTGAATATTATTCTTTTTGTTCCTCTCTGTCTCTCTCTCTGTCTGTCTCTCTCTCTCTCTGTTTCTCTGTCTGTGTCTCAGTGAACTCGATAATATGTACAGTAAAGCTATAACACCCCCCGATGGAGTGTGTTACTCTGGTATAACGGCACAGCCTACAGTGTTTTATCTCACACACACACACACACACACACACCACAGTGATGACTGACCGTTACTCTGTTCATTAGCCAGCGACACGCCACACAGTGTAATCGTGCGCCGCTGATTGACATTATAATCTGTTAATCACATTATGATCACAGTCGCAGTTTGGGTCTGACTGATCACACTGTGATTCTTTTGATCGGACTGTGCGGGTCTGGTTTTGTCTGAGACTCTGATTAGTTCTTGTTAAATGTGTAAACATCAGCAGGTCTAAACTCCACAAAGCCGTAAAAACTTTAATTAAACCCCTCCTTCACTGGTGGAACGCAGACGTCAACACCGTAACAATCCTTTCCTGTTAAATTCATCTATAGTTAGTCTGAGTTTTTTGTTGGTGGAGTTTTTCCGCATACACAGATTTATAATCAGATCTTCTGCGTTCGAGTGAACCTTAGCAGAAAGAGTGAGATTAGACTTCATCTACTGACCAGGGGAACCGAATGAGGGCGTAATGCAGGAGATGACGTGTAACGGGTTCTCTCATCATTAATGGTAACGCTGGTGCTTTCCACAAACTCCTCACACTGAGGAACAGAAATCCCCCTTCATTACTGACAGGCTTATCAGGTATTAATCAGTGTTTAGGTGCCAGAAGAAGAGCTGTGACCCTCTCCTGAACTGGAGCTCTGTTTTACTCATAAGACACCGTCTGATCATCATCAGCGGTTAGTCAGAATCACAGACTGACGAACGAAACCTGCTGAACGTAACGAACGTCTCGACTCGGTGCTCGCTCTTCACTCTGGAGTAATAAACTTCCCTGGATAAAACCCTGATCTAAGCCACTCCCACACCGTGCACAGAGATGTTCATGAAGCTGAGTGTAACCGGTTCATGTTTACAGGGACGCGCCGGGTGAGATGTGTTAGATAAGGGTTAGGTTCAATCCCTGAAGTTTGAACCGAAGGGAAGCTGAAGGAAACGTTCGAATGTGAGTTGAATTCTTACTCTCCGGGGTTTCTCAGCTCTGCACTTGTGCTGAGGCAGCGGATTTAAATAATTAATTAAAAGGTTAACAAATTGTCCCTTTAATCTTGAAGGACATTGAAGTGTTTACATTAAGGAGTCCTCTTTTTTTTTTTTCCTTCACCCCCCCCCCCCCCCCCCCCCCCCGCCCCCTCAAGAAAACTTGTCCAAAACAAGGAGTTTAAATAAAACGTAGTAGACAAACATGAAGACAAAAATTAAAGCACATCTAAACACATGATGAGTCAAATTATTGACATAAACTAGAGCGACAGGGTGGAGCGTTAAAATCAGGCCAGCGTGCTACAGCGGTGATCAGGTCAAAACGATGCAGAAATCTCTAGAAAAACAGTCAGGAGTGGTTTTAACAGAAAGGTCACAGAGGAAACCGCTGCTCTCCAAAAATAAAGCTGCACAGTTGAAGTTGATAAAAGACCACCTACATTTTGTTCTCTGTTAAAAGGAGACTTTTCGAAAAACTTCAACATTGTCAGGTTTGACAGGAAAAAGAAAAGACACAGCTCTCACACCACAGACACACACACACACACACACACACCAAGGCCTGAACCCCAGGGGTGAAGTGTAAGAGCATCAGGGCTTCAACAGTCGACTCAGTGAGGATGACAAGCAGTGTGATGAAGCAGGTTTTTTTTCCGGACCTCTCAGCCCAGGCGACGCGCTTACACACAGACGCAGGGACAGACACAGACACGCACATGAAGACGGCAGTAGATCTTTAACTCTTTGTACAGGTCCTGCCTTCCTCCTCAGTGTTCGCGATCAACACAGTTGGTCTCAGACTAAACCGTACTGCGTGCTGTTCTGTACATGCTGTCAGTACGGTACTACAGGAACCCTCATTCTCTCACTCCTAATGAAGTGTGTAATATAACCCGCTGTAGGTCCTGCCCACTGCACTCAGACTGGATCTATAGCCCCGCGCTGTTGCAGTGTGTTAGCAGCGTACTGATTGCTGATAAACAGAATTTCTGATCTTTCAGCAGGTCTGTCAGTTTTTTCCGTCTCACATTTTGTAAACCACATTCCCCAAAAACATCTTAAGTTTCTTTTTCTTCTCTTTCCTCAGTCCAGCAAGGAAGATAAACTCTCGAGTCGCATCCAGAGCATGCTAGGAAACTACGACGAAATGAAGGAAACCATCGGTGAGCCTCCAATGTCGAAACTCCTGGCCAAAGGGTCGAGCGCTTCCTCCTCAGAGGAGAAGTCCGTGTACGCCGAGCAGCGGGGCGGAGCCAGCCAGAATCAGAGCAACAAATGGACTCCTATCGGTTCGACCTCCGGAAACTCTTCCTCATCTTTATCCAAGTCTCAGAACCGCTCCGGTTCGTCCAATCAGAGCAGCCACGGCACTAGCCAGCGCAGCGGCGCTAACAGCCAGCGGCACGAGCGCGAATTCAGTAGCAAGAAATCGAGCAAACATGAGCACAAGGGCTCCACGAACTCGAGCGGACACTCGCGCTCGCAAACGGCCGAGCAGCACGGCAAGGAGCGCTACCACTCCAAATCGCCCAGAGACCGCGAGGCCAACTGGGACTCGCCGTCCAGAGTGCACTCCTCCTCCTCCTCTTCATCGTCCACCTTCCCCAGTGGACAGCACTCGGGCCAGGCTTTTCCTCCCTCTCTCATGTCCAAACCGGGCTCCATGCTGCAGAAGCCCACCGCCTACGTCAGGCCCATGGACGGCCAGGAGACGGCCGAGCCCAAGACATCCTCGTCCTCCTCGTCTTCCTCCACGGAGTCGTACGGAGGCCAGTCACACGGCAGCGCCGTCGCAGACATGAAGGCCAACGGCAAAGCGTCACTCGCCAAGCTGAAGATCCCGGCCCCGGTGGAGGTGAGATCTACACCTTTATTCCCTGTCGGGACGTCCATATAAACCTCAGCACGTGACTAACGTGATGGTGTGTGTGTGTGTGTGTGTGTGTGTGTGTCCTAATCACGTCATCATGATACAGTCATGTCACGATTCTCTACACAGTATGAGACATAATAAGAAAAATAAAATTATTAATTAAAATTTATTATTATTATTATTATTATTATTATTAAGTGCTGCAAAGTTCAGCATCAGCTTCTCTTCTGTGTGTGAGGAATCCTGTCGTGAGTTCAGGGGGACGTGTTCTGTTCTGGTCTTAGTTCAGAGTAAATGTAATGAAACCTGCCTGTAGGGCCGTGCTGTCACGATCCTGTGCTGTAACATCTCGTCTATATCGTGAAGCCCAGAGCATATAGTGTCATGACCGACGCGCAGTGAAATCTCTCGAGGGTTTTATTAGACATGAGACTTTAAAATCTAAATAGAGAAAAGTATATGTATATATATATATTCTTTTACCCCTGATGCTATTTGTTTTTGATAGACTTTATTGCTCTGGATGTCTTTGATGTTTGTTTTGTTCTGTGAGCCTCTGTGATGCCAATCAGCTTTATGTACTCTGGCAGGGAGCTCTGACAGGAGATGTGAGCTGCGTGGATGAGATTTTAAAGGTATACTAACAGATCTATACACCTCATAATGTGTATTCTTTCTCTTTACATTAGAACATCTTGTATAAATCATTCTCTGCCCCCCCCCCACAGGAAATGACCCAGTCGTGGCCTCCTCCGCTCACAGCCATCCACACTCCCTGCAAGACTGAGCCTTCAAAGTTTCCTTTCCCGACCAAGGTCAGACATTAACGCTTCGACTCTACCTAAACTATACCTGGAATTTAACCGGGGTTTTATTCTCTCACAGTCATCACATCCCCTATACCTGCTTATATCTCCCTATACCACCCCATGTCACTCCAACACCAGCCCTGTACCTCCCCTATATCACCCCTGTATCATCTCTATATGATCTTTATACCACCCAGCTCTGTACCTCTCTTGTTCCTCCTCTATACCTCCTCAAAACATCACCTCCCCACCTCTACACTTTGTTTTTAGCCCGTCTGTTCCCACTCTGTGCCAATCCCCAGTGCAGCAGGTTATTTTAAAAGCTTGGCGTTACAGTTCTGAGGAAGTGAGTCACCGTGCAGTCGGCTTGTGTGATCAGACAGACGGCGTGTAATGGATGTTAACTCGTGTCTCTGATGACGTGGAAGAGCTGGCAGGAGTTGTTTATAATGTAATAATGTGTTTATCGAACACGTCTGTTATCGCTGCATTTCCTGAGTCTCGACAGCTTTGTGTTTGTGTTGCAGGATGCCCAGCACACAGGCTTTGGAGGAATCAGTAAGTGTTTTTGATACAAATACGCCGATGTAGTGCTGTCTCTGTGTAATTATTTAAATGAAGCCTTTTGTACAGAGTGTTCATGTTCATTCCTGTTAGGGCTGTTTAAGAGAAATCCGAAATACTTATCTAATTAAACATTTATTATCGTTGCACCGTCAGTAACGTCTCCTTGTTCCCCTCAGAAAAAAGCATCTCAGGAAAAGGCTCGTCCGCCACGCAGCAGGCCAAGGCATGCGATGGAGAGTCCAAGTGAGTCCCGGCTTCTGTTTAAACAGTTTTACTGCATTTTTAAAGGGAGCCGTTTGAGTGTGGAACGTCTCCCGTGTTTGTGTTCCAGCATGCTTCATGACGATCTCAAGCTCAGTAGCAGTGAAGACAGCGATGCAGAGCAGGAGTCTGCTAAAAGAAACACCTCAACAAGGTACCGAATCAGGACGAACCTGAAAACACTCAGAGGTTGTGGTTTTTTGTACAGGATGCTGATAGTGGCTGAGGGTCCTGGTGTTTACAGTCCCAGGCCGGTCCGGAGGTCCAAATCGGAGCAGAATTTAATCCTCATGGTTTGCTTGTGGTTTGGGTCGTTGTCACTAGGGCTGCAACAACTAATCGATAAAATCGATAATGAAATTCGTTG
Organism: Clarias fuscus; assembly: GCA_030347435.1. Classification (NCBI taxonomy): domain Eukaryota; kingdom Metazoa; phylum Chordata; class Actinopteri; order Siluriformes; family Clariidae; genus Clarias; species Clarias fuscus. The sequence goes on along the minus strand of CM059230.1, from coordinate 330,584 downwards.
TCAACGAATGCCGTTATCGATTAGTTGGACTGCTCACGTTACTGAGGAGCGCGACCACAAGATGCACAGATACACAAAGATACACAGCCGCTCGAGCAGTGGAGGTTACAGAAGCGTCTCCAGGAAAAAGCGCGCGCCTGTGGCGTTATATTCCTGGCACAATTCTGAGCGCGCGGTTTGACATTTTAAGAGCAGACAAAGCACTCTGCGCGTGCAGTGTCTCCACTACGCGCTCAACAGCTCGATTCTGCGCGTGCAATGTCTCCCCTGCTCGCGCAACATGTTTTCCGTGAACGCGCGACTCTGCCTGTACGCTCGCTCAATTTTGTCCAGTGTTACGAAACTGCCACAAACTCAGCCAATCACAGACTTCCACACACGGCTTCTGATTGGCTTTTCCTTCTCTATCAGCTGGCAATATCTGCAATTATTGTTAAAATGCTGTATTTTGCATACTCAAATGCTGTTGTTTATTTATTTATTTATTTATTTTTAGAAAGAGACAAGTCAGCATAAGTGAGTTCGTTCAAAAAATAAATCCCCCATTCACTCCACAACAAGCAGCCACTGTAACAGACGTCATCCAATATAATAAGAGTACAACAATTGTTTAGCTTTTTTATTTACTGTATGTATTTATATTTTGGATGTTTTGTTATAAACAAAACATCAAATTAAAGAAGCATTTAGTTTTTATCCGATTAATCGAAAAAATAATCGCCCAACGAATCGACTATCAAAATAACCGTTAGTTGCAGCCCTAGTTGTCACACTGCGTAATGGAATAAAGACGAGATCTAGAGACGGATCTAATCTAAACTCTGGACGGTGTGGTTGCAGTGAGAGTGAGATTCAGCTCTGAGTCACCGCATGCTGTGTGATTACAGACCCAAAGCACAGAAACATCAAACTTCTTAACTCAGATTTATGTAAATTACATTTATTGCAAAAGCAAACATAAAAAAAATCTCAAAAGGTTGTTTAATTTTTTAATAAATTTGTTTGAATAAATCAAAACCCTCAAATCTAACAATCAGAACTCGTCGAACTCAAAGTGTCTATTTGTACGTGTGTGTATATACTGTACGTTGTATGTACAATATGGTGACACCTTTTGTGTGTGTGTGTGTGTGTGTGTGTGTGTGTGTGTGTGTGTTTCTTCATTAATATCAGTAATAATATCAGTGAAGTGGCTGAGAGAGAGGACTCCAGTAGCCACAGTGGTTCTGAGAGCAGCTCCGGTTCTGAAAGTGAGAGCGAGAGCAGCTCTACAGACAGCGAGGCCAATGAGCCACCCCGCGCCGCCTCACCTGAGGTACCCACACACACACACACACACACTCCAGCTGCTGCCACTTAATCCAGCATAAAGCGTGATCCACCTAGACGAGATGGTTTAGAACCTGAATATCACATCAGGGAATCAATATGCTGCTATTATTATTATTATTGGATGTATGAATGGTAAATGTGGTCACTGTGTGTATAGTTGTAGATAGAATACAGGAGTGTGTGTGTGAGGGTGTGTTTAGGACTATAATACTGACCTCTGCTTCAGATAAAACTCGTGTTTGAGTGTGAAGAGCCGTGTGTCTGTGAGATCTGATCTCTTGGTGTGTGTTCCAGCGAGAGCAGCCTCCGGACAACAAGTGGCAGCTGGACAACTGGCTGTCCAAGATGGAGGACCGAGAGAGCACTGCTCCTCGCGGGTACAGCGGCAGCCAGGGGCCCAAAGACTCCGCCCCCGCACCGGGACGGGACCAGCGCGCCACGCAGAAGGGCTCAGAGAGGGGTGCGGGGCGACAGAAGTCTCCGGCGCAGAGCGGTGAGGGGGGAACCGGCGCCAGCCAGAGGCGCACCATGGGCAAAAAGCAGCCCAAGAAGTCGGAGAAACCGCCTGTGGCAGAGGAGCCCAAGGGCAGCCTGAAGGTGGAGAGCGAGCCTCGGGCCGAGACGCCTCAGCCCCGCGTGAGGGCGCCCAACAAAGGTCCGCGCAAACCCGCCGCCAAGAAGGAGCCCAAGAAAGAAGTGCGTCCGCCTCCAGAAAAGCGTAAATCCAAACCTCAGGGCAAGCAGAAGTCGCGCGAGTTTTTGGAAACGGACCCATCGTCGTCCTCCGACTCGGACGAGGAGGAAGAGGAGAGTGCTCCATCTTCCACACACACACCGAAATACGCCCCCATAGAAGAGAAAGACCTTCTCTCGCCGCTGAGCGAACCTGACGAGAAACCGCCCGCACCCAGGCAGCTGCTCGTCTCCATCGACCTCACCCTGCTGAGCCGCGTGCCGGGCCGCGGGTACAAAGACGCGGAGGTGAAGGTGGAGCGCGAGTCGGCTAGCGACGCCAAGGACTTCCAGAAACAGCCGGGGGAAAGTAAACCCAATAAAGGCAAGAGGAAACACAAGGTGAGCGGGATTAGTGACCCGACCCGACCTGGAAGTGTCTCGGATGGCCTCGTTCCCGGTCGGTGTGTGTGTGTGGGTCGGTGTGTGTGTGTGGGTCGGTGTGTGTGGGTCTGCATGTAACAATGAATAGACGGCAGAGTGTGTTAGGCTTCTGGTCTACAGTATCATCTGTTTTTGTCTGAGACTGAGACACTGGAGCTGAGGTGATGAGTTCAGATTAACCCTGAGTTCTTCTGTCTGTAGAACGATGAGAGCCTCAAACCAGACAGCAAGAAGTCCAGGACGGAGGAGAAGCCGTCGCATAAACCCAATAAGGAGTAAGTGTTGAAACACACCACGCTTCTGTCATCACAGATCCTCTCGTACATTTACAGTGTGTGACCGACGGCTCGGCTCAGACAGACCTGTACACAAGAGGGCTGCTGTAAACTAACACCATGTGGATTACAGCTCATGTAGCCTTCAGCAGTCTGTCTTATGGACTGATCTTCTGGATTACACTGTTCTTTTGTACGTGAAGTCAAAGGTTTAGATTTGAGACGCAGCGCTCCACGTCTGATGGGAAAGAGAGAGCAGGACGTGTAAAGTACAGTGGTGTGTGTGTATGTGTGTGAGGAGTTTGTGCAGCAGAGGGATCAGGGTGTTGAGGGATTGTTTTGACCCTGTAGACTCCGCTCACATTCTCGTGTCCTGGCTGTTAATGTCTCGCTCCCGGTACCTGTTGCAGGTCGTCGAAGCGCGTGGTGGATAAGGAGAAAGAGCCGGTCCCGTCTCCGTCCCTGAGCCTCCAGCGAACGCCCAAGTCGGAGCAGCCGGGGCGCAAACGCACCGTCAGTCAGTCGTCCAGCTCTGTGCCCGCCAGCGGCAAGGACACGCCCAAGAGCAGCTCCAACTCCAAACACCGCAAGGGCGAGGACAAACCGAGCCGCAGCAACAGAGAGGCCAAGGTGTGTGTGTGTGTGTGTGTGTGTGTGTGTGTGTGTGTGTGTGTGTGTGTGTGTGTGTGTGTGTGTGTGTGTGTGTGTGTGTGTGTGTGTGTGTGTGTGTGTGTGTGTGTGTGTGTGTGTGTGTGTGTGTGTGTGTGTGTGTGTGTGTGTGTGTGTGTGTGTGTGTGTGTTTAGTTTGAGATCCTTCTCCTAGGTTAAGGTCATTCAGGTGAAAAGAGGAGGTTTTCAATTTGTCTAGACTGTAAGTCCGAGTCTGCAGACGTCTGACGCTCGCATTAGTGTGACAGAAAAACTGCAGAAAAAATATAAACACACGTGTTGTAATTTCTTCTGTAAATAAAACCTAATAAATATATTAACAAAAGTCTAACCAGGGACTGCTGTGGTGAGGAGAATTAAAATATAGTTCTAGTTTTATAACAAAATAATAAAATAATTCTTAATTATTTTGCAAATGTGTAAACTGAAAACACAGCGACACTTTATTTGCGTTTCTTCAGCAGCTCTGTTTGAGTTTGTAAATTAAAAGGAAATTCGAGTACAGCCACGTTAATAAACACACCGGTACAGACGTACAGTACGTTCTCAGGGTGTGAAGAAAAACAGGTTTTTCATTTATTTATTAAGGTGTCGTATTACAGGCTCCGCCCCCTCAGCCTAAAAATAAATGTTCACGCCATGAGGAGGAAGTGACTCGTGTAACTGCCTCCAGGATGTCGAGCAGCTTCTGGGTCCTCTCTTCTGTCCTCCTGGGGTATTTATAGAAAGTGTACTCAGCTGTGTGTGTGTGTGTGTGTTAGAGTGCACTGAACAACACAAACATCTCATTCAAAAGTTTCAGTACAGAACATCAGACCATGGCACACTTTTTTAATAAAGAGATTTGATTAATTATCACAGCGCCCCCTGGAGCAGATGGGGTTAAGGCCCTTGATCAAGGGATCAACAGTGGCAGCTTGGCACTTGTGCTGGGGCTTGAACCCACAACCTTCTGATTAATAATCCAGAGCTTTAACCATAAGAGCCACCACTGCTCTTATGAGGCTCAAGATGAAACTTACTGCCACTTTTAAACTTGGTTTGTATGACATAATTGGCTCAAAGTCTGAATGTTTAATTAGGATTTTTTTTGTCGTGGTGTAAAATAATGTGTGTACGGGGTGGTTTGTACTTGGGAGGGGGATCAGACACGCCTAGTGAAATTTGCCTAACCCGTGGTCTCTGATAAACAGTCCTGACCTCACAACATCATGGTGACGCTCGCGTACATGCAGCCGCACAGCCAACAGGAAACACATTCTCCTGGCAATATTTTCTGCGTTGCTCCCAGTTACCATTTCAGCACAAAAAATTCATCATTTAAATTAGTTTTATTTTCCTGATGAATTCTCTCACTTTGCGGTGCCATGATGTTGAAAACATTCTTTAAAAATGGATGATGATGATGATGATTTTAATTTGCCCTCTCTCTCTCTCTCTCTCTCTCTCTCTCTCTCTCTCTCTCTCTCTCTCTCTCCCTCCAGGATAAAAGCTCCAAATCTGAGAACCAGCTGGCCGTGCCTCCGCTCCCCTCGGACGGTTCCAAGCGCTCCAAGCTGCACTTTGAGGAGCGGTAAGTCTGATCTCTCTCTACTGTTTCTGTGTCTAATGTGACCACAGGATTTCATCAGATTACACCTGGATGTTACACCTCACTGTCTTCATTCCTACAAACTCTCCTGAATAAAATCAGGATTCTTACAAAAGTACAAGGCACGTTCAAGTCAAACCGGGACTTTTGATAACAGTGCAGAATACCAGAGCACAGTCCTGAGAGTAAACATTCCCTTTATTTCTCCTTACAATCCTCCGCTAATGCACTTATCCCAGTGCATCATTAGCGCTTGGACACCATCAAGGTCGAACGTTTTCTCTTATTGGCGATAGATTATCTCCCAACTCGGCCGGGATCGTCATTCAGGACGTCTGAGAGTCTCATCACTGTACTGTGACCTGAAGTCTCTGTAAACTCCATCACTTTTACTCCTTCGTTCACCAGATATTATTTAATCACGAGTCCCGGTTTGATTCGAACTCCACTTAAAGCCCGAACGCGCTGGTCTGTGAATCAGGGAGCTGCCGGGTCATGGCTCAGGACGCGAGTGGTGCATGATGTAGATTAAACAGGATGAATATGCTGTGCGAAGGCTGCTGGTCTCATTATTCTGGCTGAAGGTGAAGAAGACGAACCCTGCAGGTGGACGAGTGCTGATCACGTCGTGTTCTCTGTTTTCAGGGTCCATTCAGCTGATCATTACCTCCAAGAGGCCAAGAAGCTGAAACACAACGCAGACGCTCTGGTAAGCATGGCTCGTGATTCTTCCTGTATAGTCTCGCCGTCACGAATAAAACGCATCAGGAAAATAAGAGCGTACAGAGTGGTGTAAAGTGTTTTATTTCTCTTACACCACAGGCTGTTTGTCCATGAGGAAAATTTTCAGTTTATTAAAATCATAATTTTATCTGTTTATCGTTACCTTTTAATGTTCATGAAACAAGTTAGTTGCTGTTCTCACGGACATTATAGCAGCTATAAACTCCTTCTCTCTGTCGACGTTAATAAGAGGAAAAAGAAACGCGCAGCTCCTCGTGTTACTGAGAAACCACTAAGAAGCGTACACCCCTCTGTCCTGAGGATGTGGTGAAGTTACAGCTTCACCCAAGAGCTGACGCAGGAGGAAAAACAACCCTGACTAAACCTCACATTTGTAATCTTTTCATAAACTTTCATCATGTCAATAATCACCCACATTCTGTAAACAAGTTAATGAGGAGTGTGTGCTGTTACTTTAGAAAACAAAAACTGTTGTTACAGGACATGAATCAGCCAATCAGATTTGAGAACAGTGTTGAGGTCATGTGTGTATTGATGTTAATCGAGACAGTGTTGATGATTTTCTCAGCATGCTTTGTTTAAGGCGTAATGCTGCTGATTCTGTGGGCCGTGAGAATCTTTTTAATCCCTCCTGCGATTTCCTCCTTCCTAAAGATGGACCGGTTTGAGAAAGCGGTGTATTACCTGGATGCAGTCGTCTCCTTTATCGAGTGTGGAAACGCGTTGGAGAAAAGTGCACAGGAAGCCAAGTCCCCTTTCCCCATGTATGCTGAAACTGTGGAACTCATCAAGTACGTCCTTCTGAATTCGGATTCTCTCCTTTTGTCTCTCTGAATGAATTGCAGTTTCATCTCCAGTCACTAGGGGTCATTATTTCACCATGTCACTTCTCTGATCCGTTTAAGTGGAGTTTATTTAAAAGCCGTAACAGCAGTGTGAAGTTATTCAGGTGGTGTTGTGATTGCGTCTCGTCTGATTGTTCTGGGTTTTATTTCTAGGTACACTATGAAGTTAAAGAGCTATATGGCACCAGACGCTACCTCAGCAGACAAAAGGCTGGCAGTCTTGTGGTACGTGACGCCTGATTTATACGTGAAATGACGTGTTCATCTTGCAGGTTTAGACTTTACAGATACTACAGAGTCTTAAACCTTAATGTCAAATATTTAAATTAAATTGCAACAGTGATGTAGAGATGGATTACTAGTGTTCATCATAATCCACATCAGATTATCTTCTGTAAAGTAAAGTGGATTTACTTCTAGTAAAGGTGGATTATTTTAATGAAATAAACATGAAATGTAAAACTAAACAAGCATAATGTAAATGCGCACAAACTTCACACAGTCTACATATTAAACAATCAGACAGGAAACAGAACTGGACGGTAAAATTATTATTATAATTTTTTTTTTAATGAAAGTGTTTATTTCCAACTTCATTTAGAAGAGTTTTTTTGTTTGTTTGTTTTTTGTTTTAACTGGAAATGGCTACATCTAAACATTTTCTTGTTGTTGAGCTTGGTTTTTTATTTGGATATTAGAACAGTACAACAAGGAGCGTTCAGATCAAAAACGGGACTTGTGATTAAATTTCTGGTGAATGAAGGTGTAAAAGCGATCGACATTTACAGCAGTAGAACATTTGAAAGGCGCAAACGTGAACGACGATCCCGGCCGAGGTGCCTCAGAGCTCACTGCAGTCGTTCAAGTGAACTTTCAGAGAGCGGAACGTCTGATCACTGAAAATCAACGGATAACTTTTTGGCTAGAGATACGTACGTGTGTGTGTGTGTGTGTGTGTGTGTGTGTGTGTGTGTGTGAACTGTACACACTGTGCAAAAAAAAGAAAGAAAAGAATTTTTCAACATTTTTTCATCTAAATATTTTTTCCATAAGGTGTGTTTTCAGTGACGTACACCTCGGTCTGCATCTGGATGAAAGGCCAAAACACACAGAGGAAAAAATAACTTGTTTTTAAAACATACCTGTGTAGGTGTGGACCAGGCTGTAATTCCTCCTGAAATGAACAACACACCTTCACTGCGCCAGGTTTCTTTATTTATATGATCTTAAAGTTTGTCCAAACCTTTGACCTCTCTCTCTCTCTCTCTCTCTGTCTGTAGTTTGAGATGTCAGTCTCTCCTCTACCTGAGGCTCTTTAAGCTGAGAAAGGAAAGTGCACTGAAGTACTCAAAGACACTCACTGAGCATTTGAAGGTGAATTTATTCGTGGTTGTTCTGAACCCCAGTGTATCTCGCGTATCACAGTCGTGTACACTTCTCTTACACACTCTTAACCTCTGATTGTGATTTTTGTTTTTTTTTCCCAGAATTCATTGAGTAATACTCAGGCACCGTCGCCTGGGATGGGAAAGTAAGACTTTATTTAATTCACTTTCATTCCATTCTTCAGTCTGTACAGATGATGAGTTCTGTATTACTCTCTCTCTCCAGTCGTGGTTCTGTGTGTTAGAGATGACGTTAGTGATGAGACGTGTGTTATTGATTTTAGTGTGATAATCGAGAGGGTTACAGCTTTAATTCCTCATGCTTCAAGTTCCACTGAAATCAAAATATATACTGTATATATCATATATAATTCAATAACATTTTATTTGTATAGTGCTTTTAAACAATGGTCACAATGCAGTTTTACACAATCAAAACACCCATCCTCATCTGGGTGATAACGGAGAGCAGGGATTGATCTGCACTCATACTGTGTGTTAGGAGGCTGGAAGTTCAGTATAACAGGAGACGTGTTTGAGTTCATATGGAGTCCAGTTGGTTATTGGAGGCTCAGGTAGACTGTAGGAAACTCCAGTCCTGAACTATCGAGAGACTGCAGTCACGAGTCCTCAGAGAACAGCTGTCTGCATCAGCCGAGGACAGGAGCGTCTTCATGGTAGAGTGAAACCGTCCTTAGTCACCACACGCTTCCCAAAAAGACAGCATGGGGCTCCATGTGACCAGATCTCCAACCAGAAGCGGGACACCAGGACGAGTCAGACAGGATCGACATGTGTAGAGAGACAGGGAGAGAGGAGAAGACGAAGCAAAGGAGAGAGAGATAACAGTTAGGTCTGATCACTGTCACACAGTGTATAATGTGAATGTATATTTAGTTCAGAGTGCAAGCAGAGACTCCGGCAGGACTAATTATGACATCATAACTAAAAAGGAGAGCCAGAAGGAAACACAGACATGAGGGGGAACTGAGATGTAAAGCGACCAATCACCTCACCGTCAACAAACCTGAGTGATCAATGAGAGTGGGGAGGACGTGTGAAATTTGTGTTCACAGGGAGCCAATGCAGTGTAGATAAGATAGGGGTGATGTGCTCGTATCTTCTGGTTTTAGTGAGGACTCTCGCTGCTGCATTCTGTACTAACTGAAGCTTGTTTATACACCTGGTTGAACAACCAGACAGTAAGGCGTTACAATAGTCCAACCTTCAGCGTTATACGTACTGATACAGTACTGTATTATACTCAAAGTTACAGAAAATGGATTTTAGAGAAATTTTAAGGAAAGGGACGGGTGTGGTTGTGTGACTGGTTTTTGAAGGTGTTTTACTGACTTGAAGTTCTTCAGTGTTGGAAAACTTTCCATGCGTCAGGGATTCTCCATCAGTGAGGGTCAGTAAAACTCTCTCCCTAATCTCTTCACTGTGCGCAGTATTTAGCTAGCTCGCTGTCATGGCTGTGTACAAACACCCGGGGGTGTGGCTTTTCTTAAACCGCAATGGCTGTCGTGTAAATCTTCAACATGATGTCGCTTCCTGTTCCAGAAATAAATGTATCAAAATACAGAATTCAATCACAGATAATCCTCTCACTTCATGAGACTTTTAGTGCATGAGCTCTGAGCACGTGAGCAGTCTCACCTTTCTGACCACTTCCTCTTCCTGTCCTGCAGTAAAGCGGTCGGGATGCCCTCCCCGGTGTCGCCCAAAGTGTCTCCAGGCAGCGCGGGCAGCTACTCCTCCAGCAGCTCCTCGAGCCAGAGCGGCAGCTCCTCCGTCACCATCCCACAGCGCATACACCAGATGGCCGCCAGCTACGTGCAGGTCACCTCCAACTTCCTGTACGCCACCGAGGTGTGGGAGCAGGCCGAGCAGCTCTCCCGGGAGCAGAGAGGTACGACGAGGGCGTTACACTCAGTTTCCAAAACACTGAGTCGGATCCGGTTCTGAATGAAGACGTTGTTGAAATGTTTTCAGGCTGTGGTCAAATGGAGAACACGTTAAAGCATGTGATGTTTATATGAACTGATCTGAACAATCAGTGCTGAATCAGTAATGAACCGAATCAGTTCTGCGCCCAATCAGTAATGAACCGAATCAGTCGTGATTCAAAGCGTATAGAATCCATACGTATTGTTTTTTTTTGTGTACTGTGCGTCTCATCAACACTTCTAGATATTATATTATACCTCTAACGTTCATGACTCATGATTCTCTCTCTCTCTCCTCAGAGTTCTTCACCGAGCTGGATAAAGCGATGGGCCCGCTGATCTTCAACACCAGCAGCATGACTGAACTGGTCCACTACACACGCCAAGGTCTCCACTGGCTCCGGCTCGACGCCAAGCTCGTCTCATAACACTCTCCCCCACCCCCCCGTCCTCTCACTCAGCCCCTCCTCCCTTTCTTGCCTTATTTGCATTTATTTAATCTGCCTCAGACATATCTGTCACACTGTGTTTATCATCAACACCAGCTTGCCAAAAAACAAAAAAACAATAAGACTGAGCAAGGCAACACCGAGCGCTACCTGGATAGCCCCGCCCCCTCTCTGCTGCTCGTTCATGGTGAGGCGACCGAACACTTCATCAGCGGAGTGTCGTCAGGCCACAGCGTCTCGTCACGCTGGAACTTGAATTAAATCAAGCAAAGCCATCTTTTTTTTTTTTTTTTTTTTTTGATCTTGACGGCTGTGAGCAACACTTTTACTGGGATCTCTCTGTCTCTCTCTTTGTCTCTCTGTTTTTTTTCTCCCTTTTCTTTTGTCCTGTGTTTTCTTTTAAACCAGTGTACCTCCCTTTAACCAAAGGTGCTTTAAATACTAAGGGTTTGTCCTTCTCTCTCTCTCGCTCTCTCTCTCTCTCTCTCTCTCTCTCTTGTGCCTTGTATGTGATCTACAGGAAGCTCGTTGTTGTGCACGCGAGCCGGTCGTGAAACCGGGTCGAATTGTTAGACAGGAAGCGCGGGACTCGGGGAACGGCCGCGGAATGCTAACGACTTAATCCGTGAAGCACGCATTCCATTCGGTGCACAGGAAAGGGCGTGGCCGAGCCGCATCGCAGAGAGAAAAATCATAGCATGCGGAAAACGTGATCCGTCTCCTACGCAGACGAGCGCGACGAACCCGAGCACGTCAGCGACGACCAAAAGGACCTGAAGCATCACCAGTTTAATCCCAGAACCCGTTTAATCTCAGTCCACTCCTCCGTCACTTTCCCAGTTTCTTCCTTTTTCACTTCTACACAGACGGTTATTTTTATTTATTTTTTTTCCAGACGTGATTTCTACTCGCTTTTAGATTTCTAGAGTCCACAGTTTATACAGAGCGCTCTTCTTCTTCTTCTTCTTCTTCTTCTTAAGCACATGAATATTTTATTACTGCCGCTTCAGTACGCCACCTAGCAGAAGTATAAATAAATATATATTTTATTTAGATACAGAAAGTCGTCGTTTTCTCTCACAGAGTAAGGCTCTTCTTCTTCTTCTTCTTCACCTTAAGTACAGGGTTGTATTATGGGATGTATATGAAATGGCCATATTTAAGTATTTATCAGTCTTGGGATTTTCTTTATAGCATCGTTGTTTATTATAACAGATCATTTAACAGGCAGGAGGCGAGTGAGGAATATATTTATTACACGCGTACTTTATATTTATAGTTTCTACACACACAGTACAGTACACAAGTCTGTCGCGTAGTCACTCGGTCTGGCCAGGAGATGGATAGAAAATATATACGTATATAAGCGGTTTTACTCATTAAGGGAAAAAAAGGAAAAGCTAAAGTCAGAGTATTAATACGTGAGGTTTTCGTTTTCAAACTGAACTGGTATGAGAGAGGAGGAGGAGGAGGAGGAGGAGGATGAAGGCTTGTATGTCGCCAGTCTGCAGCGTATTAAATGCTGGAACTCGACCATCTTTTGCACTAGATTTTTTTTGTTTTGTTTTCTCCGTCGGCTCCCTGTTTTCTCTGTAGGGACAAACTGTTGTTTCTTCTCGCACTCGTTCAGAGTTGAGCAAGAAATCTGTCTATGCAGAAACTTTTTTGAACAGTCCTCTCAGCTAACTCCGTGTTTCCAGAAAGTATTAAACATCACGTGACTTTAGCTACTTCCTTATGATGAATACTGTACAATATCTCTGGTTCTTATAAGCGACGACGCACCCAAAGATATTCTGCGTTTGCCTTCGTTCAGTTCTGTGGGAGTTTCTCGGCTTTCTCAGACGGGGAAATCCCGCGTTCCGTGTTTCTCGTAGTTAAATTGCCAAAACGATGTTGGACAGCGGTGTTCGTGTGTCTGACTCAATAACCAACAAAGTGTGCTTTCTTCTGGCTTTGAAAGAAATGTAGCATTTTTATGATTTTATTTGTGACGTTTCTGAATTTCCAGCGGGGACGCGGCGACGCAGACACGTGACCAAGTGATTTGGGTGGAATTTATAAAACTCTATCTTATTTTATTGCTTTTACTGCAGTCGGAGCGAACGCCTCCGACCCTCACGCCGAGCCGGAAGATGACGAGCGCATCAGGGTTTAGTCGTTTGCGTATTTAACTTCTGCACTACATTCACTATAAGTTCCGAAACTAGAACTGATTCACTGCTGTGGCTAATGATTATTTTATTTTACATTTTTTAATCTTTCCTTTTTTTTTTCTTCTTTTTTTTTTTTTTTTTTTTTAAGTCAACACCTAGCTTTTTTTTTTTTCTTTCTTTCTTTGAACTGTTAGTTTTAAAATAATTAAGTTGTTGTATAAACTATAAACCAGGGTAAACTCTTTTCTGACATCTACACAATGAGAACACTTGCATGTTTGTATTTAAATGCTAAAACTGTACAGATGTACATATATAACGTCTCTTTTAGGGTAAATTTTTATGGCATTTTAACATTTGTATGAAGTTGTAAATAGAATGTTAATATTAGTCTCGTCTTTCCTGAACTTCTCGCCCTTTTCTTCATCATGAGTTTCCTCTCGATCACATCGATACTGTGTAGTTTTTAATCCAACTCTTTATCCGTAGTGCTGTTTTATCACTGAAGCCTGTGTGTGTGTGTGTGTTCTCTGTGGTGATGCTGATCGTGATCAGTGAGCTGATGTGCGGAGTTTTTAATAATCGTGTTGGAAGTGAAGCCTGTTGGACGGCTGTAGCTCGTGTGTCTTTCAGATGTTTGAGGCGTCCGTGTGCGTTCAGCTCGTCTCCGTGTTCATGTTGTACTCGTTTTAGGATTTTACAAAAATGCTGATTATTTCTGACGAGTTCCGCAGTTCATTATATCAAAATCAGTTTAAAGTATTGAAGAGATTGATCAGAGAAATTTACATATTATATAATGGATGCAATATGATTTACAATTTAAAGGTACTCTCACGAGCCTCGATTATTCTTAACTTGTAATTTAAAAAAACAAGTTTTTGTGAAGTGAGTATTACTGGATACTAATGGGTTTTCTGAGTCTTTGTATTTTGCTGTATTGAGAATAAAATCTATATGATTATTGAACTTCATCATATTTTTTCCCCCCCCAAAAAAAGTCTCCTGTAATGTCATCTAGTTTTCTAGAAATGCTTCTGAAACGCTCCGCCTCCATCTCACAGGAGACGAGTCCCGGGTCCGAACTCCTACTGCAGCGAGACTTTTATGTTTGTTTCTTTATTAATTGCATAATATATGGACTGAAGGATACTGAATTACTCCAAGGATGAAACTCTACACAAGCTGCCGAGTCCAGCGTCTGCAAGAGCTCCTGCAGATTCACTCATCACGATCATCTCGACCTGCGTCACGACTCCACAGCACGCTGTTCATTTCATATTCTCGATAATTAATTATGCACACGAACACTTGATGAGCAACATTACTGTATCCTGTAAAGTTAGTCATGTGTTAAAAAGTCCCCAAATTACCTGTGACAAGACTAGTACTACTAAAATATCAAAACTAGCAAGAAAATATAAATATCCTGTAAATAACTGATATTCATCATTAGCCGGAGTTTGTCCTGCTGCTGTGATGTCGGCTTAAGTGCGGCTTCTTCTGTACTCATTCATGTAATCGGCTCGGTACCTGGGAGGTAAAGAAGCGCATCTTTTCATTTCTAGTCTTTGTTAACTGAAATATGTTGCTGCCGATTTACAGCCAGGAGCCGCTCATGCCCTCTCACACAGCTAGCGACAGCGCTAACTACACCGTGTAGCAGATGCTGATGTGATAAATAACTGCAATAACTGTTCATTTATGTCATTATCCAGTTATTACGGCTCATTAGAAGCTCTTTGGAGGGATGAGAAACGTTATGAAGACAAGTGTTTAATTTGATTAACACACAAAATGTAAAAAAAAAAAAAAAAAACTTAAAATACATTATATGTACCGTGACGAAGTGTAATTACTGGAGTATTTTTCTGCTCCTGATTATTACTCGGTTATTCTCCTGACCGTGAGACGTTCCTGTTCCCTTCGTATCCGCGCCGACCTTCTGAATGCTGCCGGAAAACTAACACACGACCCAGGAAGAGTGTTCCCAGTTTAAAGTTAAAAACAACTCTTTATGTCGTCTGTAGGTTGAGAAGCTGTAAAGCTGAGACTGTAGTGAGATCTCAGTGAGACTGAAATGAGACTTTAGTGGATTTCCTGTAAGTCTCTCGAGTGAACGACAGCTTGCGTTACTCGATCTGCACAAGTTACTGGTTTTACTGTCTGTGTGTGTGTGTGTGTGTGTGTGTGTGTGTGTGAATTCCTGTTGGCTCTGTTGCAGTAGCTCACACCACAAGGTCAGAAATCTGCAGCAAGTGAAAGGGATTTTGTGAGAACTCGTGGTCGATCATCAGGAGACGAGTGGACAAACACAAACACACAGATTCTGACGAACCCCAAGCGCTGATTATGTAAGAATGGGCTGCGACATGGGTGTGGCCAAGGAGATGATTGACAGCATGTCAGGATGAGTCCTGACATAAAGTAATATATAAACTTATAAATACATAAACTTAATGTAACTGTTAATAAAAGCCTTTGACTCTTCTGAAACCATGGGCGTCGCCAGGCCGTTTTTAGAGGAGCTTTATCCCCCTAACATTTGTACTCGGCCCCCCTAAAGATTCTCCATAAACTTTACACAGATCGCTGATCGCCCGCGTCCCCTTTATATGTAAACGGCGGCAGACTCCTCCTCCTTCACCTCCTTCACCTCATCACACCAGCTGTTTCCTCTAGTGAACATGAAGCCCTTAATACATCCTCTATGAACCTGTAGTCTACTTTATATAACAATCATGCTGCTGCTGTTTTAACTGGAAAACCTGACTGTCTGTATAAAACAGTGCGTATGACATTAACTACCACAGAGTTCTGCACATAAATGATGAGAAACAGAGACAGACAGCATTCAGTGCTCTCGGTTTAACGGTACAGCAGTGTGAGTTACAGAGAGAGAGAAATCCTGCTTCTGTCATAAATACTGTATTGTAGTAAATAATGTCCCGGATCATAAAATACCTTTATCAGCCTTAGACTAGGGTTTTTTTGTCATTGTAATTTAGAAAAAGTTACTTTTTAATGAATAGAAACAAAAAAAGAAAGATATTAAAAAGATGCTTTGTTTAATTCCATTAAAACAATGTTTGTCTATATTAATGAATGTGAATCAATAGTCTAGTAGCTGTGAAATGTTAAGGGGTTGAATGTAGAACCTACTGTCTTATTTATGAAGCTAAAACACTAAATTAAACTAGATAACATGATGAAAGTTTGAATATTTAATATCTGTAGATGGAAGGTTTTTCGAGTCACATGGGAGTAGGTCTCTAAATGAGCAGCAGGTGAGATTAGAACATTGACATTATTGGCACCGCACAGTTTATTCCATCGTCCAGCCTCATAGGTGTGATGTTTAAAATTCTAATCAATGTTTAAAGTTATCTGCTGTTTTCTGGTTACATTTTTCTGATTGTACTTGAACACAGAAAAAGGTTTATACAGTAAACAGTGTGTGTGTGTGAGTGTGAACAAGCCCAGTGTGTGTTAAACCTCTCTGTGTGGGCGGACCCCCCCTCCCCGAAACGCCCCTGACTGAAATGTGTGTAATTACACTTCAGTCCACCAGAACAACATCTGACACGAACATCTAAACACACTGAAGCAGCGGGACTCCGTCAACATTTATAATTGTGGCATTCTCAAAACTTTTGGCCCCCCGCTGTGGAGTTCGGCAGTTCGCTGCTACCTGAAGACGTCGCTTTAAGCCTTGGCCCCGCCCCCTCTGCGCTCTGATTGGTTGTTTGTGAGCTGTAGCTCGCGAGCTCTGAGTGCGGAGCAGCAGGTGACTTTCAGTTCTGAGGCTCGAGACGCGCGCGTGCAGGTTTACAGGTGAGCGCTCTGTTAATCACTTCTGTATGAGGCAGTGTGTGTGTGTGTGTGTGTGTGTGTGTGTGTGAGTGAGTGAGTGAGTGAGTGTGTGTGTGTGTGTGTGTGGAGGCGGGGGGGGGGGGTCGTGGTGTGAAGTGTGTGTCGCGTCTTTCCACAGCTTTTGATTAAAGAAGCGAAACGTTCAGTGCATCTCACACACACACACACACTCACACACAGGTTTATACTCAGAGTAAACTCGCTAAACACGTTCTGAACAAGTTTGACACACACTGTGTTTCTGTTCCTCCTAATCAGGGGAAGTGCTGCAGTGTGTGTGTGAGAGAGAGAGAGTGTGTGTGTGAGAGAGAGAGAGAGAGAGAGAGAGAGAGAGTGTGTGTGTGTGTGAGAGAGAGAGTGTGTGTGAGGAGGAAACAGGAGCTGAGTTGGACTAGTCTGAGCAGGTTTAATGAGATGGGGGTGAATACTTTTGCGCATTATTATCTTTACACTGAGAGAGAGACGCTCCTGGTTGGTTGTGTGTGTGTGTGTGATGTTTAGAGCGGCTCTGAGTCGAGTTAACCCTCTCTGGATCAGACAGGTGGGTGTTTGTTTAAACCCCAGACTGAGATCAGACTTCACCGTCTCGTCCCTCACACACACTGAGACTCTTCTGTATGAGTTCTGATCCGGTGTTCCGGCCCTGTTACTGACGGTTCAGTGTGTGTTTTGTGGTTGTGATGAAATGAGACGCGCCGTGACTGAAACCCGATCAGCCTCTGAGTCCTCTGAGTCCCGGCCATGGAAAAGGACTCCTTGGAGAAGGCCATGTACACACACCTGACGTCATTTCCAACGGCTAACACACACATAAACACTCACCACACCTGCACTGTATCTCTCTCTCTCTCACACACACACACACACACACACACACACACCTCCTGAAACGACTGAATCACTCCAGGAACCTGAGTCTGAAGTTCTTGCGTGCATGTAGACAGACTTTTACAGTCGTAGAGTGTGTGTGTGTGTGTGTGTGTGTGTGTGTGTGTGTTGTTGGTAATGATCACGTCGCCTCGAACAAAATACAGCGGGGACGTGTTCACACACCCGGCTTATGGCTGTGAGTCGACTGTCTGCTGAAGCTTTAGAGAAACCCTGAGATGCTGGTATCTCCTCATCACAGTCACCTGCTGTTCCATCACAGACTCGGCACTGAGTAAAAGGACAATCAATCAGCTTCAATCATCGTGTGTAAGACGCCGTAACGATATCAGATGTGTGTTCCTGCTGAAAGTGTTTCTGTGATTGGGTGTGTATGCGGGTACTCCAGCACTCATGTGGAATAACGGCTCTCGTCCAATCAGATCACTCGCTCAGAGCTGACTGTAATATTCATTAAGTGTCAGTATCAGTGCTGCGTTAATCAGTCGACACACACGTTATTCTTCTCATGGTTGGTGCAGTGTGACCTGAGCACGGCTTATTAATTCATTATTAGGTTTATTTCACTGAGTGAAAGTGTTTTGACCTCAGTGTGTTCCTGTGTAAGATGAAACACCGGTTCCCCTGAGGAGTCTGATGTTCACTGTGTCGGTACGGTGTAAAGGATAAAGTCACTCGTCTTCTTTGTCTTTCGGCTGTTCCCTTGTCAGGAGTCGTCACAGCGAATCATCTGCCTCCATCTAACCCTGTCCTCTGCATCCTCTTCTCTCACACCAACTAACTTCATGTCCTCTCTCACTGCATCCATAAATCTCCTCTCTGGTCTCCTCTAGACCTCCTGCCTGGTAGTTCCAACCTCAGCATCCTTCTACTGATACATTCACAATCTCTCCTCTGAACACGTCCAAACCACCTCAATCTGGCCTCTCTGACTTTATCTCCCAAACATCTAACATGGGTTGTCCCTCTGATGGACCATCCTCGTCCCTCCCAAAGAGAACATCAACATCTTCATCTCCGCTACCTCCAGCTCCGCCTCCTGTCTTATCTTCAGTGCCGCGGTCTGTAAACTGGAGAGCATCGCTGGTCTCAGCACTGTCTCGTACACCTCTCCTTTCATTCTCACTGATACTCTTCTGTCTCACACACACACACACACACACACGTTACTGACCGCTCAGATAAAACCTCCTTTTACTGGTTCCTTTACAAAATGAACAGACTGATAATGTTCATAAATGAGAACACACGCTCACACACACACACACGCTCACACACACACGCTCACACTCCAAAACTATGTGTCACAAAGCCTTTAACACACTTCATTGTTCTTTTAATCTCCCAGAAACCCTGGAAGGAAACTCAGAGTTCATCACACACACACACACACACACACACACACACAGAGCTCAGTCTATCACATGCTTCAGGAGATCCAGCTACCAGACCAGGGTGTCCTGCCTCTCCAGAGTTCCTGAAGGTCCAGAAGGGGATCAAGTCTCCGCCCCTCTGCGCATTAACTCACACCATTTTGGTGGAAAACAAACAAACGCTTTAGGAAGAAATCTTACAATACCCTGGTTGCATAAGTATACACACCCTTTTCTAGCGAGCGAACATCTTCAGAATGAACCAATCACATGTAAGCTCCAAACACCAGTCGTGATGCGTAACTACACCGTACACACTGACGACAGAGCAAACACACACTCAGGGCTTAAAGGTGAAAAGTTTGTGTGTGTAAACAAAACTACACCATGCACCGTGGGCTGAGTGTGTTCATCACTTTATCCTGAAAGTGTCAGGTGTGTGTTTGACACACACACGCACTCACACGTACCCACACACGCGCGCGCACACACACACACAGACTCACACAAACACACACACTCGTGCGCGCACAAACACACACACTGCTTCTGTGTTGCACGTCACACCCACATGCTCTGTACTAGTTTGTACTGGTGTTGTTGTTGTCAGGTTGGTCAGAGACGGTTGATGGCGCTTGGTCCAGTCCCGGGGTCACGTGACGGCGCTTCGGCAGCTCTGATCCAGGCCGCGTCTCCTAATACAAATCAATAATCGATAATCAGTCAGATTCCGAGTGTTAACGGATGAAGCCGGAGGTTTTCACATTAATATTGTTACTGAGCTTCTGTTTACTTCCTGAGACTCTACAGTCTGTTACATAATAACCACAACCCCCCGGTTTACACTGTAACCTGTTTATTTTACTTTAAAATGAAAATGTTTAACAAATATGTAGAATTTCCAGACATTTCGACTCATGTTAACGCGTGTGTGTGTGTGTGTGTGTGTGTGTGTGTGTGAGATCCTCCAGGTGTGTGAGGTCTTGTTTAGGGACGGCGGGCGTCTGGTTTCAGTCGTGTCGGGTTCCTCAGAGCTCGTGTCCTCAGGTTTCTTCTCACTGTTCGCTGGGCGCAGTGTGAGTGTGAAGCGGCCGCGCGGTTTAGCATAGCCCTTAGCCGCGTGCTCGGGTTTCAGGGTTATAGCCTGAGATGAGAAAGTGTGTTTGACGAGCCGTCAGTGTGAGACGGTCATCACGTTATAGCATTAAAGACGTATTTACCGTCCGCTGTGTGGACGAGTGTGGGGTTTATTGTATAACGTGTGTGTGTGTGTGTGTGTGTGTGTAAGGCTCAGAGTTCCTGTTCCTTTACAGTCAGACTGAACAAAAGCTTTCCTTTACATCAACATTTCCACTCATTATCGGAGGCTCCATGGTTTTCTTTCCTTCCTGCTGTTGGTCGTCCTCCACCTCGTCTCTCCTGTCGTCCTCCTCTGCAGAAGTCTCTGCAGAGTCACAAGGTTCAGCCGAGCGTCCTGACGAGCTCTTAAAGCTGGAGTTTAATCATTACGTGTTTTATCACCGCTCTCTCTCTCTGTAATGAGCGCTCTGTCGTCGTCTCGTCTTTAGTTAAGTATTGTAATGAGTCTAACGACGTCTCTGCACGCTGCGGCACATGGCAGACCATCAGCACTTTAATAGAACACATTATCATCCACAGACTTCACATTGTTCTGCAGGAGGCTTTGTGTGAACCCTCGTGTTCAGGAGAACAGACCCGCTCGTGATCTTCACTCTGCTGGAGTTCACTTTCTAATTGCAGTGCGAATGAAATCAGCTCAAACCTGAACAAAGACTGAAGACGAGACAGTCTCACTGCAGCGTCTCAACACGGCGGAGACGCCGGGTCAGGGGTTGTGTCTGGGTTTTTCTGCACTAACGTTCTCCTTTATAAGAGTTCCATCAGAGAGACGTCTTCACACATCGCACGCTGAAAGTACAGAGTGTGTGTTTGTGGTGTTTGTACTCTGCGGAAATGGAGCCTTTATTTGTTAGTCAAATGTCTGATAGAACTCACATCAGTCTGATATCACGTACGGTATGAAGAGTCTGTTTGTCTACATGTGTTTAGAAAATCATGTTTGTCTCACTTCAGTCAGGCTTTAATTCTTTACACACTCATAACTGGTGTACTGGCGTAGCGGTTAGCACTGTGGCCTCGCACCTCCAGGGTCAGGGTTCCATTCCCATCTGTGTGCGCGTGTGTGTGTGTTCTCCCTGTGCTTGGTGGGTTTCCTCCGGGTTCATTTGTAAAAAAGTAAAAATCTGTCAGAAGTTGGTAGAAGGTGAGGAGCGTCGACAGGAGCAGCACAGAGACGAGGAATAATCTGATAATAAACAGATGTGTAACTGCTCCAGACCGTCACGTTTCACACGCTGAGTGCAGATGTGCGCTGATGTTCTAGCAGAAGAGAGTAAATAATGCATGAGCGCGTGTTCTCGGCCTCCGTTTAATTATTAACCTCATGAAAGGGAAAATGGGTCGTCTCGGTTCTCCGCTCGGGTCTTAGACGAATAAATGTATTTTAAATTAAAATCTTCCAGATAAATGATTGGGATCGGCCGGACGACTTGGTGCTGAAGTCTGACTCTAATCAGTGATGCTTTGTGATGGGATGGAAACACACGGAGTTTGACTGACGGGTGTTTCGGGCTCGGGGACACGACGGTCTGTTTTCCTTTAGGTGTGTAGTTTAATCCTAGGGGGCGCCACATCAGATCAGGTTTTACATATTTACATAAATATTTAAAATGATCAAATAAAAATAACTCCTCGTCAATTCAGTATCATCAAGGTGAATTTTTAAAAATGTATTTATGGTAAATCTGCATTAATAATAAGCGTGAGTATTTTTGTTGAAATTTATGTGAGTAAATGCGTGAGGTTTGTGACGCACATCTCCTTTAAGACTCTGAGACGACCTGAGACGTCCGTCCTGCTGCTCGGCTCCTCAGGCGATGGTCACATGATCCCGCGACTCCCCGGCCGCGACTGGGAGTTAATAAGTCGATGGGTTTTTGGAAACGTTCCAGTCTTTGTAGGTTTGTTCTGTGGATCCGCAGACGGAGCGCGAGCGCACGCGTCTCCTCTCGGCTTCCTGATCCTCGAGTCTCAAGTCTGAAGTCTGAAGGTTCTTATTTGCTCTCCGGCTGTTAAATATCATACAGTCATGATAAAAACATCGTTCTTGTGATTGTGCGTCTGATCTTCATCACTGTGAGGTCGGGAATCTTCAGCGTTTACCAGAACGTCCCGCTGGCTCGCGGAACTAAAGGTAAAGTACAAAGGTATAATGGTAATAAACATGGAGCAGGGGGTTGGGTCTCGTCTCCTGGAGCTGCTGGTGTGATGCACACACACACACACACACACACACACACACACACACACACACACACACAGTGTGAAAGTGTTATTAGTCTGCAGATCCTCACGCTGCCATTTTATTCACTTACTGACAGACGAGCTTTTAGCAGTGACCCGTGACGTGTGTGTGTGTGTGTGTGTGTGTGTGTGTGTGTGGATGGGGCAAAGTTTCAAAGTAGCCTGTGATGTGAGAGTCTGTTCCCGTGACGTGTGAGGGGTCTGTTTTTTTTAAAGTGATATTAACTCTTTAATTTTTACAAATGAGCTCTTCTAGCCCCGCCCTCACTCGACCACGCCCTCATTTGGCCCCGCTCTCTTCCAGACACCCTGCTGTTACTCCTCACTCACCTGTCGCTCTACACTTATTTATATCTGTTTATATCTGACTGAATGTTTCCTGCTGAACGTGTTTGTGTTTGTGTTCAGACTATAAACAGATTTCGTCGTTTAACCCCTCGTGACCTGAGCAGGATGAAGTGTTGACTGTAGATGAAGGAATGAAAGCAATAAATGAGTCACACAGCGATACTCGAGGACTTTATACACACTCTCTGTCGTACCTGAGCGTCCGCTCGCGCTCATCACCTGCCGCTCTCCGTTAGCCGCGCGCTAGCGCTAAACTCTACAGATTTAACACTCAGAAAATCAGAGAGATCTTTTCAGTGGTTGAGAAACACTGTTCAGTTTGGTGCGCGTGCGTGTGTGTGTGTCCGGTCCTGGCTGTAGGAAGTGGATCATTTCCTGAGCTTGTTCTTCTCTTGTCCTTGGGTTTTGTGTAACACCGACGTTTCAACTCTGAAACACAGAAACATCAGGAGAATTAATAAACACCAGGCTCGGATTCACAAAGCTGCTTAAGACTAAACGTCGCTCCTAGTGATGAACTTCTCAGAAAATTCTTAGAATTATGACATTTTCTTAGAATTTCCCCTTAAATTTAGGACTTAGTAAAAATGAAAATAATTCAGGAAACGTTTTAGTCCTAAAAACAGCTTAAGAGTTTCTATATCAGAGGACAAAATGGTGGAAAGAAGAAATATTCTCCAAACACTGATCTTCTCTCTACGCTGCTCTTCTGTCCAGTCTGGTCTTCTCGTTGTTTTACTTCCTTCCGTCTCTCTTGGATTGTCGGCTACAGACCATCCAAAAGTGTAACATAAATAAACTGTCCTGTGATCATGTAAACTGGTGAAAGCTGAGACATTTTGCTCTCATCAATCTGAAATGGATCACAAGTAATAAAATCAGTTTAGTAAATAAACG
Organism: Clarias fuscus; assembly: GCA_030347435.1. Taxonomy (NCBI): domain Eukaryota; kingdom Metazoa; phylum Chordata; class Actinopteri; order Siluriformes; family Clariidae; genus Clarias; species Clarias fuscus. Next base: position 307,310 of record CM059230.1, on the reverse strand, counting down.
TAAGAACTTTAATACAGTAACTACTGTGTGGAAATCGGTTGCTTCAAAAGTCGACACATTTTCATCATTTGTCTGTTTAATTAACTTTAAGATATTTCGCTATAACAGAAACTTTTATAAAGTAGCCTGTAGTCATGATTATACATCATCTTCATATACAAACATTATGATTTCACTGTCTGTTCTATTATCATATATTCTATTCTCACAAAGAGCGAATTTTAAGATCTTTACAGATTTTTTATCAGCCAATCACTGTCCTTGAATTGCTTCATCGTCCCTATAAACAGGGTCGACCACGGACCATGTACCGGACCGAAACAGAACGCGAATTTCGGTGCCTCATTTCGGTGCCACTTAAATGCCTGAACTGTTGATTAATATATTTGTTCTCTGGGGCTCTGATGATGACACAGTTGTAATAAGCAGTAGATTCATCAACACACATGATCGCTAGTAAAATTTAAATACTGCATTCATGGGGTGTCAGAAATGTTCGGAAAAATTAATTATTTCCTTAATTAGAAAAATCTTGAGGACTTCGGAAAGCTTTGATAATACAAATCCAAAACATTGTTGCAGTAATGTTACTGTCCATTTTATTTTTGTAGATTAAAAGTTTATAATTAGATAAAAAAAATAAATAAAAGCACAAATCATCGGGAAATGAGATCATCCGAGATGCGCCTGAACGCAGCAACTAACGTTACACTCGCTCTGACGGCAGCAGGTGATCTACCGCTACCTTAACTTGCTAAATTAACTTTCGTTAAAATGCCTAAAACTAAACGGTCGAAAGTGGCACCGGTATCGATTTGGCACCGGTATCGAAAAAACCCAAACGATACCCAACCCTACAAGCACAGTATTATATATTCTGTACATATGAAGGCGAGATCATGGATAAGACGAAGAGGCAAAACAGTCCAGGGAAAGAAAACGTAAAAGGAAGAAAAAAGGAAAGTGGAGTAAATCTCACAGCGAGACCGTGTCCCCCAGAATAGATCAGATTTGTTCTGTAAGTCTTAAGGTTCGTAAGGTTTTTCCTCATGAAGGGAGACGATCAGACACACCAGGTTAGGTCTAATCATAATCATAGATCAGGTTAGGTCTAATCCTAACCCAAACCCAAGGGCACATGAGGAATGTGTGTGTGTGTGTGTGTGTGTGTGTGTGTGTGTGTGTGTGTGTGTGTGTGTGTGTGTGTGTGTGTGTGTGTGTGTGTGTGTGTGTGTACCTTTGTGTACCTTTGTGACTCACGCCTTCAGCAGGCAGGTGGGACTGACAGGAAGTGGAGGACAACAAGCCGAGCGGGGCAGGACGCTCTCGTCTCTCTCTCTCTCTCTCGTCCAGCCCGTCTCTCTGAAACTCGTCTAAGGTCATGCCTGTATGAGACGTCTCCTCTGACTCGTCTGTTGTTTAGGTTTCTCTCGCCTGTGTGTTTATGAAAATAAGGGAAGGCGTTCATGATTGTAACTGCACAGTGATTTCAGTAAGTTTCATTGTGTTACGCAGTGCAGTAGAGCGGAGACAGAGCCTGAGGGACACTGCTGGAGAGAGACAGTGCGGAGACCTGGACACGGTCCTGAGAGTAAACACTCCTTTTATTTCTCTATATAATCTCCTGTTACATTAATGCAGTGTGTCACTAGAGCTTGGACACCATCGGGGTAGAGAGTTGTTGAAGCCCCCCCCCCCTCCCGACAGGGGGCGTGGCCATAACTGCCAGCCGAGCTCCTGTAATGTGCGAGCGGTGTTGATGAAAATCAGTCGCTAGTCGCGTCTTAAAAATACAACACCAATGTTTAAATGACGTTATTTTATATTTTTCTGAAAAAAAAACTTTGATTATTGAACTAAAACTCTTGATCTTCTTTTCATTTCGTTTGATATCACCACTCTGTAGGTTTCCTGCACGTGTACACGATTAGCGCTACACACGTGTGCTAATGAATTAATTAGAAGTAAAAAATCTTGTAAATAATTATTAAAATTAGAGCTGCGCAAAAATTTGTATAAAAATCTAAATTGTGATGCGAACGTGTGAAATTATTTATTTATATAAGTCTGCAGTTTATTCCAGGTTTATTCACACAGTTCTTCTCTACTGATTAGTCTACATGTAAGGGTTTTATTTAAATACTTCTGAGAGAAATAAATATTTGGAGACATTATCTTAATGAGATCATTTCTCCACTTATTTGCTGTTCGTTAGATAAATGAGAAGACTGAGTTTTATATCTGCTGTACACATCGCAGTTTAAATCACCGTCGCGACATCGAGATAATCAGAGTGTGAATAATCCAGTGTTTTTATTCAATCCTGTAAATAACAGATACTGTGTGTTACCAGCTACTACACTCCATGCTAGTCTAACCTGGCTTAGCAACATGCTAACTTAGTTAAATATAGCTAGTTAATGTTAGCAGGTTAGCTCAGCGTGCTTTAAATGAAGCTCATGGAGTCTTTAGTCGAACAGTTTAAAGATTTCAATTGTAAAAAGTAATAATATAGTCATTATATAGTCATTAAAATTTTATTATTCAAAATATGTTTATAAGTGAAAGTAGAAGTATTTAATTTTATTATCAATCTTGTAAAGTGTAGACATCCCATAATAATATTGTGGTGTGTTGTTGGAGTCAGAGCCGCGTGTGGGATGTGAGCTGCACCTGTTCATGTGCGCGAGTGTAGCGACATGTAACTGACCAGCGTGAGATCAGACGTGAGATCAGACGTGCCTGAAGTTTCATTCAAAGGAGTAATTAAAACCCGGAGCTCGTCCTGCAGCGTCCCCGTCCCGTCTGGCGGCGCTCCATGTTCTGCGGAGTCTGTCAGTGAATGGCAACCCGGCTCGCTCTTTCTCTGAAGCGGCGCTGGAATGTGAGGCCTTTTCCCCCTCTGCAGACACCATTATCATCAGTGAAATATTCCCTCTGCCGGGGCTATTGTCCCCTCGCCGGGCGGACGTCACAGGCGCGCAAGTCCGGCCTCTCGGGGGTTTAAGCGGAGCGAGGCCCGGGACCTGAGCGGGAGAGAACTCGCCTCCATCCACTGCTAACGCAGGTTCAAGTGCAGCACCGGATCGTTCCGTCTTTCCCTCAGAGCGGAAACTCAGAGCGGCGGTAAGGAAGGAGTTTGTTGCGTTATGTGTACTGCAGAATGTTTATAACTTTCATTCAACGTGTGTGTGTGTGCGTGTGTGTGTGTGTGTGTGTGTGTGTGTGTGTGTGTGTGTGTGTGTGTGTGTGTGTGAGAGAGCAGGAAGATCTGAAAGAAATGTTAGTTACGTCTGAATGTTCAGGTCGCTCTGGATCACTATAATATTATATTATTACTCTTCCTTCTGTCCTGTGCTTATAGTGACCCACAGCACATAGGGGTGTGTGTGTGTGTGTGTGTGTGTGTGTGATGATTAAGAACCTGCGTGTCCTTCATGCATCATTAGTGTTCTTCTAACTGATGTCATGTTGACTAAAAGTTCCTCTGATCAGAACCGGCCCGGGATTCTCATAACTAAACCTGATAATCGGCCCAGACGGATCACATGATCAGTTTAAAGTGTTTCACTCGGGATTAAACGGCATTCCAGTCATTCCTTCTCAGCAGCACCGCTCACTCAACCTCCAAAAATATGATATTAGTCTTTAATGCCTGCACACACACGAGTGTCCCGTGACTGCCCGAGCGGTTTGTCATTGTGAGTAAACACACACCTGCACGTAAACACACACACACACAAACACACTCCTTCCTGTTTAACGTTCACCTGAAACCAGAACCAGTGTGTCGGGACTTTGCCGTTGTCTCTGTCCACCACCACACTGAGTCTGAAACCATGAAAGACTTTCAGCTTTAATTCTGTGGAATTGACAATAGTGTGGCATAAACCGTTCAGCAATTACAGCCATTTTCATTCACACACACACACACACACACACACACACACACACACACACACACACACACACCCACCCTTTGGGGGGCACATAAGTAATGGGACAGACTAACATAATTACAAACAATATACAGTAGTTGCAAGAAACAATGAGCGGGCCCAAGCACCCTGTGCCATCGCCCCCTGGGCACAATGGGCACGTGCATTTAAAGGGTGCAGACCAATACCAGAAGTTTTATTTCCTCTCGATGGTGCAGATCCCGAGAGCTTCACACCTTCACACCTCCAAGATTCTATTTCCCTTTCGTTCTTTCTTAAATACAGACTTATAATCTTGAATTGAAGACAGATGTACATAATGTGTGTCTCCTCCTTTAGAAACTCTCCTGTTGTTGCTGCTGAAGATGCCGAGGAGATGAAAACGGAACCTGAATGAAGGACACTGAAGGTCGTTCAAATGGATTCCTACAACATGCACTTTGAGAAGATGAGCAACTTTGACCTTCACCCTCTGAGTCGCCATTCTCCGTCCAAGTCCCCTAGCAGTATAGATCAGTACACACACCGTCACAGTAAAGGAGATTCTGCGTATAGCTCCTTCTCCGGAGGATCCGCTGTCCCTGATTACCCCTCGCCGTTCCTAGCGGACGATTTGCACACACATAACCTGCACTACGCTGATCTGCAGTATGTGAAGGCCGTGTACGGTCCCAGCGTCCTTCACTCTGACTCAAAAAGCCTGAATAATCTGTACAGTTCCATGGAAGCCATTGTACCTCATCATCATCACCGTCATCATCACCATCAGGGTCAGAATGGATGTTCTCATGTTAAAGATCCTCCCATGCCTACCACCCATTTACCACTTCCTCCCCCTCCACCACCCCCACCACCACCTCTAACTCCACCTTTACCTCCACCGCCTGTCCATGTGGACCATTTCATAACTGCTTCTAATCTTGAAGCCTCGGTGCCGAGTCCTGAGGATCCACTTTCCAGTGTTTCCTCCTTCAAGCACCAGACGTCCAGTTCTAAAGTCTCGGGTCACAAGTCTGACCTCGTTTATGGGCTCTGGGTTCCTCAGAATTATGAGAGAAAACAAGACCTTGTAGAGAAGCCCCCAGAGTCGAGATCAGAAGCCGACGTTAATCGATTGTCGCCCCAGACGTGGCAGCCGGAACATTTAGATCAGAACATGGAGTCAGAAATCCGACCCAGCAGCTCGCATTCAGCACGCGGGGTTACGGTCTCTGAGCAACAGCACACAATCAACTCCTGGCACGTGGCACCAAACACAATCAGTGGAAGCATTCAGCACAAAGGACAGTTCTACTTCGTCACTGGTGTGTACAAGCCGTGTGAGTCCAGTGTACCACCTCCTCCTCCTCCTCCACCACCAGCACAATGTCTGATGGACAGTCTCGACTCTCACACACAACCTGAAATACTGAGATCACATAATACTGTGGAGAACATGTTTAAACATCTTCCACTAATGAAGCAGAGCTATGGTGAGATCTTCTATCAGGGCAAAGACCTAACCACACCCAGTGGAGCCGAGGAACCCTCGACCAGCCTTCATTTCTCAAAGTCTCAAAGTGTAGATGATATGGAAGTCCTGGATATGGACGTAGGCAGATATCACACCAACAGTCATCCGATCTTCTACTGTGGCCCAGAGCAGAGCTTCTCAACATCATCTCAGCATAAACATGTGTTTCCTGTTTATACAGAATTAGAGCAAAATATTCATTTAAAACAAGATAAACCACTGAATAAAGTGACGAGACGGGCCTTAGCTGACGTCCCCACAGAGAAGATCAGCAAAGAGGCAACTCCTCTACTGTACCACCTCACTGGAGCCAGCAGAGCTTCCGCAACCAAGAGCGTGAAACGTGAGAGAACCTCTGCTCCAGGGTGTAAAGAATCAGACCGGGGTAAAGATCATCAGGAGGCCGGGTGGGTCTCGGGTTCTTCTAGTACTTACTTGCTGCACAGTGATGTGACTAAGGAGGAAAAGTCCAATCAGTTTTATTATCTGTGCAACACCATGGATGATTCTTACAAAAAATATTATAAAGAAAAGCTTAAAGATGCACAAACCAAGGTTTTGAGGGAAACTTCATTTAAAAGAAAAGATCTCCGACTCTCTTGGCAAAAGATCGTTGAGCAGTGCTGTGATAAGCATCTCTCTAGCGAACCTTCTGCGCCTTTACAGGAAAAACCCACCCCAGCTCCCCTGCCTACGTTTCAGAACACAGATCCTTCGACTAGTCACGAGGTTAAGAGAGAGACGGTGAAGCAGCAGAATATCGCTCAGCCGCAGGTTCCTCGGGTCGGCTATAGGAAACGTCTGACCCTGGACCAGAAGAAGCTGTCCAACTCCGAGCCAGAGAAGCTGCACCGCCTGGGAGACGGCCCGACGCATAAGACCTGTCGCTCCCTCGGCAGTGAGAGTGAAGGTCTGCTCTTAGAAAAACAGCTTGGACCACACAGTCTGGTATCAAGCAGACGTAAGATTTTTGAGGTGAGAGGGCGCGCGATGTCCGTAAGCAGCTTCTCCAAAATCTCTCTGAAGGACCTTCAGCACAAGGCCTTGGTGGCGTATATGGAACGTAAAACCGGCTGTAAGGTAGCAGAGCCACAGCAGCCGGCTCCACAGGTTCCCACAGCAGGGAGGCATTCCGACTGGGGTCCGTACTCAAGGTCCAAGGAGAAGCCGCTCAGGCCGTTCTCCGCTAGCCGTATTCATGACTCCATTTCCGTCAGATACGCCCAGTTGACCCCGGCACAATACGGCGGCCACTCGCGCTGGTCCGGCTGGAAGGAACGCCCTTTGTCTCCATCAGAGAAGTCTGCCTCTGCGGAGGATCTCCTGGAGGAACGACAGAGCCCTCACTCCTACAGATGCCGCAGCACCTCAAATCCTCATTTCTTTTACCAGGTGACTGAGGGGGGGGGGGGGTCAAAACTTTTACCTTAAAAATGGCAAGTGTCACAATATTAAAGTTTCTACTCCTTGTTTTTTAAGAAACAGACCCAGAAGCACTTGGAGCCCTCTGCACATGACCGAGATACCTCACGGTAAGCTTTAATCATGTGACCTACACCACAGCGCTCGCTGCTGAGATCTGGATGCTGATTGGTCAGAAGGTGTTGATTTAATTCTCTAGAACAGCAGCTCAGATATCAGTGCAGGTTTATATTAATGCGCTCGCTCCAACAGGTTGTTTCCGTAGTAACAGATTGTGGCGGGGACATGCACAGACGTGTCCACAAATTGTGAATTTCTGTTAAAGGAAGGAAATGCTTATATAACATCAGTGGAAGGAGTCTCCAGTGTCAGGGTCCGGGTCCGAGATGAAGCTCTGAAACTTTCTCTGCTTCTTTTTATAGTTTCTCAGTAACATGACCGGTTGGGGTTTTGGTCTGAAAAGTGTGTGCGCGCGTGTGATTGTAAACCTGAAACATGATCTCCTGCATGTTTAGAGAGATTAAAGCAGTTGATAAGGAGTATGCAGCGTCGGTTCCGGACCAGCAGAGGGTCCGAGCGATGTCGTCCAGAAGGAAGTCGATGGAGGAGCTGGGAGCGTCCGTGGTTTCCAGGCCTAAAGTTCTCAGCAAAAGCTCAGACCAGCTGAATGAGATCCAGAGAACACGCGTTCCGTCTGAGGAGGAGAAGCAGAACTGCGCTGTTCTACTGGGCTCTGAGGAGAACGTACGGATCGGCCCTGACCCCGGGATCTTTAGAGAGCCGGGGTTATTAGAACACCGATCTCCAGCGGGCACTTCCTGGGTTAGAACATCGTCTACATCGGGTAAAGAAGGCAAAGTCACAGCTCTCGGTTCTCCCAGAGGAACCGGTGAGAACCATCATGTCAGGTATCATCAGTTCATTCAGTTTATTTTATTGGATTATTAATGTTTGAGAATTTTAGTAGTTTGGTGGAGAAAAACTGTTTCTTTGCGTCTTGTAGCAAAAATAACGAGGTTCCTTCAGAGCGAGTCATAATGAAGAGTGAAATGTCAGACGGAGATGTGAGCGAAGTTCATGAAGTCTCGCTCGGCTACGGGATCACGACCGACCCCAGTCTGTGGCCTTCACCACCGGAGACGGACGACGGCGCAGAACAACGTTCGGCTTCTCGGAGCACACGGCCTGCTCCACATGTCAGGGCGGAGTCGGTGTCCGGGCGTGAGCGCTTGGCGGCGCCTCCTGTCCCGGCGCTCGATGAGGGTCAGGAAAGGAAGAAGAAAGGAGAAGGGAAGTGTGCTGTAGATCGGTCTGAGTGGGAGGCGCTGGTCCAGGAAGTGATCTCAGCCGACCAGTCGTTAGCTCGCGTTCTGAATCCTGCGGCTAATCGGAAGACGGCGGTCATGCTAATGGAGCAGATGTTATCCGAGGACAATCTGTTGATGGAGGAGCACTATAGGAAGAAGCAGGAGCAGAAAGACACCGCAGCTGAGGAGACTGAGGACAGGTGAGTACGACAGCGCTCTCTGTTCACACACACGCGCACACACACACTCTGTTCACACACACACACTCTGTTCACACACACTGTTCACACACACACACACTCTGTTCACACACACTGTTCACACACACACACTCTCTGTTCACACACACACACTCTCTGTTCACACACTCTGTTCACACACACACACACTCTCTGTTCACACACTCTGTTCACACACACACACTCTCTGTTCACACTCTCTGTTCACACACACACACACTCTCTGTTCACACACACACACACTCTCTGTTCACACACTCTCTGTTCACACACACACACACTCTCTGTTCACACACACACACACTCTCTGTTCACACACACACACACACACACACTCTCTGTTCACACACACACACACACACACACACTCTCTGTTCACACACACACACTCACACGCTAGCTGGCACCGACCGGTCCGGGTTTGATCCGATCCATCAGTGTGACGTCTGATCACACGCTTCAAGGGTTTTTATAAAGGAGTTATCAGTTATCTGATTATCAGAGATTTATAAAGTGACCCAGAAACAGTGTGATGAACATCAGAGGGACTGAATCCTGTACTGAAATACTCGCCTTCAAATTCACTTAGTAAAAAAATGAAAGTAAAAGTGATTAATTATGGCTCTAATGTTGGATTATAATTTCTGTGATTTATACGAGTCTGATGCTGATAAATATTATCGTGAGAGATCAGCGAGCAGGGGAGTCATTTCTGTTAGGAAGATCTGAGTGAAGATCAAGTTCGAGTCAAACTGGGACTTTTGATTGTACAGAATAACAGAACACAGTCCTGAGAGTAAACACTCCCTTTATTTCTCTATATAATCCCCTGACACACTGATGCACTTCTCCCAGTGTCTCACTAGAGCTCGGACACCATCAGGGGAGAAAGTTCTCTCAGTACAGCAGAGTCGTGATCGGACTGATTTACATCTGAAACGCCGGCCTCCCAGGAACTCCTTTAATGAATCAAATATGTGGAAATGGCCGAGTTCATGTAACATGCACACTCTGTTCACACACACTGTTCACAGTGAATGAGTGTGTGTAATGTTCACACACACACACAGATGTGTGTGTTCCACAAGTTGGCGACAAGTTATCTGTATATTTTCAGTGATCAGATGTTTCACTCTCTCAATGTTCACGTGAACGACTGCAGTGAGACGCCTCGGCCGCGATCGTCAGTCACAGACTTCTTTAAAACATTCGCACCGCTCAGATGTTTTCCTGCGACTGAGCGTCTCATCACCGTCTCATGAACTCCATCACTTTTACTCCGTCGCTCACCAGAAATGTTATCATAAGTCCCGGTTTGACTTGAACGCCTGTTGTAACAGGATTTGGGAGCCAGTAAACTTTTTAGCTTCACCCTCTGCACATCATCTCCAATCTTTCACAAGAAACAAAGATAAATCTTAAATATCTAACGATAAATACCGCAGATCTCAGTCTCCATCCATGTGTGGAGATGATCATCTCAGCTGGTTACAGTAGAGCTTCACATCGTCACTGCAGAGAAACGCAGAACAGGTTTTATTTACCCGAGTCCAAAGGTTAATACTGAATATTTACCATTCCATGATATTGGAGAGTTCAGCTGATAAGTTGTGAACACCACACACACACACACACACACACACACACACACACACACACACACACACACACACACACACACACACACACACACACGCGCGCGCGGGTGGAACAGTGAGCACCATACTGGGGACGGAAGAAATATAATATTTTGAGGACATTATAATGATCAGGGTCAAATTCTACACTCCTCGTTCTGTGCAAAAATTCATTCCAAAGTCCAGCTGAGACTCACACGAAGCTTCTGCGGTTCCACTGAGATAAACCGAGCTGGAATCTTCGTACAGATCATCCCAGTAAGGTGTACAGTTATACGGCACATGGCGTTGTGAGCGTGAGCGGTTAGCGACATTATACACGTGTGTGTTTCCTCCACACATCAGCTGCACTCATAAATACGGATAGTGATAATCTACTCTAAAGTGGAGTGAAAAGTCTCCAAACAGAAAGACTGAAAGTAAAGTACTTTAAAACCTGCTAATACATCAATACACACACCGTCTAACATTTACTGTACAAGTGATTATTATATCATTAGTTAAAAAAAAACATTTAGTATTTTCACTTTTAAATAAATAAAATAAAAGTCCAGATTTTACCATCACTCGAGATCTGAGTGAGATATTGGTGAGATCTGAGTGAGATCTGAGTGAGATATTGGTGAGATCTGAGTGAGATATTGGTGAGATCTGAGTGAGATATTGGTGAGATCTGAGTGAGATATTGGTGAGATCTGAGTGAGATATTGGTGAGATCTGAGTGAGATGTCGGACTGTAGCTGGCCGTGTGGTCCTCTCACACCCGTCTACACTCGGCGTGTACAGAACACTACTCTAGCTCTATAATGGCTCTTATCATTGACTTTACTTTGTCATGTTGTTTTCAAGGCCGCTGTCTGCTCCTCCTCCTGATGATGATGATGATGATGATGATGCTGCACGGTACAGGACCATAGCAGATGTCACAGAGAAGAAGGTTCGTTATTGTCTTCACACACAGTTTTTATTCATTTGTCTGTTGAAGGAGTCGACTACTCTGTCTAGATTTAGGTTTAGGTTTCGCCTGCCATTTAATTAGGAACACATGTACATTGCTCCAGTCAGACAGCTGTGTGTTCACATTCATGATATTCTACAGATCCAGGGTCCAGTTCATGTTCACACTCACCGTCAGAACCTCAGTGACGCCGACGCTGTTGGTTAGAGGGTTTCTGTAACAGACGTTCTCAAACTAATCACCACTCTGATCTGATCAAGTTTATTTATGTATTTATGTATTGGAGACGTCCTCTCCGGGCTCACCTGCGGTACCTGTCTCAGCTCTACAGTTTACACAATCAGTAATGACATTTCCCAAATATTGCGACGTTCGATGTGAACGCTCCCTGACCTCGACTGGACCCGTGTGATTTTATAGACTTCGCCGCTTGCATGTGATTGGCAGATTGTGTGAATAAACAGGTGTTCCTGTTAAAGTGACCACTGGGCGTGTCCCTGGGTGATTTTTGTTCGAGTGAACGTGTACGTCGTCTTTTGCTCTCCTCACACAGAGGCAGCTGGCGGCTCGGATCGAGGAGCGGCTGAAGGCCCTGGAGGGCTCGCGCTCGTCACTGCAGGCCGAGGAGAAGGAGCTTGGACTTCTGGGTAATTCTCTGGAGGCTCTGGTGCGCGAGTGCTGTTTACCGGCCGAGCTGGAGCGCTACACGCAGTTCATCGAGGACCTGGAGCGCGTGATCAGCCTGCTGCTGTGTCTCTCGGCGCGTCTGGCCCGAGTACAGAACGCGCTGAGCACCGTGGACGAGCAGGTGGACTCGGAGGAGAAGGTGTGTGTGTGTGTGTGTGTGTGTGTGTGTGTGTGTGTGTGTGAGTAGACTGGACAGAGTTCATATTAATACAAGTATCATATTTCTGTATAACAGTGTCGTGTCTATAAGAAGGTTAAAGAGATTCATTAAATAATTAGTGTTCGCTCTCATTCGAGAATAATCACCCAAACCACCCTAAAGTTAATGAGGTAACAGTGTGTGCCTCAGCACTCGGCCCCTCGTCCACCACACACACACACACACACACAGGTGAAGCTCTGGTTTATTATTACGCCTGGCACGTCACACTTGTTAATCTGTTATTGTTGTGGAACGAGTTTCTAGAAGGTATAAAGAGCTGCTGTTACAGAAACAGAACCAGCCGTGCCAGTCCAGCGGGCGGCGCCATGGGCCCAGAGACTTATTCGGGTTCCGTGTTCACGTCACTGGCTTTTGTCTGAACTTTTCTTTTGCAAAGCAGCTGGACATCGAGTCATCGTCATTTATGAGGATTTACATGAGGTGTGTCTGAGGCTGGTGTGTGTGTGACGAGGTTGAGGGTGGCGCGGTCACGGTAATGTCAGGAGGGTGAGGGTGGCACATTCTCAGTAACACCAGGAGGGTGGCGTGTCGTCTCTAACACCAGGAGGGTGGCGCGGCGTCTCCTCACGTGTTCATAAACAGCTACAGTATTAATGTCAATATTTTTAAGAAGTTTGTTGTTTTTCTTGGTGAGTTTGTAAAGGAACAGGATCAGTTTCTTGCTCCGTTGTCTTTGATGAGCGTGTGTGTGTGTGTGTGTGTGTGTGTGTGTGTGTACTTTGCTTAGATAAGCACTTCCTGGTAGTGTATCACCGAAACTGCACTCTGGTTTCGATGGCTTTACACCTGCACTGCCCCCTGGTGGCAAATATTTAAACAACAGTCACCTGTACAGTTCTGCTAATGTTGAAGCCCAGAGTCAATATTATTAACACAAATCATAAGTTTATAACTATATGAAAATTTTTAGTTTTTTGTTTATTTTTTGTAATTGCAAAATGGCTTCGTCAAAATAATGGCACCCCCTGGTGTATGTGAGACGTTTGACTCTTGGCCGTATGAGGAGCAGTGACTCTGTGTGTGTGTGTGTGTGTGTGTGTGTGTGTGTGTGCGCACTTTAACACGGACTCAACAGGAGACCTCGGTCACATGACCCTGTGGTAGAGCCGGTGTGTTTAAGGGTCACTGTGTAGGGAATAAAAATACAGAATTACAAGCATCAGGTTCGTCTGTTTATAATAAGGGACGTTAAGGATTTGTTGTACAGTTATACCAGACACCAGACATCATTTCAATAGACAAAATAATAAACTTTTAATATAATTACATTTTGGATTTTCTGTTCTAAACACTCCTGTATTTTAAAACTCTGTTTGTTTTCTCTAAACTCAACATCAGACACTTGAGTGGACTTGAAGGTCTAAATATGATGCTGCTGTTCCTCTGTAATCCTACAGGGGGCACTCTACACTCTGCCCTATTCACGCAGTGCAGGCAGCGCAGCACCCTGTCTGGAGGGAGAGGATTATTATTTACTTGGAGTTTGTTTAGAATCAATTCAATTCAAAAACACTTTATTTATCCGCAGGGTCGCCGAAGGCACACAGAGTGATGCAAAAAAAACCTTCTAGTAACATAAAGCCACCACACACCAACATCGGCGTGAATAAAACTGTTGTAATGATATAAAACGGAATTAGTCTCTTAGTGCAAAACAACTGCAGGTCAATAACTGGATAAAGTAATCGTAAATAAATATAAACTCTATAAATAACTAACGCAATAAAACAAAAAAAGGGTAAAATACAGTAGATTCTAACGATATGTGAAAAAAATGACGGTTTAATCAGAATATTTATAAAATTGAGATCCTTTACACAGATGGAGTCACTCGAGGTGTCGTGATCGTGTATCGTGTTGCTCAGTGATCCTGTTCCTAATGTTCGAGTCGGTTACATCACTGTTAGTGTCCCAATGTCATTAATCACAGGGTTAATTAAACACACACACACACACACACACACACACACACACACACACACACACACAGGGTGAAGGAGAATCTGACAAACGTTCACCTCCAGACGTCTGATGTCTGAGTCAGACGCGTCTCCTCTTCACTCCACGGCTTTGAAGGGATGAAATGATTCATTAATGAACGTTATATTGTGTATTTAATATTGTCCTGAAATGTGACATTCCACTGTGTGTGTGCGCGCGCACGCGTGTGTGTGAGACTCCGGCCCTCTGACATGACTTCTGTTCAGAACTGATATGTTTAGTGAACTGATCAGAGAAAGTAATGAGCGTCTGATGTTTGTGTTGGCTCCTCCCACAGGACTCTCTCCTCAGTCGACATCATCTCCTGTGCAAGCAGAGCGAGGATGCCAAGGGCCTGAAGGAGAGCCTGGACCGGCGCGAGCGGATGGTCTCCGGCTTCCTGGCCAAGCAGCTGACGGACGAGCGTCTCCGGGATTACCGCCGCTTCATCCAGAGCAAGGCCGCGCTCCTCATCCGCCAGAGAGACCTGGACGAGAAGCAGCGTCTGGGCGAGGAGCAGCTCCAGGCTCTCCTCAACAGCATTCCTCCCTGAGTGTGTGTGTGTGTGTGTGTGTGTGTGTGTGTGTGTGTGTGTGTGTGTGTGAGAGAGTAGTTTATGTCTCATCAGTGACTTTAACCTGAAGCAGTTTGTAATGATGCGGCTTTTATAAAAACGCAGAGTCGAGTGTTCACCTGTGTACAGGAGGGTCTGGAGCTGGTGTTGGTGGAGCTGGTGTCTCTGTGTGTGTGTGTGTGTGTGTGTGTGTGTGTGTGTGTGTGTGTGTGTGCGCGCGCGCAGACCGGGGTGCTCTAAGCTGAAGTGAGAACATTACGGCTCTGTGGATGATTCTGGTTTCTGTATTTTAATTTATTTCAGCCGTAACGCAGAAACTCGAGACGAAACCAAAAGCAGGAACAGCAGCACTTTGTTATTGTGAACAGTTTTAATTTCATAAGAAACACAACACACTGACTCATGAATATTTATTTTGTTGAAATTACGTCCTAATGATTTTCACTGATGTATAAACGACACTTTCTTCATTTTAATGCTTTTACTTGTAGTCGATGTCGATGGAGCGCCGTAATAAGATCCAGTTCTAAAGTCTAATAATGTCTGAGTGCAGTGAGAGGAAACGCTGCTGATACAACGGCTCTGAGTTTCAGTGCTCAGATCACACACACACACACACACACACACACACACACACACACACACACACACACACACACAGCTTCCTTCCTGTTTTAACCTGAGTGTGTGTGTGAGAGAGAGAGACTTATAAAGAGAATGAATAAGAATTGATGAATGTACTGGAGGTAAAGTGTACGAGTGAGTTATGATTATAATTAGACTTTTATAAAATTAATAAGTGCAGAATCACTTCTCACAGCCAGGAGGCCAAAACAACAACAAGACATTTCACACAACTGGTAAACTGTACGGTGGCGTCAGTCCGTCCTGAGAGAGAGAGAGAGAGAGACTTGGTGTGTAAGAAAATAAAAATACTAAAGAATTGTTTTTGTTTGTTTTGTCCTTTGTAAAAACAGTAAATTCTGTAATTGTGTAATTTGTTTATTTTGAGTGTTTTGTGTCTTTTACTTTTCTTCAGGACTCTCACACTCTCACTCTTACACACTTCTCTTTTAGATTTCTCAGTGTGTCTCTGAGCGCTTTGATCTTCAGCTCGTTGTTTCTTCGTCTTCATTTCATCCCGACACTTTTAGGAAAATCCACGCGTCTCTCCAGACTGTTTTCCTTTTAACTTGCAGTTTATTTCAGAAACACAGACTAAGTAACATTTTTCCAAACACACACACACACACTTGTGCTTTTCTTTCTGTGTCTTGCAGTTCTTTTTGTTTCTGTTGCATAAACACCGGCAGGTTTGGTGTGTGTGTGTGTGTGTGTGTGTGTGTAGTTTGTCCCCTAAAGGTTATCCCAGTCTTTCTCTGTTGTGAGTTTCTTTGTGACTTTAAGGAATTCCAGAAGTTCACAGAGGATTAATAGTTTCCACACACACACGAGCGTCCAGCGTCGGCGCCACGTCACATTCCTGCACTCAGGACTCCAGACGCACTTCCTGTCCTGTACGCGGCCGCCGCGTCTCGCTCCTGTCGTCTTCTCTTTCTTTTACTCGAGTCTTAAAAAAAGGTTAAAGGATTAATGATCATCATCATCTTTTAATGCCTCATAAAACATCAGCCTGGGAATTTGGGACACAGGACGTCCTCCTCAGGGTGACGTCTGGACGTCTTCTGCTGCTGATGGTGACGTTTCACTTCCACTTTATCTTCAACTCACTTAAGGGCGGTGCTGGCTCAGAGGGCTAAGGCACTGAGTTACTGATACCTCGAGCGCGGCCCTTAACCCTAACTGCTCCAGGGGTGCTGTACCATGGCCGACCCTGCGCTCTGACCCCAGTTACGCTGGGATATGCGAAGAAGGAATTTCACTGTGCTGTAATGTATATGTGACAAAATAAAGGCTTTACTTTGCTTTACTTTAGTAACTGTCCTAAAGAGACCGTGTGTGGATGTTGTTACACTCTGATCAGCCGTAACATGTGAACACATTAACACTGATGATCAGTAACCTGGTGCCGCGGGGACCACAGGCCGGCCCGCCCTGTCCGATCCCACAGAGACACCACCGCGCAAGAGCCCAAGGCCCCCGACCCCGCCTCCCAATCCGATTGAAACCCATGGGACGCGCAGGACAAACAAGTCCGGCCCACAGAGGCCCCGCCTCAGCTGAATGTACTGAATCACCAGAACATCACGTCTGTGGTGGGTTTCTTCTTCCCTGATGGCACGCGCCGTATTCCAGAACCAGAGCGGCTCTGGGAGAGCGAGGAATCATTTACGCACATGAACTGGACACACAGAGTCCTGACCTTTGACCTCAGTGAGAGTCTTTGAGACGTGTGACAGCAGGTGACGCTCCCGTGGTCTGTAGCCTCAGGAACCTGACATGAACTCCTGCTCTTTAAGCTCCTCCTCCTCGAGGTCGGATGTGTCGTGATCTCCACAGCTGCAGTGTGTGTGTGTGTGTGTGTGTGTGTGTGTGGTGGAGTCAGTGTAGTCGTCCTGTCGGTGCCATTCTCCATCAGCGTGGTGTTTACACTCACACATCCTCACTGCGTGGTTTTGTTTGTTTGTTTTTTGCACCATGTTGTGTGTAACAAAAACTCATCAGCATTTTCTAAAACACTCGAACCAGCAGCCGGGCGGCGCCACGGTGAGATCAGATCAATAGAATTTTAATTATAAAGCGCTTTTAATGAACAGTGATTGGCTGATTGTGTAACTCGCTGTGCGCACACACACACACACACACACACACACACACACACACTGCAGTTTCAGTGAAACCCTCGTACTGTCCTGGGATCAGCAGTAACCAAACCTCGGGTAAGTGTGAACGGCGTCACATGAGGAGTGTGTGTGTGTGTGTGTGTGTGTGTGTGTGTGTGTGTCTGATCCCCAACACCACGGGCACACACACACGCAAATACACACGAGATGCATTTCAACTCAAATCTCACCTGCTTATATATTAATGTACAAAACTGATCTGAAAGAGAGAAACTCAATCACGGTATCAGTAAATATATTCACACAGAAGTCATACATAATAATAATAATAAGAAGAAGAAGAACTACAGTGTTTATTGGTTATTTTTTAAGAAGCACAATATGACAGTGTGAGTAAATATGATTTATTACAGTGTGTACAGTTTATTCACTTTACTGCACTCACTGTCTGTACTGTACAACTCAAACGTCTTCATGTCCATTATTAAAAACATCCTGGATAAATTGTCTCTTGTTTTAATCAGCTGATTATTCTTGAACATTTTACTGTAAAAGTTTGTGTTTGTCACCAAGAAGTGAATAGAGGTTATTAATATAGATTTATCTTTAACATGAATCTCCCATGATACCAGTTTAAAAATGAGTTCATTAATCATAATTAGTTAATAAAAAGTAAAAGATGAGATTATAACTTTGTGTCCCACCACAGGAAGAAACAGAGAAGATAAACGATTCTAAATCTGACCGAGATGATCCTGACTCACGATTAACTTGTCGTTGGAGTGTGTGTGTTTAAGTCCCGTTTTAAGGTCCAGGTTAAAACCGCAGTAATTTCAGTTCCCTCGGCCGTATCAAAGGTCCCACGAAGTGAGAGAGCACGTGCAGAGACGCTTTAGGAGAAGACATCAGATAAAACTCTGTGCACGGGTTTGGGATTCTCGGGCTTGTCGTCCTTCACGTCCTCCTGCAGGGACGAGAGCGTGCTCCTGGACTTGGGCTTCTTCCTGTAGCCTATAGTTTGGGGCTGGAAGAGTCGGCTGATGGTGTGAGTGTGCTTGTGAGCGTCGGTGTCCTCTGTGTTCTTCTGCGGTTCGGAGCGCGCCACCTTCACGCCGCCCAGCATCTCCCTGATGGATTGCGAGGCGCCGTCAAGCAGGTAGTGGTGCGCCTTCTTCCCCGAGTTATCCCGGACGTGAGGGTTGGCCCCATACTCGTTCACCAGGATGCCGATGACGTACATTTGCCCGTGGATGGCGGCGACGTGCAGGGGGGTGTAGCCGGCGAAGGACTTGGTGTTGACGTCCACGTCCTTGCCGTTCTCCCTGGACAGGTCGATGATCTTGCACAGCATTTCGTAGTTCCCGCACTTAGCCGCCCAGTGGAGGGCCGTGAAGCCCGAGATGAAATCCTTCCTGTCTGCCAGCTGGGCGTCTTCCAGCAGCAGCCCGTACACCTGTGTCCAGTGTCCCGATGCGGACGTCACCATCCACTTGTGCTCGGTGCTGTCCAGCGGGACGCCGTCGCTGTATTTGGGCTCGTCTGCAGGTTTGACACTTTTGCAGTGTCTGCGCGGCTGAGGAGAGCTGCTGACGCCCACGGCGTCCGCGGACGAGGGTCTCTTAAACCGAGGTGAGGAGGGACGCCCCGGCGTGGAGCTCAGCGGAGCCAAGTGGACCTTCTGGACATTCGATGGGATTTTCATTTTCTCCGTCTCTTCAGGCTCCTCAGACGTGATGATCGTGGGGGCCATGCGTAACGGCAGGGCGAAGCGTCTCGCCTCGGTGCTGCCGGAGCAGGCGGGTCTGAGCTTCTGTCCATCGCCTGCACCCGGCTTCGGAGGCGTTTTGAAGTGCAAGGACTTCTTCAGCTTAATGTCTGTATATTTCTGTTGTTGTAAAGCCAGCTCGATGAAGGAGGGCGGGGCGGAGCTGAGCGGCGAGTCAGAGGGACGCTGCTGCTGTGGCAGGTTCTCCTCAGGAGGAACTTCAGGAACTTGTTCACCTCCATCACCCTCCCCCTCCCCCTCATCACCCCCTCCTCCCCCCTGCTCCCCCTCCCCCTGCTCCCCCTCATCACCCCCTCCCCCTCCCCCTCCCCTGGACTGCAGTAAGTGCAGGTACTTCTTCTTCAGCACGATGAACCTCACCCCCTCGATCTCTTTAACCACAGCGATGGAGTTGATGGTCACCTTAAACATTTCTCTGTTCTGCTTCTTCTCGGCCGGATCGCTGCAGTTTAACTTCCCCTGAAATTGACTCAGCAGCTCGGAGTTTTTAACCCTCCCCCCTCCCCCCAGCAGCACCGCCAGGACCGACTCCTGGTTTATATCCATCAGTGGATCAGTTCGGATCCCCAACCGCGCGTCTCTCCTTCGACAGATACCTGAAGCCTCACCTGTCTTCCGGGTGCCAACGTCCGCACTCACGTGACCTGCGTGGCCCCGCCCCCTCCCGCTCACCTCACCTTCTGTACCGCGCGCGCACACACACACACACACACTGTGGCTGCTGATGAAACGAAATGTTTCAGCTCATTAAACTTAAATCTCCTTAAACGGCTGTCAGGGTTTTAATCCCAGTGTTTAGATCAGGAAGTAACTTTTATTAGGCTTTGTATTCATTTATTACTATTCAATAAATACTACTCAATATTATACCACATCTAATAATAATAATAATAATAATAATAATAATAATAATAATGGCACTAAATGCTTCTATTTAATATTATAAATCATATTTTACTAAGAATTTGTTAGTGTGTAAAGCCTCGTGTATATCAGCTATGAGTGTGTGTTGTTCAGATGTTAACGGGACTTTAAGACTGACTGCTGCTACAGAACACACTCCACACTTTTAGGGGGAAAATATTCTGTATGTAATTATTTGCTTTTTAATTGGTCTTTCTATACACATGAGACAAAAGTACAGATAAAAATGTCTCCCAAAAGCCACTATAGTTTTTTACCCTTTGTTTAATCCTGGTCAAAAAAGTTTATAATACATTTGATTATAATTCAATTACATTTTTGCTGAAATAATAATAATAATAATAATAATAATAATAATAATAATAATAAATCACAAGTAAAATTGGTGTAAAGGTGTAAAACCATAAATACTAAACTAGAAACTGTGCCACTTCAATAGTATCTATGGTAATATCTTTATTTATTTTTTTATAAGAGTTTTAATCCCAGATGGTTTTTTTCCCTCTTCTTCCTCTCTTTTTGTTTTGTATCCCAGACGTGTTCATGAAATAAACTAATTTACAAATACACAAATATATCTTACTGGCAGGAAGCTTAAAGTTTTGCATAAATGTAAACTAGAAAGACAGAATAAATTCCCAGGAAAACCGGAAGTAGTCACATTACTGGAGTTGAAGCCAGGGGCTCGTGAAGCGCATGCGCAACATTTTGGGCGTTTGTGAAGGCAGTGCGCATGCGCGGGGTTTTCGTGCAGTGACAGTCACAGAGAGAGAGAGAGAGAGACTTCCGGTCCGCCCAGCTCCTCACACACACACACACTCACACACACACACTCACTCCTGACCATGGCTGCCGTGGATGTAGACGTGTTTTCCGTGAGTATTTCTTCATATTCTGTTTCTGCTCCCCTGCTGCGGTCAGAACGCGGACTTTTATTACAGTCTGGCGCGCGAGCTCAGCTGTGTGTGAGGGAAAGATACAAAACCCTAAAGCTAGCTTTACCCCCCTGTCTCTCTGTGTGTGTGTGTGTGAGAGTGTCAGTGAGACTAGTGTCCGGATTCCTCTGTGCTCTGGTGTGACTGTTCTACACACAGCTTCCGGTTTGCTTTATGCTATTAAATTCTCACGTTACACTTCCTCCTGAAAACTGAGATATTTTAATATTTTTGACAAAAAAAAAAACTTTAGGTCAAATGCAGATCAGTGTGTTTATCAGTGTAGTGTAGGAGCTGCAGCTCTGAGGTACTGAGCGTGTGTGTGTGTGTGTGCGCGCGTGCGAGCTCAGGTCATAAGTGGAACACACACTCAGTTCTCAGAGCTTCAGTATTCTATATAAACTGACCTGATACAAAATACATTACAAATCTCTCAGATAAACACAGATCATGTTATAATTATATAATTCATCCTTTACAGGAAAAAACAGCACATGTTTTGGATGTGTTCTTGTTTGTGATTGTCCAATCAAATGCTTTTTTTGAAGCCGCCCCTGGAGGCGTGTTCTGTTCTTCAGGGGTTTTTGGGAGCTGTTGGTTGAGAGAAGGGGAGGGGCTTGTGGAGAGAAGGGGGGAGGGGTTTGTGGGGGAGGGGCTTGTGGAGAGCAAGAGGTAGATGTTTGTGGGGGAGGGGTTTGTGAAGAGAGAGGGGGAGGGGTTTCTACAGGTGGCTGTTATGTTACAGGTGATTTTCTGAGATGTTCCAGCTCTTCAGTGGTGGAACATGAGATGGAAGCTCCTTGGGGTGGAGTTTATGGAGAGGGGGAGGGATTTGTTTTCAGGCTAGTTTCTGCATTGTTCTCTATCTTTATTTAGCTTACTGTGAGGTTTGTTTAGATTGTTTGGGGGTGTGGCTTATCTTAAACTCTGACTTCCTGTTTCAGAAGGAAATACACTAACACACAGCATTCAATTCTAGCTAAGTTGCTGTTTGAGAGGATTTCACCCCATTCAGTGTTTCCTGATGTTTATCTCGCACACAGTGTTCTGCAGGTGTTCACTCTTGAGTGTTATATATAGTACACACGCTGTAGTATAATGTGAGTTCAGCTCAGCGTTGGTCCTCTCTACGGGAAATCATTGCGTTCAGTGTAGAGTAAAATCAGCGATGGCCCGAGCACTACCCTCTGTGGAACGCCATTCATCGCACAGGCGTTATCCTTCGCGATGGCGGTAGCGGATCCGTGATCAGAGAGTTGGTAGAGAAATGAACATTCTGTAGAACAAATAATAACTCACTCAGAGTGGAACTCTACATTAGTTAGAGTTCGATCCGGTCATCAATTGAGTCTGGATGATGATTGGTCGATGCATGGCAGTGAGTCTGAGAGCGTCATCGTCTCCTGTCAGTCACGTCCACGGTAGCTAATCACGCCTCATGCAGCCGAAACATGCGGGGCAGTTTCAGATGACGTGACGTCTGAGAGGAAGCATTCAGTTTTTGTGATTTTGTGGCGTGGTTGAGCTTCTTGCTGATGATGAGAGCGAGGGGGTGTCTGTGTGTGTGTCTGTCTGTGTGTGTGTCTGTCTGTGTGTATCTGTGTATAAGCAGCTTATCACTTAATCCAAACTCTGTCTCTCGTAATGTTTTTCTCAAAGAAGCGAGTCCGCTCCATCCTGGCATCAGACCTGAAGGTGTAGTGCTCAGGGGGCGGGGCCACAGTGTGGTGCGAGTTTGATGGTGTCTGAGCTCTGATGGTGGTGTTTGTCAGAGACACGCCCACAGACGGGCGGTGTTTACTCATGACAGTTTGCTGAGACTTTGTGCTGCTCAGCAGTGTGTCCTTGTTGTGTGTGTGTGTCGTCTGCTTGGGGCTTGTTCTGATCTCTGCTGTTCTCCGTCCCTTCGTCTGTCCTACGTTAGGAGCTGAGCGTCCCTCAGTCTGTCCCCTCGCCCGAGCGTCCCTCAGGACTGTGCTGTGTTTGAATTAAACTGTTGCTCAGAATGAAATAACCTGCAGGGGAAACGCCCCCGGTGTGGGTACGCTGTTACTTTCACTTCACGGCTGAATTTAAAAATAGAGCTCAGCTAGCACAGGAGCGGAAGTCTAATCTAAGGGTGTTGTTTACACCGTAGTCCGATCGGTGAGTCCGAGTCAGAGTGAAACACCATACTTTTGCTCCATTTGCGTGTCATTTTTTCTGCTTTCTCACTAATTAAACATAGACAAGCCAGATGTGAGGTTCTGGTGAAAAACACCGCGACATCTCGGGCCTCAGTCGCGCAGAGATCCATGCGAGTACGACTCCTGAGCGCTGCGTCTCTGTGCTTTGGCTCACTTTAGCAGCTTCTCGTATTTTCTTTCTCCTATAGGAAGGTTATACTTTCTTTCTCAGATTCTTTCTTTTTTGCTGTTTTTTTTTCTTCCTGGAGTCGATCTGTTTATGATTTCTTTCTTTCATAACATTATTTATCTCTCGTGTCTGGAGCTTGAGCACAACTAAACATCTGATCACAATTAACAGATCAGTTCAATTTAATATCAAATCCAGTCGCATGACCTTAAAACTCTCCAAAACATTTACTATTTTATACTTTTTGTGTTTATGAATATTTAATACTGTAATGTTTAACACTCATTTTGCTCTGGACATGTCGTGTTATTGTCCTGCACATCTGTCTACAGACACACGAGTGTCATTAACCAGGTTGATTAATATAATAAAATTCCTTATTCGGACACACGGCACACACACACACACGGACACTCACAGGTCTGATCCAGAACCTGTGCTTTTTATTATTTAGCTTTTTGTAGAAGTGTTTTTAAAGCATGAGGATTTGTGCACTGTATGTCTGCGCGTGCGTCTGTGTGTTGAAGCATTTGATATATTTTTAGTCCACACTGTGTGTTGCTCTGATGCCTGTGGGATCAAATCAGGACCATCTGCACCTCCTGCTCTATTAGCCTCAGAACATGAATCACACACACACATGGTCAGGTGTGTGTGTGTGTGCGCATGCATGCACTCCAACGGAGGTTTTTGTGTATCCATCTGCTGAGCTCACACTCTGTCCAAGTCACACCCGCGTGTGCTGCCCCCCAGGGCTCGTGTTAATGGTCCAGTCTGATTGGTCTGTCAGGATGATGGACGGCCCGTCTACAGAAGGGGGCGGGGCCAGTCTGTGTTTGGTGAGCCCAGGTGTGTAGAGTGTTTAATTCTTTAGATTATTTACGGTGTCTTCAGTGCGGGCGTGGCGGCGGTGTTCCCTGCAGCGTTACTAACTTGTGTTTGTTTGTGTGTGTGTGTGTGTGTGTGTGTGAGAGAGAAATATTAGCTAGTTACATGCATGAGTAGAAATGAGTGCAGAGGGTTGAATAAAATATATGATCATCATCCTGTATGTTGATGTAGCCACGCCCACAAATCTCCATAAAAGGTAAAGTTCACAGCTGGCAGTGAGAGTCTGCTCTTCCTCTGTTTTTAAAGCATGTTTATTGTGTGTCTGATCTTCAGCGTGTCTGAACACTGTCGCTTTGCTCCACTGAGTCTGATGATGACATCAGCTGTTAAATATGTACCCTGGGAAAATAAAAACAAGGGGATGGGTGACTGGGGACAGAGATAAAGACAGAGAGAGAGAGACAGAAATGAGAGAGAGAGGGAGATAAAGTGAAGGAGAAGAGATGAGACTGAGAGATGAGTAACAGGACGAGTTCAGACTGGAGCGTAACGATGAATCAGTGTGTGAACATTGCTTCTCCGCTCCCTGTACGTTGTGTGTCTGTTCTTCTCCTGTAACGTCTGAATGAAGTGAAGCTGACTCTGCGTGTGTGTGCGTGCGTGTGTGTGTGTGTGATTTCTTTCAGGAGGAGCAGAAGCGCAGTCTGAGTTTGGGTGGACATGTCGGCTTCGACAGTCTCCCTGATCAGCTGGTCAGCAAGTCTGTGTCTCAGGGCTTCTGCTTCAATATCCTGTGTGTTGGTACGAATATACTCTCTCTCACACACACACACACACACACACACACCCTTCACCTGTTCCAGAGACCCTGGTGTGAACCCTAGCGAGATGTTCGTGATTCTGATCATGAAGCGCTGGTTGTTTTATTTCTTGTGCGCTTTAGGGGAGACGGGCATCGGCAAGTCCACGCTGATGAACACGCTCTTCAACACCATGTTCGAGAACGAAGAAGCCAGTCATTACCAGAACGGCGTGTACCTGCGGCCGCGAACATACGACCTGCAGGAGAGCAACGTCCACCTCAAGCTCACCATCGTGGACACCGTCGGCTTCGGGGACCAGATCAACAAAGAGGAGAGGTGCGCTTTCACACACACACACACACTCGCTCAGTCTTAAACACTAAAACTCTCATACAACCTTCAAACTCACTCACTCGTCCCAACCCCCCCCCACCCCCCCCACACACACACACATACACACTCGTGCTCCCCTCCACACACACACTCTCTCACTACCACACACCCTCCCTCTCACACACTCACAAGTATCCCAGTGTCTTTGTGGAATCTTTAATTATAAAGTGGAATTGTGTTTAGAAGCTCCTTCAGTATTCAGTGACGCCGTCACACTCGGCATCACACACTGTTTAACAAACGATTAGCTTCTGCTTAATGATTAAATCAGACTCTTAACCCTGGGTAAGGAGTATGTGTGTGGTGTGTATGTGTGTGGTGTGTATGTGTGTGGTGTGTATGTGTGTGGTGTGTATGTGTGTGGTGTGTATGTGTGTGGTGTGTATGTGTGTGGTGTGTATGTGTGTGGTGTGTATGTGTGTGGTGTGTATGTGTGTGGTGTGTATGTGTGTGGTGTGTGTGTGGTGTGTGTGGTGTGTGTGTGGTGTGTGTGGTGTGTGTGTGTGTGTGAGAGAGAGACGGCTGGAGAGCCTCCTCCAGAGTTCCAGAGTGTTTTAATAAGAACAGAGAGACGAGGAGGGAGGAGAGGAAATGCTCGGGGGAGGGGCGGCTTTTCACCCACGCTGTAAGTAGAGGGTCAAAGAGTGAGAGAAAGAGTGTGTGAGTGTGCTGAGCGTGCTCACTCTTAGATGGTGACTCCTTAGGTGAGAGTGTCACTCTGCGTTGTGTACTCCGTGCAGCTGAGGTTTCACAGGTTCATCAGAGGTGCATGCTGGGAATGTGGCCTGGGGGGTGAAGGGGAAGGTCGAGTGCGATAAACAGAGAGCTGGAAAGGTCGTATGAAGTTCGATGGCTTTCTCAGATACGAGGAACGTGTGAGTGTGTGTGTTTGTATTAGCCTCGCCTCGAAGAAACCATGAAGCAGCATTAAAGGAATGAAGGAGAGGAGCGTAGAAATAAAATAAAAAATAAAAAACTTCACCAGATTAACTAGAGAGAGAGAGAGTATCTGAGTGAAGTGTTCTGTGTGTCTTATTTCAGCTCTGTAATGTTTTCTTCCTGTTGTTTTTCTCTACTCAGCTACAAACCCATCGTTGATTACATCGACACGCAGTTCGAGAACTACCTGCAGGAGGAGCTAAAGATCAAACGCTCGCTGTTTAACTACCACGACACGCGCATCCACATCTGCCTCTACTTCATCTCTCCCACAGGACACTCGCTCAAGTCTCTGGATCTGGTCACCATGAAGAAGCTGGACAGTAAGGTACACACCCCTCAGGGCGGCGCCGCAGGTGGAGGAGTGGGTTAGCAGCACAGAGCTAATGTGTGCAGCGAAGGTCAAAAGTTTACACAGTCCTGGTAAAAAAAAATAAATAAATAAAAAATCATATGAAATGGCACAATGGTAAATCATTACCAGATCTCTTTATATTAAATATGAACAACTGCATTGAAGTGAACCGACAGAGAGCGAGAGAGACGGTGAGAGCTGCGGCTGGGCGGGTCTCTGCGCGGGTCTCTGCGCGGGTCTCCTGCCGGCTACAGATGGCTGTGACATCATCAGGATTCAAACATGTGACATCATGACAGTTTTCTGTGCTCTGGGGTTGGTTCTTGTTAGTGGTGCTTTGCGAAGCGAAGGACTACGATTATCATCTCACAGGCTTATTATTATTTTTATTTTTCTTATTCTTCCATATGAAAGTTCGCCGCGTAACTAGTCCCGCACCGTTTGTCATAGACCCATGGATGAGGTATCAAATCGTGCGGCTTGGTCGGGAATGGGGTGCTATGACTTTTCTAAGGGGTGGGCCCCAAAAAGTCCCATAGACTTAACATTGAGACCGACATCAGCTATGACATCAGCTACATCTATGACTATGACGCGGGAAGCTCTATGACGTCACGGCAAAGCACCACTCACAGTTTCTTCAGGAAATGTGCCTCTCTAGTTTATACTGCTGTAGAACAGACGGAGCAGAGCTGTTCCATGAGCCAGGTTCTCTCCCAAGCGCTCGGGAATACCAGGCGGGAGGTTCATAGTGGCAGGTAGGGGGCGCTACTCGGCCTGAGTGAATCACAAACACTCAAACTCGGTGTTATTATAAAATAATTGTACTTTTATCACTTTAAATGTTAAGACGCCTTTGTCCTGGATAGTGTCTGGACGTCTCCTACAGCAGGATGTCTCCGGGTCGAACTGAACCTTAACAGGGTTCTCGTTTTAT
Organism: Clarias fuscus; assembly: GCA_030347435.1. Taxonomy (NCBI): domain Eukaryota; kingdom Metazoa; phylum Chordata; class Actinopteri; order Siluriformes; family Clariidae; genus Clarias; species Clarias fuscus. Next base: position 279,830 of record CM059230.1, on the reverse strand, counting down.
AATCATAACGTTTTGTGTTTTCTGATAAACGAGGTGTTGATTTCTAGAGCGTGAGCGTGGTGTGTGTGTGTGTGTGTGTGTGTGTGTGTGTGTGTGTGTGTGAGACAGGGCTCTTCCCCGCTCTGTACTGTTCCTTGATGATGATGATGATGATGATGGAGAGGAGGAAGCAGCGGGGTGGGCTCCCGGGCTCCTGGCTCGTCTCGCGTGTTTTGACGTACTGAACAGATGGCACGCAGATATTCAGCGAGTGGCTCGCGGCCAGAGCGTCCTCTGGAGATCTCTCGTCTCTCACACGTCCTCCACACGCAGGAGGACAAAAACCTCAGACCGGAAGCGCCACGCTGGGGCGTGTGAGCTTATGCGAAAAAATAAAGAGGTTGTTCTACGTCCGCTTTGTGCGATCGTGTTTAAGGTGCGTGTTATATCCGCGAGTGTGAGCGCGCTCGTTTCTCTTCCTCCTGCTGAAGCGGTGTCTCTGCTCAGGAGCTTTAAATGACTGTAATTAGCAAAACCTATTTCTGGAGACAGAGGAGTCGTTCCTGCGATGCTGCTGTAGTGCTGATTAGCCTCGTGTGATGTGGAGTCTTCACAATAAATCAGCATTTGCTGATGAGGAGAGACGCTGATGAGACGTCGGTGCTGGATCAGTACCAGGAGTCAGAGTTGAGGTGCGGTACTTGGACCAAAAGATCTCGAGAGTTGCGGCTTTTAACGAGTACAGTCCGTGAAGCGGTCTCGGTGCAGAACGTCCCAAATGATGTATCTCATTTATCAGAACTCTGTCTTGCTATGTGTGGCGCTTCTGGGTCAGCGCTCCTGATGGTCAGTCTCATCAGTGTGTGTCGTTCTGTTTCTTTTCTCTCTGCGTGACATTTTGTTCATCAGAGCTGAAACGTGTTCAGTGTCTCCACACGTCCAGTGTGTGTTAGTCTTTGAAACACCAGCATGGACAGATTAAAAGTTGATGTGACTCTGAGGTGTGTCTCGTGTCTCCCGTCTCCAGGTGAACATCATTCCTATCATCGCGAAAGCTGACACGATCTCCAAGAGCGAGCTTCACAAGTTTAAGATTAAGATCATGAGCGAGCTGGTGAGCAACGGCGTGCAGATCTACCAGTTTCCCACCGACGACGACACCGTGTCCGAGATCAACTCCTCCATGAACGTGAGTCTGATTCTTCTCTACAGAGAACACTGACCTCTGACTTTACTGTGGGGAAGGACAACGTGTTGCGGATTAACATGCGCGCGTGTGTGTTTCAGGCTCATCTACCGTTCGCAGTGGTGGGGAGTGTGGAGGAGATCAAAGTGGGGAATAAGACGGTCCGAGCCAGACAGTACCCCTGGGGCATCGTCCAAGGTAATGGTGGATTACTTTCTTTAAGACAATCGTTCCCTCACACAGCACTGCGTGTCTTCACAGACGAGTGGTGGGTTATTATCTCTCTCTCTCTCTCTCTACGACATCATTCAGACGAGGGTGGGGGGTTTAGGGTCAGATTTCGTCCTCCTGAGGTCTCGGAGCGTTTCCTCTCGGCCCGAGCCTCTGCCTCCTTCATCGGGAACTTTACATCACTCTCTCTGTGTTTCTGTAAATCAGCAGCGTGTCAGAGTGTGTAGTTACAGTGCAGTATAAATAATAAACCTATAATAAACCCCGCAGTGACACCCCGCCCACACACACACACACACACACACACACACTCCGAGTGCATGCTGACAGAGACGTGTGTTATTTACGGACACCAGAGATCAACAGAATATCTGAGCTGGGTTTGGACCCTGCGCCGTCTCTCTCTCTCTCTCTCTCTCTCTCTCTCTCTCTCTCTCTCTCTCTCTCTCTCTGTGAGGAACAGTTCAGGATTTCTTCACAAAAGCTCTTTGTTTAAAAAATACATTGTGGTCTGAGGAAGATCCGAGTGTGAGTGAGTTGATCCCTGCCGCGTCTGTGCTGAGGAAAGTCACAGCGTTAATCCTGAGCGTGGAGGAGACGACGGGACAAGAACATGATGTAGCTAATAACACTGAAGTTCTGTTAGTGTGTGTGTGTGTGTGTGTGTGTGTGTGTGTGTGTGGAAACGAGGAGACGAATGTGAGACTGTATTAATGGGATAATACAATTTTCACTTCAATAACTTTCAGCCTCAGTGACTTGGAAATGCAGCGCTGCTCTTATCTCCCCATCCCTCCATGTCTCTCTCTGTCTCTGTTTCTCTCTGTCTCTGTCTCTCTCTCTCTCTCTGTCTCTGTCTCTCTCTCTCTCTCTCTCCGTCTCTAAGTGATTAAACTATCTATGGAAATCTTCACTGCAGCTTAAACCGCCCTCTGTTTCTCTGCCCCCCCCTGCCCTCCTGCCCCGGTGATGAGGAGGCGGCTGATATTTCCTCCCTAATCTTTCTATTTATATGTCGTGGGCTGAGATTTTCTTTCTGCTCATGCATTCCCAAAGCTTTTTTTTTTTTTTTCCATTATTACTTTCAGACTCCACACGATTATTTATTCCACTTTTATAATTAACAGTGAAGCCGAGCTCGAGCGTCGGAGAGGAAACACACACTCACTGATTCTGAAAAGTGTTTATTCTCCAGTGTAGCGGCTCATCAAGCAGATTGTTTTTCTCTTTTTATTTCATAGGCAGATTCTATTGAGACGAGCCTCATCCGGCTTTTCTTAACGTCTACACACTAACAGCTGTAACATCTGTCAGTTCTACATTTTAAGGTGAAATCAGGAGCATGCAGTCGATCTTTGACCTTTTTTTTAATAATAATAAACAGTCTAACTTAAGACTTAAAACACTTTAATAATCAGAGGATCCGGGGGAAGCGGCGGTGATGCGAGGGTTAAAGGGGTCTGATTTGTGAGCTGGTTTCACTCATTGGGGTTTCAGGATATTTTTCCCACGCCTCAGTTTGTCCAGCTGGATCCCTCGACTCCCTCTCAGGGTTTTTATTTTGGAATGTTAAGTGCTGTTTATTCCCGCTGGGAGTTTATTTCTGTGCTACAGTTTTCCCAAAGTGAGAGAAATACCCTAACTGATGGAACGTGACCTGTGTACCTGGTGAGGACGTTCAGATCTGTGAGAGACGACTGATGTCTCGTTATTCAGGGAGGGTTTATTAAACAGGAACACACGCTTTGGATCAGAACTCTGCTGGTCATCTTTCTCTCTCTCTCTGAAATACAGCACTCATTCTAAACCTTTAGGATCGAGTTACACTGGTGTGTGTGTGTGTGTGTGTGTGTGTGTGCGTGTGTGTATGTGTGTGTGCGTGTGTATCTGCGTGCGTGTGTGTGTATCTCTCGCTCCAAACTCAGCTTCATCCAGCCAGTACAAACACCAGTCTGAGTTTGATGAATGCTGTACTAATCTGTGTCGCTCCTCTCTGACTGATTATCGTCTCTGTGTGTGAACGTTTCTGATTCTTTATTAATCTAAAGAGCAGAGTTTCTTCTTGAGCTCCTCACTGAGTGTTCCTGCTCCAATACCAGTTCCAGCAGTATTTATATGTGTGTAGACATATGCATGAGACACTCTTTTCAGCTGCTCTGATTTCCTGCTTTAGTTTTTTTTCAGGATGGAGGCGCTCCAGCTGCAGACGCACAGAACAGGAAGGAATGCAGATGTTTAAATGCATGTTTTCATTCCTACGCTGCGTCTTTATGTCTTTATAGGAAAAAGCTGTGCGCTGTCCGCTGCGGATCGGATTTAACTTAAACTTTTGAAGGCGTGTCCACTCTGGATTCTGTCTGGCGATTATCTGATTGAATTATTTAAACTTATTATTTATTACAAACCTGTAAGTAGCCTTTTTCAGTACTATAATGGCAGCTTGATTCTCTCTCTCTCTCTCTCTCTCTCTCTCTCTCTGTAGTGGAGAACGAGTCTCACTGTGACTTTGTGAAGCTGAGGGAGATGCTGATCCGTGTGAACATGGAGGACCTGCGGGAGCAGACACACACTCGCCACTACGAACTCTACAGACGCTGCAAGCTGGAGGAGATGGGCTTCAAAGACACCGACCCAGACAGCCAGCCGTTCAGGTAGAGCAGCACACACACGCGCACACACACGCGCACACGCACGCACGCACACATACGCACATATACACATACATGCACACACACACATACACACACGCACACATGCACATGCACACATACACACACACATACGCACACACACATATATACACATGCACACACGCGCACACATACACACGCACACACACACACACACGCACACACACATACTCACACAAACATACGCACACACACATACGCACACACATGCACACACACACATATATACACATGCACACACACGCACACATATACACACACACACGCACACACATACACATTAACCCTAGTGCTTGATGAAAACTACATCCTGTGTGTGTGTTACTGATTCACACACACACACACACACACACACACACACAGGATGTAGTTTTCATCAAGCACTAAAGTGCTGCAGTAGAATTCTTGTCTCATTAAAGTCACAAAGTGAACCAATGATCAGACATTTTCTGTGTGTGTGTGTGTGTGTGTGTGTGTGTGTGTGTGTGTGTGTGTGTGTGTGTGTGTGAACTCTGCAGTCTACAGGAGACCTATGAGGCTAAGAGGAAGGAGTTCTTGGGAGATTTGCAGCGTAAAGAAGAGGAGATGAGGCAGATGTTTGTTAACAAAGTGAAGGAGACGGAGGCGGAGCTGAAGGACAAGGAGAGAGAGGTGAGAGGAGAGTGAAGGGGTCCACTTGTCCACTCGTCCAGCGGGGTGTTCGTCTCACGGGGCCGATTTAAACCTGCCCTGTTTATATGTCTTGTCAGTTCTGTGTTTCTGCTCTAAACTCCATCTGTGGAGTAAAATAACCTCACCACATCGCTGCTGTCTGCGGAAAGTGTAGCGTAGCGTAGCTAACGGAGGTAACTGTCGTAACTAGGGACGCTCCGATCAGGATGTTTGGGGCCGATCACCGATTTCCGATCACTAGAAGCTGTAACAGCAGATACCGATCACCGATTACAGGGTCGACTCGAAGCCTTATCATGTAGCATTATTTAATAAACTATATCTAACAACAATGTAAATTAATTATTGAAATGACAAGAAGAGGAAAATCATGAATCATTTAATGACTTAAAACATAGCAGCCTGAGTTTGGTTAGTAATTGGGAAAAAGCTTAGAGCTCGACAAATACAACTTTCCTGTAGATCGTATAAAAGTAAATAAAATAACAGACAAGCAGGACGCGAGTCTCCGGAAGTTCTGTGAGCACCGGCCAAAAAATTAAACATTAACATAACGAGGAAAGAGGGAAATGTAATCACAGCGGCAAAACTCGCAGTGAATCATAATGAATCGTACTTACGGCCACCGAGCGAAACCGCGTGTGTGAGATAGCGATATTACATCAACAGCTGAGTGAGCGGCGGCGCGCGAGTTACTGAACTCTCCCGCGCTCTCAGCGCGAGACAACTTTGAAAACTGCTCGTGTTCCTTCACCTGACTAATTTTCAAAAGTCTGATGAGGTTCGTGGTGTTAAAATGCTTTGGCTGCTTCCCGCCTCGTGGAATTGTCTTGTTACACAGGCTGCAGATTGATAATTCAATTTAATTTTATTTATATAGCGCTTTTAACAATTGACATTGTCGCAAAGCAGCTTTACACAATAAAAGAAGTGAGTTTGTATGAAATGTGAATGTGTATGAATCAAAATGATCAGATGTATTGTCTTTTTCACACAACACGTAGAATCGCAGACCGGTGAAGCCGTTTTAGCAGCATGCAAAAAAAAAAAAAAAAAAGCCTGATCGGCTTTTCTATTTCGGCCGTTATAGAGACTGAAGATGAAACTTCCCAAAGCGATGAAGCTTCCCATTATCGGCCGATTATGATCGCGACCGATCCATCAGAGCAGCCCTGGTCGTAACCGCTAAGAAGATTCCGTTACTCTCTCTCAGTGACATAAACACTAGAGCAACAGTCTAAGTTATGATTGACATGCTGTCTGTCAGTGACGGGTTGCCAGAGCTGTAGTTTTAACCCCAGATTATGTGCAAGTTTAAAAATACTCCACAGCCACAAACATGTTTTATTAAAAAATAAATAAATTAAGTGTAATACTTTTTTTGGTCATGCAAACGTGTGGCGTGCGTGCGTGTGTGTGTGTGTACAGCGTGATAGAGAGATGTGTTTCTATAAGAGAGTCTGCAGTCTGATGTCTGTGGTCTTCCTTCAGCCTCGTCTCCACCTCCGTCTCGCTTCGTCTCTCTGGAATGCTGATGCTCATATGAGATTGTGTGTGTGTGTGTGTGTGTGTGTGTGTGTGTGTGTGTGTGTGTGTGTTATCGGATTCCTTCAGCTTCATGAGAAGTTCGAGCAGCTGAAGCGCATGCACCAGGAGGAGAAGAGGAAGGTGGAGGAGAAGAGGAGAGATCTGGAGGAGGAGATGAACGCCTTCAACAGGAGGAAGGTCGCGGCCGAGACGCTGTCGCTCTCACAGCCGCTCAAGAAGGACAAGGACAAGAAGAAGTGAGTTATATCACACACACACACACACACGCACACATCTATCTGGTCAGCAGTGGTCCCTGACATTAGCTTTGCACTGTGTGCGTCTGTGTGTGCGTCTGTGTGTGTGTGTGTGTGTGTGTGTGTGTGTGTGTGTGTGTGTGTGTGTGTGTGTGTGTGTGTGTGTGTGTGCGCGCGTGTGTGAGACTGCATGTCCTTATTCATGCATTAATCCACTTTTTCATTTAAAAATTTCATTTCATTTTTATTTTTCATTCATTTTGTTGGTTTGTTTTTATTTTCTTTCCTTTCAGTTGATTTGATCTCGGGGCCGATGCTGGGCGTGTCCTCCGTCCTCACAGTGACATCACCACTCGCTTTAGGTTTTATTCCCCCTGTTTTCTCCTCAGTGACATTTTTATAAACGGACCAAAGACACAGCGGGACGTCTGACACACAGTCTGATCACGAGGATCCACTTTCCATTTGTGTTGCCAACATTTTTTATCTTTTGACTGTAGGACCATTCCAATTATATACTTTTTTTCAAAAATCATACTCATGTATTTGTATTTCTCCCTATTATTATTATTTTTATTATTATAATTATTATTATTGCTTTACATTTGTCTCATTATGATTAATTTGTTACTGAAGAGAACGAGACAGTCGATGTTTAAAATGTTTTATAGCTACATGCTGTGTGTGTGTGTGTGTGTGTTTGTGTGTGTGTGTGTGTGTGTTCTCCCTCCTGTAACATGTTGTAATTTACACCAGCCGAGCCCGACATCACAGCAATAACTGTAAGAATAAAACAGTAAAAAATTTATTTAGCCAAATTTTACCAAAAGATTCACTTGAATCATCAGTATTGGATGTGTGTGTGTGTCTGTGTGTGTGTGCGTGAGTGTGTGTGTGTGAGAGCCGTGTAATTTTCGCAACTTGGTGTATGCAAAGTTTATATGTAATGGTGTTTTACAGAATGCAGATGATGTAATAATAATCAGGAAAAAAAGCTGTGTGTGTGTGTGTGTGTTTGTGTGTGAGAGTGAGATGCACCATCGATCTGAGGTAACCTGACTTCAGACGTGTGTTTATTTGAAGTCAAGTCAATTTTATTTATATAGTGCTTTTAACAATTGACATTGTCGCAAAGCAGCTTTACACAATAAAAGAAGTAAGTTTGTATGCAATGTGTATGAATCAAAATGATAAGATTGTCCCTGATGAACAAGCCGAGGGCGACGGTGGCAAGGAAAAACTCCCTGAGATGGTAACAGGAAGAAACCTTGAGAGGAACCAGACTCAACAGGGAACCCATCCTCATCCTCATGCAGACCACACGGGGCATCCATGCGACGAGATCTCCAACCAGAAGCAGGACTCCAGGACGGGTTAGACGGCTCCAGAGGGCAGAGGGGTCTGGATCACTGGCAACTCAGGAGTGACATGTATAGCTCGACAGAGAGACAGAGAGAGGGAAAGAAGAGAGAGAGAGAGAGAGAGAGAGAGCAGAAGAGGAGAGAACAGAAAATAAGGAGAGATGGCAGTTAGGTCTGGTCACAGTCAACATGTATAGGTGAATGTATATTTAGTGCAAAGTGCAAGCAGAGACTCCGGCAGGACTAACTATAACAGCATCACTAAAAGGGAGGAGCCAGAAGGAAACACAAACATGAGGGGGAACTGAGATGTAAAGCAACCAATCACCTCACCGTCAACAAACCTGAGTGAACAATGAGAGTGGGGAGGACAGCATCTAAACATACCAGTTCACCAGAATACTCTACGTCCATGAGTCCCCCAGATCTGCTCCTTTACCTAAGGCTAATCTATTTACAAACATGCTGCGCTAAATAAATAGGTTTTTAGCCTAGACTTAAACACTGAGACTGTGTCTGAGTCCCGAACATTAATAGGAAGACTATTCCATAACTTTGGGGCTTTGTAAGATTGGGTTAGGGATTTGAAGCCCATGTATTCGCAGTTATGTAATAAACACACACACGTTTAACACCCTGGACTGTTCAAGCTTCACTTCATAATTAGACACTGTAATAGCACCCTGACACACACTTCGCTCTCACACACAGTGGAGTTTCCTCTCACGCTTCACCAGAGTAACAGTTTAATAAAGCGCTGTTAAAAGCATCAAACTAACAAAGTGACTAACTGTAAGCTTTAGAAATAAACACACAGTGATGTACAGAGGTCTTAAACACTTTTCACTGTAGTGTGTGTGTGTGTGTGTGTGTCAGACACGGTGCAGATCAGCCACAGCAGGTTTTCCAGCATCCTTGCACGCCTGACCTCCGGGTCAGAGGTCACATGCTACAGGTGGTCTGTTGAAACGTTCAGTCTTACTTTAGAGGGGTTTATAGTATTTCTTTCCACACGTGTTAGACTTGCGCGCAGTGCAGTACTGACAGGATGGTGGTGTGAGCTGAGAGACGCAGGAGGGTGTCGGCTCTCATCTCTCAGGTCAGCTGTGATTAATGCTGACATTATCTTACAGGTGTACACAGGTCTCTGTATAGATGCAAATTTAAAATTAAATCTATTTTTAAACTATAATTATATCCTACAACACTGGCAGGATATGAGTCATAAAAGGGAAAAAAAAACAAAAAACATCCCATAATAACTCCTCCAAGGTGTGACCTCCGGCTCTGAAAATACGAGTCCAGGGTGGAAATGACAATGTGCAGTTCCTCTAATGACCACTAGAGGCACCAAAAGCGAGTGAATCTCCCCAGAGCCGCATGTTAAGTCCAGCCTTCGTTCATCACGTCTGCGTTACTGCAGTGGAAATCTGACAGGGGGTCAATATTTATGTAACAGTTATGATTATGTTAAGCCATAAATTTATGCATAATTAAGGGCGTGGCAGATATAAGTGAGGTCATGAGGTCAATCAAATGCAAAGTAACACTAGTATATAAATTAATGTTAGCCACCGTAGCATTTTAGTTAAGGTAAAGCTAAGCTAGCTAGCTTGTGGTAACTGAGTTGCAGGAGGTTACAGTAGGCGTGTTCGCGCCGCCCCTTTGCCCATTCATGAATTAATCTGGGAGTTTGGGCGGAGTCAGCTCCTGCCAAGACACCAGCGCTCCTCAGTGAACCTCCAGGTGGCATCACGCAGGGTTTGTGTGGCTCTTTGTCTACAGTGTGTTACTCGGAGGTGTGGAGCAGCTGGGGTACAGAGTGTAATGTTGTAGGTTTGGGGTCTCAGGTCTCTGTCTCTCTCTCTGTGTGTCCTCACCAGCGCCCCGGTTTCCTCCGGCCTGCACTGATCCTGAGCTGATCGAATAAATAAACCTCAAACCACTTCACCAATAAAGTGAGCTGTTGCGTTTGTGTTTCTTCACGTTTCTCCCGCAGCAGGTCAGAGAGGACCGAGAGCCAGCCGGGCGGGGCATGTGCCAACGCCAAACTGGTGATGGCCAAAGCCAACGTCGAGCCGCTCAAGTGCCAGAGCTGGTGGCAGTGCTGCACGTGTCTCGTCCACAACCACGCCTGGAAGGAGGGGCTCTTCTGAAGGAGGGGCACGGCACAGAACCACATCACCACACACACACACACACACACACACACACAGGTGTTGTACCTCACTGACTCAGAGCTCCGTCTCTTGCGCTGGACGAGCGGCTCAAGTCCATTTTCCAGTTAGCCGTGTTGTGTAGATCAGTGTATCATTCATATTTTTACACATCAAACACACAATAAGCTCCTTGAGGGGAGACAGATGTTTACAGGTGTTAGTGACGTCCTGAGGACAGATCTGTGTTTCTTTAACAAAATGTTTAAAATTGTGTTCTTAGTTATTTAATTTTATCTATCTATTTATTTATTTATTTTATTTTTATTACTGGACTGTATTAAGAGGACTGTAGATGATGGATATTTATTTGAAAAAGATTTAAAGGAAATTTATTTTTCTAAGCTATTAGATATTTTTGATTTCAAGGCGGTGATTATTTTTCCTGTTTAAACTGAGACGAGACGCGACGTCACTGCGCTTATTTAGTCCATGTTATTTATTTATTACTTTCAGTTTCTTTTTTTTTTCTTTTTTTGTAAAAAAAAATCTCTTTAAAATGAAAAACTAGTTTTAATCTTTGTGTTTGTTTCCTAAAGTCTAATTCCTGAGACGTGCCAAAGCAGCGCCGCGGCGTGGAGCTCGTACCCACGCAGAGGGCGAGCCGCGAGCCGAGTTCACATGGCGGGATTAAGTGTAATTTATTTATTTAAACCAAAAGCAAAGACAGTTTATCAAATGAAATTAAAATGTGTTAATTTATTAATGACATGGTTCAGGCCAGATCAGTGCCTTGACCAGATTTATTACACGCTGTTTCACTGCGCAGGATGTTAGCGTGTTAGCGCGTTAGCATGTGGCCGCAGATCGAGACGTGATCGGGGGGGGGAGTCACGCTTTCTCTTCTGCTTTTTCTTCTTTTAGTAGTGTTGTGTTTAATCTGCAGGAGAGATCTGAGATGATTCACGTCGTAATGAAGAGCGAAGGTTAGCAAAGACGATCCGCTTCGCTCCATCGGGTCTTGAACTGACCGCATCAGCTGCAGCAACAAACATCAAGAAATAAAACGAGTCCACGGCTGGAGAGCTTTTGCGCGGCGAACACAAAGTGCTTAAGCTTAAAACGCTGTGAGAAACAAAAACACGTTTCATGCTAAAGCCAGGAGGCGGATTAACAACCTCAGTGCGCCAGTGCTCCCGTCTTTAATCTGATCTTTATTCAAACAGCAGCTGAGAAGAAACCTACAGTGTTTTTGTTCGAGTCTCAGATCAGTAGGTGTTGATTAGTCCTCCATAGCAACGCGCCGCATGCATTATTCTTAATGCTAACAATAAACAGATTTTTAATAAAGAAAAATCTATAATAATTGACGTGGTGATGTTTTCTACAAGCAGGTGTTTATTTACAGGTTTGGAAGGAGTCTCCAGTGTCAGTGCTTTATAACGCGTCCTTTCCATTTAGCGGCGCGTGCACACACACACACACACACACACGTTATTCTCTACATAACATGAAGTTGATCGAGCTGCTGCCGTAGGAGAACATGATGATGATGAAGATGAAGAGAGCTGATTGGAGACTGAGGTGTTGTGCTGTGAGCGAGCGTCCTCTCCATCTTCACTCCTGCTGCTGAAGGAGGCACTGGAGCGGAGCAGGTACACACACACACGCACACACACCTCCGGTCATCTAATCCAGTCTAAAGTCTAATCTTATTAACTGGATCAATCATGAGGTTTCTGCAGCGCCGTGTCTCACTCTGAGCGGATCCGTTCGGTGTCTGGTGACATCTAGAGGACTAATGCAGGAATTACACTTTAAATTCACTTCACACCAGTCCATTTCAATTAGAGTACAGTTTAATTAAAGTCAAAGTAAATAAGTCGTGAAAGTGCGCCTGAATAACTAATTCGACTTTATTTTCTACATGTGGAAATGTTCTATAACTGAGGAACGTGTTATTTTAAACATAGCGCTGTGCTGAAGCTCTATCATCAGTCCGTAAGGAGAATACTCTCACATTAGCATCAAGCTAACTTAGCTAAACACTGATCGGGTTTCTTTTTTTTTTTTTTGGATTTATCCCCGATTTTCTCCCTAATTTAGTTGTGTCCAATTCCTCCCCGTCACTAGGGGGCTCCACATTAAGGCTACTACTACCACCACACAGCTGGGAGGGCCGAAGACTATCACACGCTTCCTCCGTAATACGTGACGTCAGCCTACCGCCTCTTTTTGAACCGCTCGCCCACGCACCGTTGGGGGCGGAGTAACACACTCGGAGGACACGCTCCTTTGGCTCGCGTGAGCTCACAGACGCCCTTGATTGGCTGTAGAGCCGTGATTAATGTGGGAGGAGCACTAAGTACCTCTCATCCCGCCCCTTTGAGGGAGCTCGGCCAATCAGCTCTCTCTAGACCTCCGGGTGCGAGAGGTTACAGCACCACCCGGGAATGGAGCTCGCGATCTCCTGCTGATAGGGCGAGCGCTTTACCGCTGCGCTGTTCGGGTTTCTAAATTTGTTAGCTAGCTTAGCTCACGCGTTTCTAGCTACACAGTTAGCGCTCGAACAAAAACGCTCTTTACACTTTTGCGCCACTTTGGCTATAGCAGCAGTCAGGAGATCGTTACAGAGTACAGCGGTAAAAGTATGCAAAAGTTCTTAAAGGCGGAGTGTTCATATCCCGAGGCGTTGCTCGAATTTGTCAAATTTTATACTTAAAAATCTAAACTTTCACACCATAAAACATCACAGATGTGACTAGTTAGGCTAACTGACTTAGCTGTTTGCTCAATGCGTTCACAGGATTTGGCTTGTTCATGGGTCAAAAACTGCTTTCTTATAAAATTAAAAATATTTGAAAATTGAAATTATGTAAAACATGCATGTACTTTAAATAAGTTAAAGTCTTTTCATTCACATTCAGCTATGATAAGGTAAAGTGAGTTAAATGCATTCTTACTATATTTACTATTATTACTGTTATTGTGCAAGTGAAGACATTTATATTTTATCTTCCTGATTACATGATTACGATCTAAACACTACTGAAGGAAGCATCATACACTTACACCAAACCCACCACCAACAGCAACTTCACATCATTTAAACATCAAACAAAATCTCACCTCTACACTCGGACAGTGTCATAATTTACATCTTTATTTGTCAAATCATACGAGTTTGTAACAGTTAAAGCAAAAAGGCCTATAGATATATTTATACATGTATATGATACAGCTTCGACAGATTCATGTAGAGCAATCTCAAAAAGCATTTACAAAAAGAGAACATTTACAAAACCTAATCTGGTATCAACATCTCTATCTATAAAGAAACATATATATATATAATTCAAAACAACAAAATCTACCAAACACCTTATTGCTTTTAAACCTCAGTCTGGCATCAAATCTTTAAAGCTTTATAAGGAAAGAATAATAATTACATAAGGAGAAGAGTAAAGTTTAGGCACGATGTTGGCCGTAACGTCACCTCACCACCAGACCAGTGATGGCACCCTTAGGTTTTGTACGTTAAAAAGCTTGGCAGAAACGTTCTGGAATTTTTTACGCGTATAATATTAAGACTATTTCCCCGAAGAAAATCTCCCATGTTCAGAATTTCACACAAGTTCCTGCGCAGCTGCTCACACGGAGCTCCGTCTCTCCGACGCAGAGACTGTAGAGAGGCGCACCTTCTCCTCCAGGCCTGCTCACCAGGAGACCAGGAGTGCGAGTGTGAGTGTGTAAGATTTTCCCACCCAGTACAAAGTGTGTGCAGTGCATTTCCTTCAGAAGTATAGTATATCTCCTATAGCTCTCATTACAACAAAAAAAATTAATAAAGGAGGGAGAAGATATTTTTCGTGTTCATAAACGATCCTCAATCTGCAGCTGAAGGAGGGGCTTATCAAAAAAAAAAAAAAAAACCTGCCAATTTAAAATAATGAAAATAAACTTGTCTTATGAAAAAATCTTCAATCCACTTTTGCACAGCAAAATTCCTCTCCCAAAACATAAATTATAAATCTAGGTTGTGTTTGTTTGTGTTTTTCTGAGATTCTCACTCGATTGCTTCGTCTGAGGTATTTCTAGGTTTTCTTTAAGTGATATGAAGTTTGTTTTTCCTCATACAGCAGTCGTAATGCTACACGTAACAGTATGTAGAGTTTATAACAGAAGATTTTACCCTCATTTAAAAGAAAAAAGAATAAAAGTTTTGAGTAATCTTCCTCCCACATAAATATCACTGACAAACATAAAATAAAGTATCGCAAAGGGTCGACAAATATAAAGATGTAGACGGATAGATATGTGAAGTGAAGTCTAACGCTCAGCAGAATACCTGTAATAGAAGCAAACTCGTGACTCACAATCTGTCCTCGTAAAATAATAATAATAAATCATCTAAAATATCAGTAACGCAGCACTGGGCACCAGCTACAGGCTAAAACTAAAGCACATGGCAAAAAATATTTATATATAAATACAATTACACAAATATATAGTTGTGTTTTGTGAAAAGGGAAATTCCTTTTTTGGTTATGATTGTGTGTGTGTGTGTGAGCGCGTAACCTGAGTCCCTCCTGTTCCTGTGAGTGGAGAGATGCGTGTGTGTGTGTGTGTGTGTGTGTGTGTGATGTTCAGTGAACAGGAAGAGCTGTTTGGTCGTCCATCATCAGACGTGTGTGTTTCATTCACAGGCTGAACTTAACTCGCAGAGAACCTGCGGAACAGAACAGAGACAAAAACACCAGTGAGGGAGAGGGACACACACACACACACACTGGGACGGAGACACACACACTGGGACGGAGACACACACACTGGGACGGAGACACACACACTGGGACGGAGACACACACACACACACACACACACACTGGGACGGAGACACACACACACACACACACACTGGGACGGAGACACACACACACACACACACACACTGGGACGGAGACACACACACTGGGACGGAGACACACACACTGGGACGGAGACACACACACACACACACACACACTGGGACGGAGACACACACACACTGGGACGGAGACACACACACTGGGACGGAGACACACACACTGGGACGGAGACACACACACTGGGACGGAGACACACACACACTGGGACGGAGACACGCACACACACACACTGGGACGGAGACACACACACACACACACTGGGACGGAGACACGCACACACACACACTGGGACGGAGACACACACACACACACACACACTGGGACGGAGACACACACACACACACTGGGACGGAGACACACACACACACACTGGGACGGAGACACACACACACACACTGGGACGGAGACACACACACACACACTGGGACGGAGACACACACACACACACTGGGACGGAGACACACACACACACACTGGGACGGAGACACACACACACACACTGGGACGGAGACACACACTGGGACGGAGACACACACACTGGGACGGAGACACACACACACTGGGACGGAGACACACACACTGGGACGGAGACACACACACTGGGACGGAGACACACACACACACACACACACTGGGACGGACACACACACACACTGGGACGGACACACACACACACTGGGACGGACACACACACACACTGGGACGGACACACACACACACTGGGACGGACACACACACACACTGGGACGGACACACACACACACACACACACACACACACACTGGGACGGACACACACACACTGGGACGGACACACACACACACACACACACACTGGGACGGACACACACACACACACACACACACACACACACTGGGACGGACACACACACACACACACACACTGGGACGGACACACACACACACACACACACAGGGACGGACACACACACACACACACACACACACACACACTGGGACGGACACACACACACACTGGGACGGACGGACACACACACACACACACACACACACACACACTGGGACGGACACAGACACACACTGGGACGGACACACACACACACTGGGACGGACACACACACACACTGGGACGGACACACACACACACTGGGACGGACACACACACACACTGGGACGGACACACACACACACTGGGACGGACACACACACACACTGGGACGGACACACACACACACACACACACACACAGGGACGGACACACACACACACACACACACACACACACACTGGGACGGACACACACACACTGGGACGGACACACACACACACTGGGACGGACGGACACACACACACACACACACACACACA
Source organism: Clarias fuscus (assembly GCA_030347435.1). NCBI lineage: Eukaryota > Metazoa > Chordata > Actinopteri > Siluriformes > Clariidae > Clarias > Clarias fuscus. The sequence continues at coordinate 263,494 of CM059230.1, read as the reverse complement.
CACACTGGGACGGACACACACACACACTGGGACGGACACACACACACACTGGGACGGACACACACACACACTGGGACGGACACACACACACACTGGGACGGACACACACACACACTGGGACGGACACACACACACTGGGACGGACACACACACACTGGGACGGACACACACACACTGGGACGGACACACACACACTGGGACGGACACACACACACTGGGACGGACACACACACACTGGGACGGACACACACACACTGGGACGGACACACACACACTGGGACGGACACACACACACTGGGACGGACACACACACACTGGGACGGACACACACACACTGGGACGGACACACACACACAGGGACGGACACACACACAGGGACGGACACACACACAGGGACAGACACAGGGACGGACACAGGGACACACACAGGGACACACACAGGGACACACACAGGGACACACACAAACACACACAGGGACACACAGGGACACACACAGGGACACACACAGGGACACACACAGGGACACACACAAACACACACAGGGACACACACACACACCTCTGCACCCTGTCAAGGATGTGGCTGATCATCTTGTCGGTGATCCCGGGGCAGACGTCCTCAGCAGCATGCAGACTCTTCTCCAGATTCTCAATCACACTCCTCCGCATGTCCCCGTCCCTGTGCTGCTGTTTCAGCTAACACACACACACAGTGTAAAGACAACTCTACACACTTCAAACTCTCACACTCAGATGACACACTGCACCTGACCCTCAGCACAGGGCTGGAGAATCACTCAGGTTACACACACACACACACACACACACACACACACTCCCCTTACCTCAGTAAACACCGGGGTTATAACTGTGGCCAGACTGGCTGACTGTTTCTGTACCGCTTGGTCCTGAAGTTAAATCACAGTGAAACACCAAACGGGTTAAAAGTTTTAGACGTTAATAAACGTCTCTCTCTTATGGAAGCAGATCAGTCTCAAAAATAATTAAAAGACACGATGCACACATGCGTATCCCAATTCACGTGTGTAAAAGCAAATTTTCACATGCACGAAAAAAATATATATACAGTATTCACAAAAAAACAGTCATGTTCACAAAATAAATGAAAATATTCATAATATACGTTTCACAAATGCAAATGTTTAAAATTCACAAGTGCATCCTGGACTGTGTATGTGAAAATCGTCTTTCGTGTGTGAATATCACTGGATTTGTGTGTGTGTGTATTTTTGAGACTTTGCTGGCAGTAACGAGGGTCACCTGTTCTCTTTAACCAATCAGATACGACCTCAGCGTTCAACCAATCACAGCCCTCCAGGAGCGCATCGGTTATATTTAAAGAGAACGGGTGACCCACGGTGCTGGCTTTTGCGTGAATTATTTTTGAGACTGATCTGCTTCCATACTCTCACTCTCTCTCTCACACACACACACACACACACACACACACACACACACACAGACGTCTAAAGGTAATAAAGTACACTGCTTACGAGAGACACCATCCCATTGGACTGCTTGTCAGGCTTCTTGCGGACCGTAGTGAAGGACCACTCGGGGGACGAGTCGCTGTTTCTGTTGTTCGACTCTCTGTAACCACGGAAACCGTATCACACATCAGGTTTAAGGGGAATATATTAATTTATTTAAAAAATTTAAGATTTGGCCATTTGCGGGTGTGTGTGTGTGTGCGCATTCTAAACATTTCCCTTAAGTGTATTTTTTATATTATGGAATTATTATAAAATGTTTGAGTCAAACTGGGACTTTCTGCTGAATGAAGGGGTAAAACTGATTGATATTTACAGAGACTTCAGTCACCGTACGGTGATGAGACTCTCAGTGGTTTTAAAGAAGTCTGTACGTCTGTGAACAACGATCCCGGCCGAGGTGTCTCAGAGCTCACTGCAGTCGTTCACATGAACATTCACAGAGCGGAACGTCTGATTCTTAAATAATCAACAGAGACTGTGTGTGTGAACTGTACACACACTCATTCACCAACACCACTCAAACGTTACAGGAACTGTTACTGGAGGTTATCGCCTGGGAGGCCGGCGTTTCAGACGGTCTGATCATGACTCGCTGTACTGAGAGAGCGTTCTACCTTGATGGTGTCCGAGCTTTAGTGAGACACTGTGATAAGTGCATCAGTATATCAGGGGATTATATATAGAGACATCAAGGGAGTGTTTACTCTCAGGACTGTGTTCTGTTATTCTGTACAATCCCCAAGTCCCACATTGACTCGAACACCCCTCATAGTTTGTAGGTTAATAAATGTTTGTGGTTCTGCACTACACCGCTCTCCTCCATCCTTCAGGAACATTCTGACCCAAACAGATAAAAGTATTTTTTACTTTAAAAGTTGATTTTATTAACTCATGACCTCAATTAACCTCTGAATAACAGCAGGACAGATGTGCAGCTAGCTCAAGTGAGGTACAAAAAGGTTTAAAGCCATTTAAAAATTCATGATAAAATGATTTAATCATTCAGAACCAACAGTAAGTTGATCATTAACACCATCTCGAACATCTCAGGAGAGAACAGGAACATTAGAGCTGCAGAGTCTGAACTCCTTAGAGACAGAGACGGTCACCATGAGACGGCTGGACGGAGAAGTTTTGACTGATTAGATTTTAAATGCTTCTCTAATTACCATGATTAGACCTGAGCTTCCAGGTGTGAGTGATTGATGGCGAGTTAAAAAAACAAAACAAATTCACATTATTTTACATTACAGTAGAACGTGTGATTGGACATCAGTGGACATCTGCGGGTGTAATAGTCAATAGATTGGACTGAAGTCTGAAGTGTGTATTACTCACGAGTCCGAGTCTGAGTCCGAGTCTCCGTCACTGTGGCCCTCAGTCCTCCAGCGCTTCAGCCTGTCGATCAGCTCCGTGAGGTAGGACGTCTTCTTGGCGTTCTTCATGATGAACTTGTGCTTCAGCAGCTCCTTCGCAGTCGGCCTCTGAGAGGAGGAGAGAGGGGGAGAAATTCAATAAATAAAATCTCACACACTGATCTGATCGCTTCAGGAGTGTCGGATGGCGCGAGTCATCAACGTCCACAAACTCAACATGCACTCAGATGTATAATTATTAATAAAAGTTATACACACCTGGACAAAATTGTTAGTACCCTTCGGTCAATGAAAGAAAAACTCACAATGGTCACATAAATAACTTTAATCTGACAAAAGTAATAATTTTTAAAAAATTCTATGAATGTTAACCAATGAAAGTCAGACATTGCTTTTCAACCATGCTTCAACAGAATTATTAAAAAAATATATTCTCATGGAACAGGCCTGGACAAAAATGATGGTACCGTTAGAAAATACTGAGACCAAAGGGACATGTTAATTCAAGGTGTGTCCACTAATTAGCATCACAGGTGTCTACAATCTTGTAATCAGTCAGTGGGCCTATATATAGGGCTCCAGGTAGTCACTGTGTTGTTTGGTGACATGGTATGTACCACAGTCAACATGGACCAGAGGAAGCGAAGGAAAGAGTTGTCTCAGGAGATTCGAAAGAAAATTATAGACAAGCATGTTAAAGGTAAAGGCTATAAGACCATCTCCAACAGCTAGATGTTCCTGTGACTACAGTTGCACATATTATTCAGAAATTTAAGAGCCATGGGACTGTAGCCAACCTCCCTGGACGTGGCCGCAGGAGGAAAATTGATGACAAATCAAAGAGACGGATAATCCGAATGGTAACAAAAGAGCCCAGAAAGACTTCTAAAGGGATCCAAGGTGAACTTCATGCTCAAGGAACATCAGTGTCAGATCGCACCATCCGTCGTTGTTTGAGCCAAAGTGGACTACATGGGAGACGACCAAGGAGGACACCATTGTTGAAAACAAATCATAAAAAAGCCAGACTGGAATATGCCAAACTACATGTTGACAAGCCACAAAGCTTCTGGGAGAATGTCCTATGGACAGATGAGACAAAAATGGAACTTTTTGCCAATGCAAATTTTGCTAATTATACTTGAAGCATATGAAGAAAAGAACACTGTCCCTACTGTGAAACATGGAGGAGGCTCTGTTATGTTCTGGGGCTGCTTTGCTGCATCTGGCACAGGGTGTCTTGAATCTGTGCAGGGTACAATGAAATCTCAAGACTATCAAGGGATTCTAGAGAGAAATGTGCTGGCCAGTGTCAGAAAGCTGGGTCTCAGTCGCAGGTCATGGGTCTTGCAACAGGACAATGACCCAAAACACACAGCTAAAAACAACCAAGAATGGCTAAGAGGAAAACATTGGACTATTCTAAAGTGGCCTTCTATGAGCCCTGACCTCAATCCTATTGAGCATCTTTGGAAGGAGCTGAAACATGCCGTCTGGAAAAGGCACCGTTCAAACCGGAAACGACTGGAGCAGTTTGCTCATGAGGAGTGGGCCAAAATACCTGCAGAGAGGTGCAGAAGTCTCATTGACAGTTACAGGAATCGTTTGATTGCAGTGATTGCCTCAAAAGGTTGTGCAACAAACTATTACGTTAGGGGTACCATCATTTTTGTCCAGGCCTGTTCCATGAGTTTATTTTTTTAAATAATTCCGTTGAAGCATGGTTGAAAAGCAATGTCTGATTTTCATTGGTTAACATTCATAGAATTCTTATTTATTATTACTTTTGTCAGATTAAAGTTAGTTCTGTGACCATTGAGAGTTTTTCTTTCATTGACCGAAGGGTACCAACAATTTTGTCCACGTGTGTAATTACATGCAACATGAGGTCACTGCACTACTGCTGTCAGGGTGTGTGTTGTGTGTTAGGACTTGGTGACATGATGATGCAGTTTATTAGGATGTTCTGTTCTACACATCTGTCCAGCAAAGTCAGACGAGTGTGTAGATACAAGATGTTCAAATGGAGCTGCTGACAGACTCGGTGTTTAAACAGCAGGAGACATTTTAGACATTTTAGAAAACTAACTGTTGTTGTTTTACAGCAGATTTAATTATTGAGTTAAACGTGTTGACTGAGTGAGTGTGAGCTGGTCTTCACTTGGTGTCAGTTCTGTCCTACACACTCACTCACACACACTACAATGTGTGTAAACTTTGCTTACAAACGCAGGGTCTTTGTTCAGACACGAATCCACAAACTCCTTGAAGGTCTTGGAGAAGTCCCCGTTGAGGGTGGGGGGTGTGTTCTTCGGGATGTGAAAGAGGACGCGCATGGGGTGCATGTCGGAGTTTGGCGGCTCGCCCTTCGCCAGCTCGATAGCGGTGATGCCCAGTGACCAGATATCAGCCTGGAAAACACCAAGATTAACACATCAACCATCAGCTACAGCACGCGCGCACGCACACACACACACAGTCCCCTCAGTGTGTTTACAGCACGGTATACAGACGACTCTACAGTCTTAGAGAACCCACAAATTGGGAAAAACTGGAACTGGTAAAAAAAAATTCCTATAAATGTCTATTTTTTATTAATCTCAGAGGAAAATTTCTTTATAGTTTAAACCCTAAATATGCCCCCGAATATGATCAGAAAAGCTCCTTAATTTAATACTCAGCTTAATACATCACCCTTATAAAAAGAAATATATAAAAAAAATCACCAGCACCACCAGCAGCTCGTACCTTGGAGTCGTATGCAGATTGTTGAATGACCTCCGGCGCCATCCAGAAAGGCGTTCCCACAAACGTCTCCCTCTTGATCTGCGTGTCCGTGAGCTGCCCCGCCACACCGAAGTCCGCCAGCTTCACCTCGCCAGACTCGGACAGGAGCACGTTAGCGGCTGCAAATCACAAACACCACACACACAGTGAGCTCGAGTAAAGCCAATCGATTACAGCGACACATTCACGTCCAGCGCGTCTGTGGGCCGCGTGTTCAGTGTATCGACTCTTCTGTAGATCAGTAATACGAGCGCATTTACAGAGTCAAACGAGAGCAAAACACAGTAATTATAATTCACAGGCGTTAATTAGAACATTTCGTTTCTGCCTCGAGAAGACGTGAAGCAGTGTGTAAGGAACGTTTCTAAAAAAGGATTTTTCCTGTTTGAACTCGTTCGCTTCTGCCTCCTGTTTTAACACGAGGAAACGTTTCATTTGTAGAATAAGGATTTATTTATTTTTTTATGAGAAAGTGTTAATTAGAAGTTTAAAAGATTAATGCTTGAAGTTATAGTTCATCAGACAACTGATCAACTAGAAACTAATCAGCTGTGTGTCTGAGTGTGTGTGTGGAGTAAATCTGATGATAAAATCATGAGTGTTTTTAAGCAGGCAGTGATGTGGTGCGATTAAATTCTCACTGTTTAACTCTATTTAAATAATTAAACCTGCAGTGCAGAATACGCTACACGTTTACATTCTGCTTATAAAAACCTGGATTAAAAAATGTTTTTTTTTGGACAAATTCATTAATGAACTAGGCGTGTAAGGTTCCCTGTGTGTGTGTGAGACAGCAGCACGCTCGACACGCTACAGCCCTGATTAAACCCGACCACAATGTGTTATTGACTTTAAATGTAAAATATTTAAACCATCATGGTTAAAGGTTAAGAAGGTAAAATATGCAGGTAGTTATGTGGGTTATTTATTGATAGGCCGTTGCTATGGAGTTAGTGGGCGGGGCAACAGTATTTCAGTTTGTCTGAATGACTGCATGTGGTGTAACTGATCCGTCCTGGTGCACTCCTCCAGACCAAACACATCACGGGGAACTCTCTCACACACACACACACACACACACACACACACACACACACACACACACACACACACACACACGATTCCGTCAGACTGTCTGCTGAAACCTGTGGCTCTGGGTCATAAAGTTCATCACAAAAGCAGAAGATGTTTTCATAAACAAGATTATAAGAAGAAGAAGAACAATTATGCAATGGCTCGAAGTTAATACAGAGTGAAATGAGATCGGCTCTGTCCTGAGTACACGTACACACACACACACACACACACACTTAGGTTAACTTAAAAATGTAAAAATCTGCGTTGTTAAATTTATGTTGTGTTGTTAATTTATGTCGTTGCATGTATGTAGCACCTTGGTCCTGGAGGAACGTTGTTTCGTTTCACTGTGTACTGAACTGTATATGGTTGAAATGACAATAAAAGCCGACTTGACTTGACTTGACACACACACACACACACACACACACACACACACACACACACACACACCACTACAGCGCCTGCTTTATCTCAACCTCTGATAATACAGCTGGAGAGAACGCTCCGGTCGCTTTGTATTTCACCTCTAAATGTAGAAGAAAAGAGAAAACAAACAGTGACGTCACTGCTGGAGCGGCGCAGCTGCACACGGGGCGAGTCTGAGCTCACGAGCCGCGTCCTGCCCTCATCAAACAACACCGGGGCAAAGAGGCTGGAAAAACAAACCAGTCACACCCATCAGCCTGTTCCACACAGACGCAAATAGATGCGCGCGCGCACGCACACACACACACAGACAGACACACACACACGCACACATATACACACACACCTTTGATGTCCCTATGGATCTTTTTCTCAGAGTGCAGGTAGTCCAGGCCTTTCAGGATCTCCTTCAGCATGGTGGCGATCTGGTACTCGTCAAAAGGCCCGGCCCGCAACTGCGCACACACACACACCTCAACATCTGATCCGCTGGTCCACATTCATCAGAATATGTACAAGTGTGTGTGTGTGCGCGAGAGACAGATGGAGTGTGAACTTACCAGATCCAGAGCTGATCCTCCTCCAAGATACTCCATTATGATCCACAGCTTACTGCCCTGAACACACACACACACACACACACACACACACACACACCTCATTTCAGGTCAATAATATTAAAACCCTGGAGCTGAGAGTCAGAAGTTCAGTGGTTTAATAATAAACTGCCTGAACACTGAACCGAGTCTTGAGCGCCTCAAGGGGGCGCTACAGATAAACACAACAGAACATTTTTATCAGGACTGTCTAATTTTAATGCGCTAATGCATGTGATTAGAAATGATAGTGATTAATTTGTGTAAAAAATCTGTTATTACGTTTGACCCTAATGGCTTCCCGTAAGCGCAGTGCGGTTACATGGCCATGTGGTAATGGCTTGTTTAGCGCGTTTAGCGTTAGGTGTTGGTACAGCAAGGTCGGGCTTTAGCAGGAGCATGAACAACACGTTTATATTAACGCGTTCGGTTTCTATGGTAACATCTGATTTACAGGTACGTGTACAACACCTGCGTATGAACTGAATTTAAACTCGATGTGATTGGGAGGATTATCCCGTTAGATCAGATCAGACCAGATCAGAGAGAGTCCGGAAGTGGAGTTCTGACCTTCAGGTAAGAGCCGTAGTACTTTGTGACGTGTGGACTGTCACACTGGCTCAGCACGGTGATCTCCTGCTGGATGTCCTCGATCTCGTCCTCGGCCTCCTCCAGGTCGATGGTTTTGATGGCCACCACGTTCTGCGTGCGGCGGTCGATGCCCTTGAAGACCTCTCCGAACGAGCCCTTCCCAATGCGCTCCAGTTTGGTGAAGAGCTCCTCGGGGTCCGCTCGAGGGTTCTGTAGGGTGAGAGAACAACACTCGGTGAGAAACCTTCAGCAAGAACTTCTTCTTTTTTTTTTTAAACAGATTTTTTTCTTGTCAGTCAATAATTTCATTTCTACAATTATAAATCCTTTTTTAATTAAAAAATAAAAGTATTTGTGTAGATATTAGAAATAAAGAACAATTATGAGTTTTTCACACTGAATCATTGAGGGCGGCCCGGTGGTGTAGTGGTCTTGCACCTCTAGGGTCCGGGTTCAATTCCCGTCTCTGTGTGCATGGAGTTTGCATGTTCTCCCCGTGCTTGGTGGGTTTCCTCCAGGGACTCCGGTTTCCTCCCACAGTCCAAAGACATGCGGATCAGGCTGGTTGGAGTTCCCAAAATTGCCTGAGTGTGTGTATGTGTGTGTGCGCCCTGCGATGGATTGGCACCCTGTCCAGGGTGTACCCCACCTTGTGCCCCAAGTATCCTGGGATAGGCAGTACTGAGGAGAGAGCAGCTGCTTGACCACACCCACATTCACACCCAGTCACAGAAGCACTTTCAGCAACAACACACATCTGATAACGTTATGTCGTCTTAAACAACACGCCTCACGTCTCTGCAGTAATCACTTCTGAGTCCTTCTGAATCGCCTCTGAACCGTCCGTGTCGTTCTGTTCACGGCTAACGCTTAGCCACAAAGCTAACTAGTGTCTAAGACAAGGCTGAATCCCAAACCCCTCTCTAACCCCTGATCAAGGGCACTACTCGGAGTGTGGAACATAAATTAACAGTAATAAGGGTCTCTATATTTATCTTTCAATCTCAGAAGAGACAGAAGTAAAGAGCACGCCCAATAAAACAGAACAGACATTTATAGCAGTGTGAGGTGTGGTGTGTGGTGATAAGTGACACAGGAATGTGAGCTCAATGTGTGTGCGTGTGTTTGCGGCCGCATGTTCAATCATATCCGATCCCTGTTCAACACTCTCTCAGTCATTAGTCAGCAGTTCACTTGGAGAACAGCACAGGACACGACAGAACCCCACTGCATTTAATAAAGACCATAGGGAGGAGGACTGGGGGGGGTTTATTCACATATCTGCTCAGGGCTCGTTAGCGAGGCAGATCCACGTCTCTTCATGCCCCACACACATGTCCTCACCATGAGCTCTGCACCAGCGGGGTATTACTGAGCCAAAGCAGAAGAGTGCACGAGTGTGTGAGAAAGGTGGAACCACTGAGAGACTGTGTGTGTGTGTGTGTGTCCTCCTGATAATAAAGATCAGCGCCTCAGTTCTCCGAAACATAACGAGATCACCAGGGAGCTTCATTTGTGCTGAGATGATTTATCTGACACTTTACGCATTTCTCATCACTTCTGCAGCTGCAATCAACAGTGTCACCACACACACACACTCACATACACACGCGTACGTACGCACAACTCCTGTTTATGCTTTCGATCATCAACAAGGAACACACCTGGTACACCTTGATTATTTACATTAGACTTTTCCTTTTCTCTAAAATCAGATGCGTTTGTAATAAATTATTTTGTACCACAACTAAACCACACTCACCGTCACTAAACACTGCTTGATGAGATAATCAACTAATTTGCATATATATACATTTACTAATATATAAAATATGCATATTAAAATATAAATAAATATATAATAAGACTTTTTACAGACAGTGACAGACTGATTATAATTAATTAAAAGCAAGGCTTGTCAAGAACACCAACACCAAGGAAACACTTATTACTGTAAATATTCACAAAGACAAAGTTTAACACCAAGATTAAAGAAAAAGTGTGGGCGGGACAAACAGCGACGGTGCTCAGTGATTGGTCACAAGCGCTCGATGGTACATTTATTCTTCATCACTCGCTCAAAAACTCAAAGAATTTAGAGTTTGTTCTTTTACAAATGAAATATAAATCTGGCGCATTAGAGGGGTTATTCTGCTGGAGGCGGGTGTGTGGGCAGATGAGGGAGGGCAGGTGTGTGAGCAGGTGAGGGGGGAGGGGGGGCGGGTGTATGAGCTCCACCAGGCAAATATAGCTCTGGAGTGACGTAAATAAAACCTTGTCACCGAGCGCAGCTTAAACACACAGAGGCGCGCGGCATCAGGGCCGAACTGAGGGAACGTCCAGCATGCTGTAGAGAATTTACACACTTCTACAACAATTAACCTCAATTCGATTTTAATTGTATAGCGCTTTAACAATTGTCATTGTCACAAAGCAGCTTTACAGAATCAAAAGAAAATTATAGGAGTTTTTATGAAATGTGACAAAATGTGTAGGAATGAAAATGATCAGATTGTCCCTGATGAACGGTGAAGAGGGCCGAACTCCCCGAGATGGCAATAGACACAGTTTATTACACCTGAGGAACAACTTGGTTCGGATTCTACACACAGAGAGGAATTCTGGGAAAACCGCCCTGGATCTCACTGCAGAGAAGAAAAGTCTAAACCTGAAGACGTTTCTTTTTTATTATTATTATTTAATATGAATCCTTTAGTAGGATAAAGTAGAAATGATACAAGACAGTGTGATTTTGAGTCAAGCACGTCCGTCAACCACATGCCGTACAATGTGTGATGTTTAATTAATAACTACATTTATTTCTGTTCTGTGTAATGAACCACACACACACACACAGTCCTGATGCACAGTATTATAGCATTGATGCTCCAACACTTGTGTCTCTTCATTCATTCTTTTACGGTTCACTTGTTAACTTTTATTAGATTTTTATTAGATAAATATAAACCTAATACATTCTTTGTTAAGATTTTTTTTACTCTTTCATACTGAACTGAGATTTATTTATATTTAGCATTAATTATATAAAGATGCCGTTTTTAAAATGGAGCTCTGTTGCAATACGATGATGTCATAAAATCGTAATAAATTATGTTACAGCATCCTGTTATGAGGTATTGTGGATATGATTTTATTACGTATTTTAGGGGTTTTCAAGTCCTAGTTTAAAAAAAACCTATAATACTAACTTAATAAAAACATACAAGATGAACAAATATATTACTATTAAAGAAATGTACTATTATTTATAAACGTTTTATAAATATCCAGGACTACAATACCAGATTTCATAGAAACACCTTTAAAACTCTGTATTATATTAATATTATGGTCTGTAATTGTTTACATTAAAGCTACTAATCTAACACTGTCTCTGAGCCGCTGCGTAATCTGGAACAACATCCTGAACTCAGGAGAGGCCGGCGTTAACGATTTACCTGCAGCACTAACTGCCTGGTGGGCGCGCCGCACTACTGAACACCTAATGATTAACACTCGCACCTGCAGCGCGTCGGACTCTACTCCGCCTGCCACCGGCCCCCGGGAATAACCACAAGAGAACAGATCTGGATATGTATGTCTGGGGTTACTTTTACAGATTCTTAATATGAAGAAAACATTTAATAGCTCATCTGTGCTGAACTTCACAACAGTTCAAACACTCTCTATGAATGTATGCAGTAGGTCCGGCCCCCCCGGAGGCGTGTCTCACGTTACAGTAGTAGCTCGTTAGCAGGAAACATGGTTAAACTGAGCGTCTTTACACACACAAATCACTTTTATAACCATGACTTAGTCAAAGGGAAAAGCAGTTTATTATTTATAAAGAGGGAGGAGGTGATGGAGGAGAAAAAACGGCTGTGTGACAGGTGATTTCTGAAGACATTTTTCCACCATGAAGTTCTTGAGGGTCTGGGTTTCTCTGTTACCGAGACTCAGTAAATGGCTCTTACAAATCTCCTGACCGCTCGTCACAACAAACTAGCACTAGGTCAGGTCAGAGGTGTTTGGTGAACGCGCTGGCCGTTGTGTAAATCAGGTAAATACTTCAACGGTCTGACTTCCTGTTTCAGATCATTACACCGTACAAAGAGTCCAATCAGAGCAGAGGGGAGAATTAATCAGCGTTTAAATTCAGAAAGGGCAAAGGGGCAGATAAACACAGTAATGCAAATACAGATGGGATGAAGTGAAAGAACTGAACAGTGAGGTCTTAGTGTTCACACCTTCACACACATTAGATCCAGCATCGTATTTTAAATATTCTCAATCCTCCAGAGAACAGCTGGAGCACCACATGGTACTGAGAACATTAATAATGTACTGTAAAGGAGAGAAATGAACAGGTCTGAATAAAATAAAAACTAGAATAAACTGAATTAATCGGAACCGGTTTGTGTCAGAACCGAATTGGAGCAGTAGTGAACTGAAGTGGATCACAGCCTCACCGGTACCGTGGGTAAGTGTAATGTGTTAAAGTTTAAATGTCACTGCGTTAATGAACCTGAACTCTCAAACACCAGGACCCTAAACACCAGTGTGTGTGTGTGTGTGTGTGTGTGTGTGTTGGAGAATCGCGGCGCCAGTGAACGCACCCTGCCTCAGCCATTAGCTGCGCGCGCGCTGACAGGTGCTAAAAGCTGTAGAACCCGTTTAACCTCAAAGTTCAGACTGAAGGAAATCCAGAACTTACATAAAATACACGACAAAAGTAGGATAATCATTAAAAGTTAACGAGTTTAAATGAACTCTGCTGACTGAATTATACAAATGTGGGGGAGGAGAAGAGAAGAAATCCTGACGTTTCGGGCTCTGCCGTCCAGGTGAGGGCGAGGGCCGAGTTTTACATTTCCTACCCGTATTCAATAAATCCCGCCTACCGAGCTGGGATTGGCTGGACTCGTCCAAACGATTGGCTGTTATTAATAACAACGCTAAACGATTGGTTGTCCGTCCTTCAGTGTTAACTTCTAACCAATGATAACAGAAGACTCTAGATATTCTTGGAAAAAAAGAGGTAGAAAAAGAAATCCGTCTGAGGGGCCTTTGGCTGCCACCTTCCAAAACTCACCTGCATTCCGGGAACTTGTACAGCCACCGGTGACTGGGCCATCTTCCCTCAGAAAACACCAGAAAACACACAAAAGAACACGCTCTGCTCTCCGGAACCTCACACCTCAGTCCGCGGAGTTGTATAAAGTGTCGCGCTAACCAAACTCCCTTTAAAGCTAGCACACTAGCCTTAACCAACAAAAAAAGTTTGAAGTTTTAAAATAAACCGCGCTCCTGACTGAGCATGGCTTCCTCCGTCGCGTCTCACACGCAGGCAGGTTAGAGCAGTCCGCGGGTGCTGCAGGGAACGCGGGAAAGGCGGCACATCGCGGATTTTCCTCAGCTTTTTTTTCCTCTCAGGAGAAGTTCAGCGCAGAGCCGCGGCCGCCATGTTGGAACCTGCGCTGGAACTCGCTCGCGCTCACTCGGGTGGAGCCGCGCGCACTCCGAGGCGCTGACGTCATCACGAGGGCGAGGCGTCACAACAGGAGCAGGGTGCCATTACTTCCTGCGCGCTGAGTAACCAACTACACCCTGTACTGTTCACTCTGTATACACCTGTACAGGTGAGTCAGTCATCACACACACACACACACACACACAGAGCAGTGTGTTATACAACAGGCTTTACCTTTTACCTTTACTTCACCCTCATTTGCATAAATGTAAATAAAAGCACCTGAAAGAGGAAACACAGCTTTATCCCCTTTTGGGTTCTGATCACTTAATCAGCATTCAGTTTGTAAAATCATTTTCCTTTGCAGGTACAGCTGTGTATGTCTCCTCTCTCCGTGTGTGTGTGTGTGTGTGTGTGTAGGGGGGGGGGCTTTAATGCTGTGCCATTGTCACTATAATCTCACTGTATCTCTTAAACCTGTTCTATGTTATTAAATCTGTTTTATTCCTAAATGTATGAGCTTTGTAAACTACACCCTACGGCAAAACCAAAAATATGTGCACCCCTGGTGACCACCACATCCACATGTGGTTCTGCCAGCACAGGGCTGAAACCACACCATTGTGCAAGTCTTTCCCCCAGTCCAAAGACATGCAGATTAGGTTTAATGTTGTTTCTAAATTGCCCGTAGTGTTTGAGTGTCCTGTAATGGATGCGTTACAGTGGTGTAGGTAATACTCTCACCCCATCTCAACACAGTGAGTATATGAAATACCCGGCACTGTAGTGTAAGTGGTGTAGTGTTTCTGTTGTTTTTATGACCTGTTGTAGCATTGATCTCAACTTTTTATCGAACTGAATTATAAAGAAACAACTCCATAATATTTAGCAGAAGATTTTAATGTGAGCCAATATGAACAGCTTCAGCATTTTTACACAACAAATAACACAGATGTAGTGTGAACAACATGTTGGTCCGGATCTGCTACCAGGAACTCCACTGCTGCTACCTCAGGCCAGCTGAGTACACAGACACACACATACATATACACACATACATATACACACACACATACATACATACATACATACACGCACGCACAACCGTGTTCATCTAAAAAAGGAAGATTTACCCAAGCTGCTTTAACTAATGTAGTTCTGGAAATGTGTGTTAAGTGCTGTACTTCAGAATATATGAGAGTATACTGTTCATCTAAACATACCTGCATGTCAGTGTGTTTAAGATTATAGAGTGTGTGTTAGGTTTGTGCGATAGAAAAGATTTATTATACAAGAGCGTGGACGAATGCTTAAATTTGATTGGTCAGAAAGTGTGTTTTATTTCGGTGTAACAGCAGGGGGAGCTCTGGAGCTAACATAAGTTTCAGGTTGGTATAAACACGCTCACTTTAGTGTTACGGTTTCTATGCTTGTGTCCCATAGTGAGTTGGCACCCTTCAAGGCTGTACCCCGCGTTCCCTGGTACAGGCTCCGCCCCATGACCCTACACCTATATAGGCGATATAGATATAGGACTTTCCAAACCGCTACATAAATGTCAAATTATTTAAATTGATTTAAATAGATTAAATAGATTTATTTACTTTTTATTAAATTTCCCTCATCCAGCCGAGTCATGCTGATCGTCTCTGCCTGGAATATCACTCCTCCTCCTCCCCCCCTCACACTGATGTGGTGGAAGTTAAATTGTTTATCCTAATTGTTTTTTTAGATGCTTATTTTCTGTTCCTTTTTAGGTTATAGATGTTTCCACCGTGGAGGTAAATCGATATCGTACAAGCCTGGTGTGTGTGACGGCAAGAACAGAAGACGGTTTCTGTTATTTTAGCCGTTAGCATTAAACAGAGTTGCATCAGAAGTGAAGTGTTTTCTCTAATAATAAAATAGGAAAAGGGTCGACACGTGAGAATAACAGGACAGACACTGAACCTTAAATACACACGCTGCAGAGTGATACAGCTATAAATACTTCCACATGGTCCATGAACATAAACAGAGCCGTATGTTGGTGAGTCGGTGTCCTCAGTGTGTCCTAATAAACACTGACTGATCAACTGCCAACATAAATTGTGACAAAAATAATTTAATTGTCTGTTGCTGCCATAGTCGAAAAAACAACAACAAAAAAAACATGTAACGTATTGCTGGAAAAATGGCAGCATCAGACATGACCCAGCGTTATGAACCATCTAGTGTTCTTTGGCTTCGCTACGTAACTTTCTCCACATTGTACACGGCTGACTCTGGAAAAACTACAGTGAGGGTTAAAGGAGCAAGTGTGGGAACGGTCACGGGGGAAGTCAGACAGGAAGCCGCGCCCTCTCACTGTCACATCGGTCCAGCCCTGTTTCAGCAGCGTTCCGTAAACCGCTTTCGGCGAACAGGAGCCGAGGCGTCCGAAATGTTTTGTCTGTCTCTCTCAGTCCAGGTATTCCCCGCAGGCCAGGAGTGAACTCTGCTCCATGGCACTACACTCCTCCCTCACCCTCTTCAAGGAGTTCTGGGCTTAGCTTTAATCCGGCATGTCAATACATAACTTGGGCGGCGGCACAAAGTATTTCCCGGGACTCTGCGTGATGACGACGCCCGTTTTTTTGCAGAACATGGGCACAATTTTAGGCGGCTCGTGGGCAGGCGGCTCCTCGGACACCTCAGAGTCTTCGTGATGCAGGTCGTAGGAGATGTTGCCGTACTCTCGCAGGAAGGGAAAGAGTTCCAGCATGAACTGACAAAAGTCCTTGCGAATGCCAAACCACCCTGAACGAGAAGAATGAGCAGAATGTGAGAGACAAGAATGCAAAGGTGACAATACCTAAAGCGGGTGTGGCCTAAACAGATTGTTCAGAGCTGCTGAAAAAAAACTTTTTAAATATCAGACTCCAAGAAGAAAGTTTGTTTTAACCTGATTAAAAACTATATTTCTTTAACTAATGTTGTTCAGATCAGCATTCAGCTATTTATGCATGTAATGCAGTTGCAATGTTCAAACACTAGGGGGCTCAATGTGCACAACCCTCAGAGTTAAGCACATGATTGTGTTAGTTCCCTTTCAGTCGATTCACTCGGTACAACACATATTGTATGGGATATCACGCCCTCTCGTGTCCTGGCTGAAGCCACCTTTATTCACGCCTTAAAGGCAGTCAAACCTGTGGTGACGTGGGTGTAGCCCCGTCTATACCTATAAGCCCTCGTCACCACGGTTGACTCTCAGTTCTTACGCTCTTCACCTCGCTGTGAACACCTTTTCCGTAGAGTTCTTCTAGGTGCTGCTAGTCAACTCTACATTTGACATTATAAGACTGAGCTTAAAATCAGCTTAACTGTTCCTGTTGGTGTTAGCGACAACAGCCTTATTTGGTGAGTCGTCTACCCGCGGAGCGCTGATTTTAGGTTCACTGTCAGTCAACGCATTAGCGACATCTCAGTTTGGTTGGCTCTGTTTAGCTGTGCTAACAGTGCTAGCTAGTATGAGCAAGGGAGCTAATGTGACAAAGAAGCAGTCCGCGGTTCTCCCCTGTCCGCAGGAGGGCGGCTTCTCTGAGCTCGAGTCATATGCGCTTTGTCGCCAGCTCCGGCATTCAACGCTGGAAAGACGGGTCACGTTCGTGGAGACCTGGAAAATAAATAAAAAAATAAAATACAGTCGCTCAGCAGGACCCTCTCCTTTCCAAAGTAGCAGTTCCAGCTTCACCTGTGTCTGCTGAAGTGGAGTTTTCGTCAGAAGTCCCCGCTCTTAGCTGGGCAGACAAAATTGAGTATTTCGAGGGGTCGGAGGACCTTGAGCTCTCCTACACAGCGCTGGCCAGCAGCGTGCGTTCAAAGATGATACCGTGCTCGACATCGGTCTAGAAATGCACGGCTTGTCGGAGGACGAGCATGAAATGTTGCCGTCTGCTCAGAGCTCCGCTGCTACTGCGTTTGCCGCTCGGGAAGACACTTCATTTTTGCTCTCTACCGCAGAGCGGCTGAGACGCTGGAGGTGGAGTGGCCCTCCCCACAGCCGGCTCAAAAACCGCGGAGGGTCGCGGGATTTTTTTCTCCCTCCTGAACCGACAACCGTTAAAAACTGCTTGCACAGTTTTTTATCGGATTTTATCGGTGAGTTAACGTCGTCATGGAGCAAACCGCTGCTTCAGACATATCAGGTACTGTGTTTAGCAGAGTTCGTCTCACTGGTGCCTCAGGAGAGCCCGATGTGTGCGCTACTTAGCGAGGTCAGGATCGGGACAGACTACATTTTGCGCATGTCTCGTTGTGCAGCTCTCTCCCTCGGCAGAGGGATGGCGAGCAGCACAGAGGTATTTATGGCTCACGCTCTCTGACATTCCAGATAGAGACACGACATTCTACTCGGATGAACCACTATCTGCTGAGCGTTCATTCGGCCAGTCACTCGATGCCATTCAGGCAAAGTTTGACTTCAAGAGAAAAAAGGCTGAGGCGTTGCGAGATATCATTCCGCGACGAGAGATGAAGCCCAAACAGGCTCGGACTTTAAAGGGAGAGGAGCTCTGGCAGCAGGGAGACACTGTTTCTCCTCTCTCAATGCTGCCCAAGAGGCCGCTATGTTATGTTCAGGGAATCAGTCCCAAAAGGCGTTGCACTTCCCTAACACAGTCTCCCAAGCACCCCCCCCCACACACACACACACACACACGCACGTAAGTGTATCATTTCAAGCTATGAACCCCAGTGGTGGGTTTGAAAATCAAATAAATTCTCAAGGACTTATGAGAAGTGCCCTCAATGTTTACAGTTTATTTGCCCCAGAAATGGTGCCTTTTGTAAACTGTGTGAATGGCAATAAAGAGTTTTTTCTGTTTACAATGTTGGAAAAAAAAAAAAAGCCCAGTGCCATCTATTGAGGCTGCACTTTGGCGGAACGCCAGGTTGCAGCAGCCCCATTCGGTGCTCAAGGTGAGCCGGTTGGCTTCCTGCTGTTTCGAGTGGCGCACATGCGCAGTCTCAACATGGGTGCAAAACACGGTCGCTATGGGATACCGACTGCAGTTTCGCACAAAGCCACCGCGCTTCTCTTCCATACGCACCGGTGCTCCGGCAGGAGAGAAATTCTCTTTTTGGCAAAGGGGCGTTCCAAGTAGTTTCTCCTTCGTAAGCGAACTCGGGTTGGTACAGCCGTAGCATTCATGTAGCATTCTTCCCGAGCACTTTCCCGGTACTTTCATGTAGCATTCTTCCAGAGCCACAGAAAATTTCTGAAGTGTGCATTAGTGGGCGTGGCCTACGAGTACCTAGTCGCTAGCTCCCCGAACGTTCACGAAGTGCGTCGATGCGGCGCTGTCTCCTTTTCAGTAGAGAGGCATGCGCATACTGGCCGATTTAGATGACTGAACGCTAATAGCGAGCTTAAGTGAACAGGCGGAGAAACAGACAGCGTTAGTTCTGTCTCACATTCAGACTCTAGGGTTCTCAGTAAACATGCAGAAAAGCTCACTGACTCCGAGTCAACAGTTTTCATTCCTGGGTCTGTGGATATGCTCCGTTACCGGCCAAGCACATCTATCAGAGCACAGAATAGCTGCGTTTCAGCGCTGCCTTGCTCAGTTTCAGCTGCAACACAAACTTCGTTTCCGAGTGTTTTTACAGTTATGGGGAATGACGGCGTCTATGAACGCTAGGGTGTCTCTCGAGCTGCTGAACATGCGTGCGTTTCAGCGCTGCGTGCACTCTCACCGCCTATGTGCTGCGCGACACCTCAACAGGAGGCTGACAGTGACTCCGTCATGCATGTCAGCTCTTCTGCCCTGGAGGGAACCCAGGCTGTTACGCCAGGGCTCTCCAATAGGCAGGGTGTCGTTTTGCAAAGTGGTGTCAACAGATGCCTCTCTGAGCGGATGGGGCGCTCTGTGCGACGTCTCCGCGGCAAGGGGCGTGGTCACAGGAACAACGCAGGCCTTACAGCAACTCTTGTTGTATATTATAATATATTATAGCTATTGGCGGTGTTCTCAGCCCTGAGACATTTTCGTCTGACTCTGACAGGCCATCATGTTCTGATCAGGACAGACAAAAGACAGTGGTGTTGTATATAAACAGACACAGGGGGGACTCGTTCACTTCCCCTGCTGAAACTATCTCATTCTCTATTACTACGGTCCAGTGTTCATCTTCTGTCACTCAGGGCCACTCACATTCCAGGGCACCTGAATCTGGGGGCGGACCTTCTCTCCAAAGAGGATCCGCTTGTGATGGAATGGAGGCTACACCCATGGGTGGTAGTTCAGATCTGGGAGCGCTTCGGCAGGGCAGTAGTGGATCTTTTTGCATCCAAAGAGAATGCTCAATGCCCATTTTTCTTCTCCATAACAGATCGCAGTGCTCCTCTGGGGATCGATGTGCTGGCATACTCATGGGCCCCAGCTCTATTGTGACAGGCCAAATCAGTTCCTTCAGTTGAACTGATTTGGCCTGTCACAGAGAGGGTGTGCCAGCAGGGTTAGTCCCTAATCCTGGTGCCCCTCGTTGGCTGGTGAAACTGTGGGATGCATAGTCAGCCTGCTAGCAGCAGAACCATGGAAACTTCCTCTCCTCAGGGACCTTCGGTCTCAGGCAGGGGGGGGAGGTGGTTCACCCATGTCACAAACTGTGGAACTTGCAGGCTTACCTGTTGAAAGGTCTAATCTGATAGCTAAAGACATCCTCCAAATGTGATAGAGACAATTCAAAGTGCTCGGGCCTCGTCTACTAGAGGTTTATATGCTTACAAGTGGCGAGCTTTTGGGCAATGGTGTCAAGAACGTCATGTTCTGCCATATCAGTGCTCGATGGTGGAGGTTTTGTCTTTTCTACAAGAACTGTTAGAAAAGCCCTTTCCATCTCTACTATTAAAGTATACCTGGCGGCTAGATCAGCCTGTCATATTGGTTTTGATGGAGTGTCAACGGGGGCTCATCCGCTGGCAGTACGATTTTTAAGAGGGGTACAACTCACTGTGAGGTCCAGCGTTCCGTCTTGGGATTAATTGTTAGTGCTTGAGGCCCTCTGTGGCCCTCCTTTTGAGCCAGTTGAGTCTATAAATATGAAAATTCTTTCATATAAGACGGCACTCCTTCTAGCTTTAGCGTCTGCTAAGCGAGTGGGTGATCTCCACGCTTTGTCTGTGCATCCATCTTGTACGCAGTTTGCTGCGAATGGTTTAAAGGTTACTCTACGGCCAAACGCGGCCTATGTACCTAAAGTGGTCTCCACTGAGTATAGCTCTATGGTCTTTGACCTTTATAGCTTCTGCCCCCCTCCTTTTGCTTCTGAGGAGCAGGGAAAACTAAGTACGTGCACTAAGTGTCTACATGGACCGTACAGTGAATATGCATGTATGTGATCAACTATTTGTCTGCTTTGCCAGTCCAGTAAAGGGTAAAGCACTGGCTAAACAGTGGCTTTCCCATTGGATTGTGGAGGCTATTACATTAGCTTATAGCAGCAAGGGTGTCCCATTGCCTCAGGGTGTGAAAGCACATTCAACAAGGGCTATGGCAACATCGTGGGCGCTGTTCAAAGGGATATTCGTGGGTGATATCTGCGCAGCAGCCAGTTGTTCCTCACCGCACACGTTTATCCGGTTCTACCGTCTGGACATAACGGCCCCTCGGTGGCCCATTGTGTCCTCTCTGCAGGGTCCATGAGGCAGCAGAGTAGCTATCAGGTTTTTTTTGGTAACTTTGGTAGATGCTCAGCGGGGCGTGAATATATGTCCCATACAATATGTGTTGTACCGAGTGAATCGAGTGAAAGGGAACGAATGGTTATGACTATAACCTCTGTTCCCTGAAGGAGAGGAACGAGGTACAACACATTGCTGCCCCGCCTCTCAGCTTAGCTCGGCGAAGAGCGGCTGTCGAACTGAGAGTCAACCGTGGTGACGAGGGCTTATAGGTATAGATGGGGCTACACCTACGTCACCACAGGTTGGACTGCCTTTAAGGCGTGAATAAAGGTGGCTTCAGCCAGGACACGAGAGGGCGTGATATCCCATACAATGTGTTGTACCTCGTTCCTCTCCTTCAGGGAACAGAGGTTATAGTCATAACCATTCGTTCTTGTAAAGCCACATGACCATGTGAAGTTTTGATCAGAGTGAGATCCACCGACTGTAACGACCGATTAAACAAATACGTTATGATGGTTAAAAGAGAGAGTCGGTGGCTTTCAAACACCACATTTTAGCCAACTTTGGAGCTTTAACTCCGCTTTAGAGCTTGTTATGGTTTGGGCCCTGGTTTAGGCAATTTAAATAAAGCGTACAGAGTAAAGAGTACAAATTTATTTCTTTATTTATCATCTATGTAAACATATGGACAAGACATTTCAGTTATAATATTAAACTTTTATTCATAGCTATGTTTTAACTTACACACGTGGACAAAATTATTGGTACCCTTCGGTCAATGAAAGAAAAACTCATAATGGTCACAGAAATAACTTTAATCTGACAAAAGTAATAATAAATAAGAATTCTATGAATGTTAACCAATGAAAGTCAGACATTGCTTTTCAACCATGCTTCAACGGAATTATAAAAAAAATGAACTCCGGGACAAAATTGAACAGGCCTGGACAAAAATGATGGTACCCCTAACTTAATAGTTTGTTGCACAACCTTTTGAGGCAATCACTGCAATCAAACGATTCCTGTAACTGTCAATGAGACTTCTGCACCTCTCTGCAGGTATTTTGGCCCACTCCTCATGAGCAAGCTGCTCCGGTTTGAAGGGTGCCTTTTCCAGACGGCATGTTTCAGCTCCTTCCAAAGATGCTCAATAGGACTGAGGTCAGGGCTCATAGAAGGCCACTTTAGAATAGTCCAATGTTTTCCTCTTAGCCATTCTTGGGTGTTTTTAGCTGTGTGTTTTGGGTCATTGTCCTGTTGCAAGACCCATGACCTGCGACTGAGACCCAGCTTTCTGACACTGGCCAGCACATTTCTCTCTAGAATCCCTTGATAGTCTTGAGATTTCATGGTACCCTGCACAGATTCAAGACACCCTGTGCCAGATGCAGCAAAGCAGCCCCAGAACATAACAGAGCCTCCTCCATGTTTCACAGTAGGGACAGTGTTCTTTTCTTGATATGCTTCATTTTCCCGTCTGTGAACATAGAGCTGATGTGCCTTGGCAAAAAGTTCCATTTTTGTCTCATCTGTCCATAGGACATTCTCCCAGAAGCTTTGTGCCTTGTCAACATGTAGTTTGGCATATTCCAGTCTGACTTTTTTATGATTTGTTTTCAACAACGGTGTCCTCCTTGGTCGTCTCCCATGTAGTCCACTTTGGCTCAAACAACGACGGATGGTGCGATCCGACACTGACGTTCCTTGAGCATGAAGTTCACCTCGGATCTCTTTAGAAGTTTTTCTGGGCTCTTTTGTTACCATTCGGATTATCCGTCTCTTTGATTTGTCATCAATTTTCCTCCTGCGGCCACGTCCAGGGAGGTCGGCTACAGTCCCATGGCTCTTAAATTTCTGAATAATATGTGCAACTGTAGTCACAGGAACATCTAGCTGCTTGGAAATGGTCTTCTAGCCTTTACCTTTAACATGCTTGTCTATAATTTTCTTTCGAATCTCCTGAGACAACTCTTTCCTTCGCTTCCTCTGGTCCATGTTGAGTGTGGTACATACCATGTCACCAAACAACACAGTGACTACCTGGAGTCCTATATATAGGCCCACTGACTGATTACAAGATTGTAGACACCTGTGATGCTAATTAGTGGACACACCTTGAATTAACATGTCCCTTTGGTCACATTATTTTCAGTATTTTCTAGGGGTACCATCATTTTTGTCCAGGCCTGTTCCATGAGTTTATTTTTTTAAATAATTTTGTTGAAGCATGGTTGAAAAGCAATGTCTGACTTTCATTGGTTAACATTCATAGAATTTTTTTAAATTATTACTTTTCTCAGATTAAAGTTATTTATGTGACCATTGTGAGTTTTTCTTTCATTGACCGAAGGGTACCAACAATTTTGTCCACGTATGTATTTAGTTCATAAAGAAAAAAATACACAATGCTTTGCATAGTTTACTGTATAATTCAGAAATTTAAAAAAGAAGTATTTTCAGACATTTTTTTCTTCATTTAAGACTTCCTCCAGCTAGTCAGAGAACTGCATTGAAAGCCTGACGCTAGCATCGTGACTCGAACGGTGACCGCTGTGTACGGCTGCGTGTTTCTCAAAACATTCTGGCGTAACGCATGTTTATGAAGCAGGCTATATGTGCAATCCTGCGATTTTCAGCTCACACTCCTGACCTCACGAGCTGTAATGATAAACGTTTAAATGATTGCATGTGTGTTTTTAACAGAATAAATTATTTATCATCATTTTGATTCTCATACGATTGATGGTGTGTGACGTCGAGGAATTCTACACACTGACGCATTAAGAAAAGAACCGTTACCCCCACCCCGTGTCATGCAGAACTGAACGCGCACTCAGAAATCAGAACTTTTACGAGAAAAGCTGACTTACAGTGATTTCCTCCTTTTTGTCCAAATGTAGTTGCCATCAGCGTCACCAGGGAGATCCAGAGCGGCACGAAGACCGGCACAAACTTGGACTCATAATGACCATCTAACTTGTGTACGAGGAGGATCTGGTGCAAAGTGTGAATATATATATATTAAAAAAATTAATAAATAAAAACATATAATGGGAAAAATAAACATAAAATCCTAAAGAGTGTTCTGTTTTTTTTTATTATTGTAAAAAGTTACTTCTTCTGCTTTTGTACTCTTAATTAAACTGAATTCAAATCTACAAGCATATTCACACAATAAATAGTTTTATAGTAAAGACAGGACTGATAAAACAAAAAAACACTGCAAACATGATTCTCATGACACACACACACACACACACACAATACCTCGAAGGTCAGCAGGGGCACGACGATCGCCATCCAGCTGATGGCCATGGTGATGTGTGTGCGCCGCTGCTCTGCGATCACATCCATGGAGCGCAGGAATAGTACGGACCAGACGATGTAATAAAGGACCACCAGACACAGGAAGGACATGAGGATCCACAGCGGCACACAGACCACCTGACCACAAACAAACAAACACACACATAACAAAAGAACAGAGAATTTACCTTCAATCACAAAGTGTGATACATTTATTGCGTTTCTTATGTGAACATACTGTATATAAATAAATAAATAAGTAGATTGATAGAGAGACAGATAAGACAGTAGAGGAAGGAGTAACTAATGTCTCACGAGTAGAGAACACACACACACACACACACGGATGTGACGCACGGTTTAACAGCACTCTCAATCTCCTTTCACTAGAACCCACACCACGGAGCTGCCATGCTGCCACACCAGGTCACATGACCTGTCCACTGAGCAGGTCAGAGATCTTACCAGCCACGGCCAGTTGATGATTTTATCCAGCCGCAGAGCGATGAAGATGAACTGCAGAATGTTCACAGAGCACAGGATCTCCAGCTGAGGAGAAGAGGGGGGGGGGGGGGGGGGGGGGGGGCGAGGGAGAGAGGTCAGCTACAGGACTGAAGTACACACTGCTAAAATCTGATCATGTGACTGACCTCGAGCGAGCGGTCGTGTCTGAAGCCCCACACACACGCAGCCACAGAGACGGGCGAGACGAAGAAGAGCGGCATGAAGACCAGCAGCCAGAAGTGTTTCCCTCTCTCCACACGGTCACACACCAGGACCTCAAACGTCAGGAGGAGGAGATGGATCCCGACAGCGATCAACATGGCCTTGAACTCGACACCGGTCTCGCCCTCAGCCCTGAAAAAACGTGAAGGGAAAGTGAGTTGATCACAAATCGAGGTATGAGAGGACGGTGTGGCAGACTCTCCGTAGCCTAATGGGTGAGAACTTTATCAAACGGAAGCCCGAGGCATGACCACGACCTGGTGTAGACGTACACTGACCTGTACTGAGGATTGTGAGCCCATACCCCTGTGCCCACCGACGCCCCGATGATTACCATCAGCTTCCAGAGCCAGATGGGTGCGAAAACGGCCCAGTAACTCCACTCTATATCTCTGTCCAGGCGTAAGGAGAGCAGCACCGAGAACAGCAGCAGACACGCGTAGATCAGGAATTTACTGAAAGAGAAGGAGAAGTGAACAAACTCAGTAGTGATGTGAGCTGTTTAACAGTCTGAAACTAAATCAGCACAGGCTCTCAGGGGTGTACATCAGAACTCAGGATTATTAAAGCTCTTATGTTCATTCAGAAACCTTAAATATAACAGTTCTGAGTGAGTGATCTGATCTGGAACTCCTTATTCCACGAGTGCTGATAACAGACAGTAACAGCACTGTGAGGTGTAACTATCTGTGTGACTGGGCGTGTCCCAGGTGTTGTCCAGTGGTTAATGACACTGTGTGTCTCAGCGTGGGTGAGAGTCGGTCTGTACGGTCCGCAGTACTGAGGAGAGAGCAGCTGCCTGACCACGCCCACATTCACACCCAGTCACAGAGGCACTTTCAGCAACAACACAGTTATGTGGAACAAGGGATTGTACACCCTACATAGTGCACTAGCTTTCCATTTAACTCTATTTGGGATTCGACCCCAGAACCCGGAAGTTAACGAAGCTGATATTCTAAAGTGAAATAAGTTGAAATATAAAGTAAATCTGGCGAGTTTCTCAGGACCGGCCTCCACCTCCATGGTTTATTCTCCTCAAGTTTTGGCTAGTCGCGGTTAGTTAGTTCCTACAGGCACGGGAGGATGTGTGTGGGCGGAGTAAAATAAATGGTCCAATAAAGAAACAAATCATAATCTGTTGATAATAAACAGTGCCTACGACTGTGCTGATATTCAGTACAACAGAGTGTACAGTTATAACAGTTATAAAGCTTTAAAGACACTACAGCACTCTTGGCCACACTGTGCAGAAATTTTAGCACCTTAGTACCAGACATTAATCACTCCTGGTGGTTGTTTAGTTTAAACTCAAACATGACATGTATAATGCACATCACTGAATAGTGTACATCACTGTATAGTATACAGTACAGACCAAAAGTTTGGACACACCTTCTCATTCAAAGAGTTTGAATTTGTATTATGGCAAGAAAAAAGCAGCTAAGTAAAGAAAAACGAGCGGCCATCATTACTTTAAGAAATGAAGGTCAGTCAGTCCGAAAAATTGGGAAAACTTTGAAAGTGTCCCCAAGTGCAGACACAAAAACCATCGAGCGCTACAAAGAAACTGGCTCACATGCGGACCGCCCCAGGAAAGGAAGACCGAGAGTCGCCTCTGCCGCGGAGGATAAGTTCATCCGAGTCACCGGCCTCAGAAATCGCAGGTTAACAGCAGCTCAGATCAGAGAGCAGGTCAATGCCACACAGAGTTCTAGCAGCAGACACATCTCTAGAACAACTGTTAAGAGGAGACTGTGTGAATCAGGCCTTCATGGCAACAAGCAGAAGAGACGCGTTTGGGCTAAAGAACACAATAAAGAACACAATAAAGAAAACTCGCTGAATGAGACGGGGTGTCCAAACGTTTGCTCCGTACTGTACATCACTGTATAGTGTACATCACTGAATAGTGTACATCACTGAATAGTGTACATCACTGGATAGTGTACATCACTGGATAGTGTATAGTGTACATCACTAGATAGTGTACATCACTGAATAGTGTATAGTGTACATCACTGGATAGTGTACATCACTAGAAAGTGTATAGTGTACATCACTGGATAGTGTATAGTGTACATCACTGGATAGTGTATAGTGTACATCACTGGGTAGTGTATAGTGTACATCACTGGATAGTGGATAGTGTACATCACTGGATAGTGGATAGTGTACATCACTAGAAGTCCAGAAGAGCAGCTGAAAGTTAGCTAGCTCTCACACATCTGTCTGTTAGAACAGCTGGAATAATCAGACATATAAAGATGAGAATCTGTGGCAATTAAAGCTGTGGGTTCAGAACTAAGGCTAACCAACATTCCTAACAGAACTCTCCTGTCAGGATGCTAATGCTTGGCCCTAACTAGCTGCTAGCATGCTAACCACAGCCGAGTAACTTATACAAACACAAGGAGACAAACAAGGCTGAGAGATTTTTTAAATATATATATATATATATATATATGTATATTTTTTTTTTACCTCGGATTAAAATCCTGAAAGAACCCCCGGAGATTCATCTTTCCCTGGATTTCATACCATTTTTAATAATGATGATGTTAAAAGACGGAGCTGCTAGGCTAGGCTAGGCTAGGCTAACCCCACTGAGGTGACATTACTGAGGCTGAGCTGTCCGCGAGCGCAGGGTTAAGGAACCAGGGCGAGGACTGACGGCATGTGTCACGTGACCGAGGACAGCCAGTCTACTGCCAGTGTGTGTGTGTGTGTGTGTGTGTGTGTTTAATCGTAATTGTTTGTTATTTGATAAGCAAATAATTTACTCACCAACCAACATTAAAAATAAAATTAAATGTTTTAAATTAATATGAATAACAATTATTATTATTATTATTATTATTATTATTATTATTATAAATTGACATATTCTCTTGTCTCAATGCAATTTTATAGTTAAAATTCAATTGAAAGATTTTTTTTTTTCATTCATTCTATTTCATTCTTAAGATCTTCCAGTTCCTCTCCAGTTCCTCTCCAGTTCCTCCACCTTCCTGCAGACGCACCTGTTCTACAGGTCTTCTCTACAGATCTCCTCACCCTCAGCATCCTCTGTAGCTTCTTCTTTTATTTCTTCCTTTATTTCTCCAACAGCCAGCATGATTCTCTGCTGTTCTTTCTTTTAACGTTTAGTTTTCAAACCTCTTGCCCACTCGTGTTGTTTCCTTTTCACACTCTTCCTGCAGACTCTCCACCATCTCCCTCCTGGTCCTCAGTACCGCTTTCATCTTCAGCAGCTTGCCTCTTCTCGATGTTACACGGTTCTCCTGACCTGAAGAACATTACAATGTGGTTTAATTGAAGCAGAATATCTTCTTTATGAGTTAATGCAAATTTTACAGCATTAGCATACATGCTAAATAAAAAGGAATATCAGAGGTCATGATTTGGAGATTAATAACTAACTTCCTATATAGTTTACACACATGTTCATGACATTACTGTGTGTGTGTGTGTTTTCTCCTCTAGCCTCTGCTTACGTAGAGTTTAAGCTGCACAGTTCTGAATAAGAAGCTCCTCCCAGCCAAGCAGAACACTGACCTGTCCTCACGTGGAGCCCAGAGTACTGACATGGTGACTCCTGGGAGACTGTACTGTACTGTAGTCTGACTATGGCTTCGTTACACTGCGCTAATCCCATCAACCAGAGCCGTCCTGGATCCAACCACTCCAGACTGGTAACCAGTTGTATGAGTGAAGGCAAGAACTGGCCTGCTTTGATCGTTCTGTTCATCATCTTCTTCACCGTCGGTGGGAATATTTTGGTAATCCTGGCCGTGTCCTTGGAGAAGAAGCTGCACAATGCCACAAACTTCTTCCTGCGCTCTCTGGCTGTAGCAGACCTGCTGGTGGGAGTGCTGGTCATGCCTGCAGCGCTCATCAACCTGCTCTACAGTGAGTTCCTCATTTACAGAATTTACAGTAGATTCAGCGGAAAATCAAGACGATATGAGTAACATGAGTTAAACACATCACTCAAATGTGACTTATAGAGTAAGTTTAAGGCTGCTGGACATGTGTGTGTGTGTGTGTGTGTGTGTGTGTGTGTGTGTGTGTGTGTGTGTGTTGCAAATGTTTAAGCTGTATCGTGAGTGAGTACAAACACCATGGTAAGATTATTCTTTTCCCAACAATAAGCCTGTGTAGGGAAAGTGGTCCGCTCTGTATATCTCAGGTCCCTGTGTTAGTCTTCAGCATTAAATATCCCAGTTTAATATTTGAACAAGTAATTCTATTTGTCTCTGCGCGATTACACAATTCAGCTGCACTAGAGGTGAAAACAAGTGATATGGGTTCATTATATCTGAACACTAACCCATCACTTTATGTTTAATCTCCATGGACACTAAGTGAATACACTGATATTAATCTGTTCATGCTGACTGCACTTCTGTCACGTCTCCATTTAGACACAGTTATAATATAAAATAGAAGCCCATCTGTCCAGCATCAAACACTTCCCATTATGAGGATTAGGGGCTGTTTGTCATCTCCACATGCTGACTTTTCTTTATTTCTTTTTGCACTTGACTGTTGTTTCCCTCATTCCTTGCTTACACGGATACATGGATCAGCCATAACATTACAACACCGGGTGTTGTGCAGGTTCCCCTTGTACCACCAGAGCATGACTCTGCAGGACCTCTGGGGGGCGCTGTGGTGTCTGGCACCAGGACTTTGACAAAGGATGCTTTGGGTGCTGGGGGTTGAGGGGGAGGGGCCTCTGTGGATCAGACTTCTTTGTCCGGTGCATCCCATGGGGCTCGATCGGATTGGGATCTGTGGAGTTTGGGGTCCGGGTCGGGGCCTTGGGCTCTGTGCCTTCTGGGCCCTGGGCGTGGTCGGCTGTGGTGTACTGAGTGTTCTGGTGCCTTTCTATGTTGATCAGCATTGACTTTTTTCAGTTGTTTGTGCTGCATTGGCGTTTCTGTGGGATCGGACTGGACGGACGGATCTTTGGTGCCCAGTGCTAAAGTGCTAATGTAATGCTGATCAGTGCTAATGTGCTAATGTAATGCTGAGCAGTGTATATTGTGTTTATTTTATTCTGTTTGGTCTTTATTTTGGTTTGGTTAAATGCTTAAATGCTTATCTCTTTATTTTTACACATTACTGTAATCTTCATAACATTTCATGACATTTGATTTCTCTGTATTTTTTAACACATATGATCAAACATAAACCTGACCAGACAAAAAAAAAATACAAAAACTGACACTAACTTTCTACACATATTTTACACACCTGTATCCAGATTACTCGTGGCCGCTGCCCCGTGTCTTCTGTCCCACGTGGATCTTCCTGGATGTGTTCTTCTGCACCGCCTCCATCATGCATCTGTGTGCCATTTCTCTGGACCGATACATCGGCATCCGCAGCCCGATCCAGCACAGCTGCACCAACTCCCCCTACAGGGCCATGACTAAGATCACTGCAGTTTGGACCATCTCCATGGGTGAGAACACACTTACTGAACATACTGTACATAGCATAGTGCAATATACAGTATCTGACATAACAGGTCGTGCCATTCTGGGCACCGTGAGCTCAGGCTCTCCAGATCATCACCCCGACTTTATTTAAAAACCATGAGATAAATATTATTGTTGCTTAATCATCTGCAGTGCTGAATAATCCTCCACTTTTATCTATTCTGCTGTTCTGTTTCACCTCCTCCTCCTCTTCCTCACTTCCTGTGCTCTCGTTCTTCCAGTCATCTCCCTGCCCATCCCTGTGATCAGCCTGCAGGATGAGCAGAAGTTCCTGGTGAACGGCAGTTGTGTTCTCACTGAACCGCGCTTCGTGCTGGTGGGTTCCTCTGTGGTGTTCTTTCTCCCCCTCGTTATCATGGTGGTGTGCTACTGCCTGACCATGCGGGTGCTGCAGCAGCATCTCGCCACCTTCTCTTCTGAGCAGAGGAACTGTGCTAACACCAAGAGCCTAACTCCATCTCCGCAGCCCAGCCTCCTGAGTGATGCCGCGTCAACTCGTTCTAATTCCGCAAGCAAAGGCGCGCTGCAGCACCTCAGCCCTCCGCTAAGGCCGCGTGACTGCGCAGGTCCACGGGGTCAGGGCAAACGCCGCATGGCGCAGGCCATCAAAAATGAGCGTAGGGCCTCTCAGGTCTTGGGTGTGGTCTTTTTTCTCTTCCTGGTCATGTGGTGCCCGTTTTTTGTCACTAACGTGTTGATCGCCACATGCCAGGATGCCTGCAGTAAATGCCTGCTCAGACTCATGGACATTTTTGTATGGGTGGGCTACGCTTCCTCCGGAGTCAACCCGCTCATCTACACCCTGTTTAACACGAACTACCGTCAAGCGTTCTCCCGCTACCTGCGCTGTCGCTATCACACACAGGCTAAATCTGTGCTCAGTAACTCGGCCTGTCAGGTTTACTCCGTTACACCCACCCCAGTGCTGTGTGAGAGGAGCGTCACGGACGCTAATGCTAACGCCTTTTTAGGCCGAGGTGCTGAAAGCGAGATGCTGAAAGAAGGTGTTAGCGATTTTGCTAGCTCCACCGATAACATCAGTAGAGTCTGATTGGTAGAATCAGTGATCGCGTTCCACTTCACCATGAAGACGGTCCTGATGCAGACGGCTGTCCTCTGAGGACTCGTGACTGCAGTCGCTCGATAGTTCAGGACTGGAGTTTCCTACAGTCTACCTGAGCCTCCAATAACCAACTGGACGCCATATGAACTTAAACACGTCTCCTGTTATACATCTGTTATATATAACTTCCAGCCTCCTAACACAGTATGAGTATCCACATGTTTGGAAAAACATTAACAGATCACAGTCGCTCCTGTGTATCTGCGGAGGATCTGACACCAAAAGTCTGTGTTCAGGTTCTCAGGTTGCTTTATGAAACAGCACAGCATATTGCATTTACACTACACACATCTCCCTGTGTACTTTTAATCACCTCTACATTACTTAGAAATGTCAAATATAATGTAAATGCTGTGTAAATATTCATACTGCTCAGGCCAGTGTTTCCCAAAGTGTGGGCCGCCCCCTTGTGGGCACATGATGTAATTTTTAAGAAATACATTAAAAAGTTTTTATGTCCAATTTTTTAAATTAGATTTTAAATTCCCACAAAATAATTCTGATGAAATATTTGAGTTTAAAAAACAACCAGAACTAATAAAACAAAGTCATGTGATTTAAACAATGTGATATTCCTCATTTATCTTCATTTATCAGAGCCGACATTATGATTAAAGCTTTGGATGAGACACAGATTCTCACATTACAAATGAAGCTGGAGCTTTGTTAAGTTTGGGAATGGCCGGTGTGGGCAGGAGTGACAGAATAAAGGTCTGAGATCTTTGAAAGCATTTCACGCTGCCTCGGCCTGTGAGCGATGGCTTCGACCCCTTTGGGAGTCGTTTACTTTCACAGTGCTGGAGAGTGACTGAGGAGACAGCAGGGTGAGACCACACGTCACGTCACTCATGTGGATTTAGTGCTCAAGGCAGTTTTATTATAATTTTCTTACAGAATACTTACATTCTGCAATTGTTCAAGTCCGCAGGTTCAGAATCCGCGGATCCGGAGAGCCGACTGTACGACAGACATCACTAACAGTCTCAGGAATCAGGACTCGTCTTCCCTCTGATTATAACACCGAATTGGATTCTGACTTCCCCGTGTGATCTGTTCTCACGCCGTCTCTCCTGATCAGCAGCGGCTCGTCGTGCCAGTCGTTCTGTAGCTTACGTTTTTATGCACCAGATTTTTCCACGATTCCTCTCAACTGAACACAACTGAATGTGATTTACGATTCCAGAACGTCTTTTCTGTCCCGTGATCATACACACTGTAGCCATGAGCCATGTTTTATCTGTAACTGCAATGCTGTGTAAGTTGCTGTCTGCATTCGAAGGTGAAGTTTTTGGTCTTTTCGAGTACAATTTTGTTAAACGTTTATCGGTTTCTGTCCACTGTTAGTTTAATTCCTAATGAACTTCTAATATTTTTGTATTGCAGAATGTTCCTGTATATTTTTTGTAGCTGCTTTATGATGGTCAGGGTTGTAGGGGTGTGGTCAGAGAGATATACACACCGGACTGAATGCCTGTCTGTCACTCAGCGTCACACACATTCGTATCCTCATTCACACCTTTTTAGCAAAACCAAGGTGTTTTATGTGAAGTGAGGGGAAGGTGGAGTAGCTGGACATTCCACACAGACACGGAGAGAAGAAGTGGAAGTGAACAGTAACTCAGGACTGAACCCCGGGGCCTGGAGCTACTGTACGAGGCGGTAACTCCGCCCACTGCACCACCACGCTGCCCCAGCTGTACGCTAGTGACTGAAAAAAGCTGCATAAATGCAATAAGCTCTAAGTGCTTTGTATAAACCCATTATTATATTGGACAAATTACCCAGACATACTGGGGCCAGAGTTCCCTGATACAATGACGGTTCCTCTCTAAAGGAACCGTGTACGAACACTTCATCCTGACCTGGTGTGCTGCCAGGGGCTCAGCTTTCAGCTCTACGACTCACAGGAAGGCACGCGATCTTACCCACGTTCACACGGGCATTTCCTCACCGCGTACTGAAAATCCTTCAGCTTCCTCCTGTACATTGTCTTATTCAAATGTTTTTGTTCAGTTGTGTAAAGAAGACAAAACACACTGGTGTGAGTAGAAGTCCCGCTGCTCTGTTAGTAATTCGTCTGACAAAGAAAATGACACAAGCAATAATAACTAGGTTTTTTAGTTGTGTGTAAAACCCCTTGAGTAACTGCTTAACCTATTAACTTCCTACACGTCTACAATTAAAACAACTGATCTGAAAAGGTTTTATATCTGAGGGAAGGATTTCTGAACAATTATATAACCATACTGAAGTGAACATCACCTCCATCCTCAACACATCAGGCTAGCTGGGCTAGCGCGCGCAGCAACATAGCGTACGCTGGCTGACTCTCTTAGCTACATGCTGTCGGGGTGGGAAGGTTCACTAGATGGCGCTCTATCACAGATCTCTTAGCTTTCACCTGCTCCGGCTTCCCAGAATCTGTCCCAGAAAACACAGCAGCATGTCCAACGTCCTTTTTATATGTCTTCTTTATGTTTTAAACAGAACTCCCACACCGGTGACTCAGGACCGCGTGCCAGTGACAGTAAACGTAGCATTTGATCCACCGCGGTGTGCTAGCAGGCTTCGGGCTGTGACACATGGTGTACACTCACAATCATCATTCACTTTAGTCTCCGACGTTCCAACGAAAAATATTCATTCTTTAGTTTTACTGGCTAGTCGGACACAACAGCAACTTTAATAATACACACGTGCTTATGGAACAATATGAAATGTTGTGACGTGTCAGAGGACGGCGAGCACGTCAAAAAGAGCTGCTAATGTTTTACTTTGTTTATTAACAACTCGCCAAAGTACAAAAAGTATATCTCTTGGCTCGTGCCACTCGTGGGAGACACACACCCTCAGGCACACGGCGGGGAGAGGGAAGAGCCGCTCGGGATGTGCAACCAAAATACTACAAACACTGCTTCATTCAACAGCAGATCAAAGACAATTCTCACATTTATGATCAAACTGAGGAAACACAACTGATCTCTGTACCCCAGTGTGTGTGTGTGTGTGTGTGTGTGTGTGCGTGTGTGTGTGTGTGTGCGTGTCATGGCTAGACACAACAGAAACACATCCAGATTCAATTCATGAAAAATAAGGTCTTTAAGGTTAATTTTTTTAGTCAAAGGTTAATCTAATGCAAGAATTTCCTCCAGAATTAATAACATTTTATCATATCTTATCTCATTCTTTTACTTTACTTAAATGTTTACAAAAAAACAACAGTACCGTGATTAATTACTCAGAGTATACTGTACAGCCTGGCCAAAAACACACTCCAAGATTTTATTCAGTCACCTTTATCATGCGCTTCCCTTCTCACCCTGACACGCCCATCACTCTGGAATAGACTCGGTCTGGACTCAGCAGGTCACATGACCTTTTTCCATCACTCCAAAGTCCAGTCTTTATGATCACCAACAAACTGAAGACTTTTTCTGTTGAGTTTCAATAACAAGTGGGTTTATTATAGACACACAGCTGTTTAGTCCCAGTCCTGTGACATCACACTGTGTGTGTGTGTGTGTGTGTGTGTGTGTGTCTGTAAAATGTATTTTTCAGATACACAGTATGATATTCAGTCAAATGCTTACACAACTGCATGTGACCTAAAATGAAGTGTTTCTCTACCAGAAATAAATTTCACATGCAAAAAAAAGAACAACATTCAAATGATCTTTTCCCCGACAGTTCAGCACTCAGCATTCTGTCCTTCCAGGTTTAAGTGTTAAAGGGTTCTCAACCCAGCTCCTGTAACTTAAAATCTCCTTAATGATTGTCTTTGCTTGACACAGACCAATAATCTGACTCTTCTGAATCGGCGAGTTTTAATGAGAACAACATTCACTCCAGTCGGTGTGTTTTCGGGCGCGGGCTGTTAATCGGTCATAGTTTTGAGCAAAGAGGTTAATTAATTCAGGAATGTGTGCAGTGTGAGACTTTGGCATGATTCTGTCTCCCACAAGATGTCTGAATGGAGCTGCTTTTCCATGTGAATGTGTCAGACTAAACCTTCTTCACCCCAGGTCTCTCATTCTGCTGGTGTACAGATGAGTTTCCTACGGAGCCCCTCTGGTGACATTTGGGGGGGTGGGGGGGGGGGGGGTGTATATACATTCCGTGGCCACGACTTACTAAGGTTTGGGGACTAAATACTGTAGAATAAAGCATTGCCATGAGATACTATGTTATGGCCACAACTTAATAACCTCATTACGTTTAGTCTCTTGTAAACTATGGACAAATGTAAATATATTTTGTTTATAACTGTTAGTGAATGATTAGCTTTATTTTTATTTACTCACTGACACACAGAACAACAATCATGCTGTGAATGATCTCATTACCACACGTTCTTAAGTTGCCGCCACAACATACTGTCTCATGGTCATGCATTACACTGTCTCGTTCTCACACCGTCTTCCCACTCGGCCAAAATACAGAAACACATATAATACAGAAAATGTGTGCGTGCCAAAGAAGCTCCATCTGAAGTTTATGTAACATGAAAGTGACCGATCTCACTTTCCTAAATATTTCAAGTTGCTAACTTTGTCGCCGTCACCCTTGGCTTGCTCATCAGGGACAATCTCATTATCTAGACACATTTTTCTTACACATATATACATTTCCATAAGTCTTCTTTTCATTTTCTTTTCATTTCTGTGAAGCTGCTTTGAGACAATGACCATTGTTAAAAGCGCTATAGAAATAAAATTGAATTGAGTTGAATTGAATTTAGCTGCTTTGGAGAGATGATTTTATATTTTACCCCAAAAACGGCCATCTTTATTATATCGTTCTACTGTCTCACTTCAAACAATAATCATTTAAAGTGAAAATTATTCATACTGTATGTCTTGATACTAAAATTGGTGTAAGCGTCTAGAAGTGTACGACCTGTAAAACTGTTGCTTAAATTAAAGTTTAATTAATTTTTTGTTCTGTCATCTGAAACAATTTAGCGCTTTAGAATAACACACGTGTTCAGGTTTATGTCTTTTTATGTGAAATCTAAACTTCACCTGAATAATAATTAAGATCATGGAAAGATTTGAATTCAGAAAAGTTACAGACACTAAAACATAAAAGGGCATGAAACTGTGTTTTAGCAAATGTGTTTCTTTTTATCTGATGAAATATAAGTGTGTATGAATATTTCTTGATAAAAACGAGGCCTGGATCAGGAGATAAGAAGCGTTAAGTTTGGTGAAGAATGACGTCATATGATCCTGTCTGAAAACTCACTTCCTCACTGCTCACACACTGTTTAACATGTTTTGGCGGAGAGGAAGTGACACGCTGTTTACCAGGTGAACACAACAACAACAACAATAATAATAACAAGACGGTTAAGCGCGGGAGTAACACGCGCTCTCATCCATTTTGCGCGTAAGCTCCGCGCGCGTGCCCGAGACGCTGGGTGGTGGTCGAGTGTGATGCGCATGCGCTGTGGCGTCTCTGCTGCGGTGCGCTTCGCTGCCAAGGAAACGCGCGCGCGTTCACGCGGAGGAGGCGCGCCCCCTCCATCTGACTCTCAGAACAGCCGCTCCTCATCCTCCTCATCCTCATCCTCCTCGGCCATGGCGCAGGTGTGTGTGTGTGTGTGTGTGTGCCGCGCGCCGCTCCGTGAGGGGATCTAAACCGAAAACCTGCAGCACCGGGAGGGAGCAGAGCTTCACCCCTACCGGTGAGTCCGAGGAGCTTTAATCCCAGAATTATACACATCGGTCAGCGCATCTCACACACACACACACACACACACAGCTGACAGCAGAATTATAAAGGATGTCGCCTTGATCTGCCCGAATCGAGTGTATTTAAATTGTAGATGTATGACGTCATAAGTCATATAATATAAATAATACCTGCTGTGTGTGTAAAGGTGCCTCTGAGAGTAGGACCCCAGCTCCCCTGGAGCGTACAGTAAAGTGAGTGACGTAATGACAATCAACACCAGTATAACATCATCATCATCATCATCATCATCACTACAAGCATGCATTAACTCTCAGCTCTACACCTACACCACTACACCACTCCTAAATGAACATCACTCTAATGTCTAATATTTAAATCATATGCACATAATATTCTATATATTGGATGTAAAGCTGCACAGTATATCTGTCTGGTTCTTGCTCGGTGTGAGATCCGCCTTAAAAACATTCATTCTAGATTAGAAGAGGATTAATCAGATCCCGAGTGCAAACCTCCTAAATGACACACTTTATGTAAATGGGGTGAGAAGGGAAGCGGCGGGATTCCCGGGGACCCCGAACACTTCCGGAGGAGCTGAAGAGTGAAGTTACGCGCTCGACGTCCAGGAGCGCTCTACAGCACGTCATCTTCTAGCTAGTTATTGATGTTAGCGTCAGCCTGCTAGTAATCACTCACCGCTTAAGGCGACATCGCAGTTAGCATGAGTCGAGTGTTTCTGGAGAACAGTGCGGTTCGTACTGTAGCTTCTGGTTTGACTCGTCTTCACTTCACGGACGTGAGCGTGAGGGAGGATCGTGATCGTCTGAGCAGCAGGGCGATGATCACATCCCGCCGGGAACCCTGCACGCTCCACATTTAACCTCATTTACACAAAATCTCTATTAGTTTCCAGGATTTAAATTTTTACTCCAATTTTACAACCTGTAAATGAGAATAATATGTTTGGACAAAAATGTTTGTTAATTAAAATATTTAATGCAACATTTCTAGAATTGAAATTTATATTCGAGTCTTTTCGCCAGCGTCCCGCTCCAGCGCCACAGGTCCGTCCCCTGCCCTTTATTCGCTGTCGATCGAGGCTACAGGTTTCAGCCTGCATGCGGTTCCGTGCTGCTCTTTTAACCGTGACGAACCTTTCTTAAAGGATTAATGAACTTAAATATTCATAAATAATAAAGCAGTTTCTCCTGTTGATAAATTCACGACTGCACAGACGCTGCGAACCGTCTAGCGTAGCGCTCATCAATAATTCACGGTAACACATTGAGAATTCGATCAGAGTACGGCTTAGAAATTCCCCCAGAGATCGCATCAGTCGGACGCGCGGTTAATGAAGAAGGAGAAGGAGAAAGCGCTCGATGTCCCGCGAGCCAGCTGGAGTCAGTCGCTCTGAGGTTCTTGACCTGAGCTCGTCGTTCTGCCATCACATCATACGGCCGTCACACGGAATCAGCAGACGGCAGCGACGTCCTCGCTGGGAGAGTTTTTATTTGAGTGTGGTGTAGAAAATAGGAGAAAATCATTGCTTTCAGAGACACTTCTGTCTCCAAACAGAACAGCTGCACGGCTCGGTCCTTCCATCTTCTGTAGATTTCTTGCTTCCTGCTTTGTGCTGCTGAGACGATCGGTCCCGTCCCCTCAGCGTGGGCTCCTTCATGTGACGGAGGTGTTAATAACCTGGATTAGAGAAGGTTTAGATTATCTAGATTATTTTGGTTAGTTTTGTGTTTCTGCTCCAGCGTTCTGTAGGAAACCAGTTGGAACAGAATGAAAGAAGAGTTAATAAGGTTCTTATGTGTAACACAACACTGTGATAACGCTGCAGTTAACCGGGAACGTGCGTTCGTGTGTGTAACATTTTCAGAGCTTCCTTCTGGCTCACACAGGAATTCATTGTTTGCCGAATTACAGAAAAACACGACTTTCCAAAACCACATTTTAATTGTGGAACGGCTTAGAGAGATTTTTTTTGTGTTCGATGAAACTAGAATGAGTTTGTTTTTGTTTCTCATTTCAATTTTGTTCCCTGTAACATTTGAAATCGGAAAATTCTAAATTGTGAATTAAATCGGATGTTTGAACCCGATTCCACCGAGCGTTCCTGCACATGATCTTTCTCTGTTTGATGAACACGCGCCCTCTCACACAGTATCTACAGATATAATAATAGGTCATTTTATATCCATTATTTAAATCATTTAATTAGCATTTCTGATGCGTCGCTAGTATTAGCCATCGGTTCGGTGAGTTAGTGCTATGCAGCGCTATGCTAAAGCACATGCTAATATGTCAGTCAGCTTCCATTCTTCTTACAGTAAGTCTCGGGGGAAATCTCCTGAACAGAGCTGCTTTTAATAAAATCGTGTTCTCATGAAGAATAGCGTTCTGTCAGGACTGAGAGAGGCTCTTTGGCAGCGTGTCGTGGGTCAGCGCTCAACGGAGTTTTAAATAGCCATGAGAGTCGCCCGCGTGAGAGACAATTGCATGAGGGTCACCCGCGTGAGAGTCGCCCGCGTGAGAGTAAACTGCATGAGGGTCACCCGCGTCAGAGTCACCCGCGTGAGAGTCACCCGCGTGACAGCCGCGGAGCTCGTTCAGTTTTGTTGGTGATTATTTTTTACTTGAACTCAGCACTTCTTCCACTGAAGGGAAAGGCCGTTACTCAGATTCCAGCAGGAAGGACACGGTGCTGCTGAGACCAGGACCTTCATCTGAGTTCCAGAGCCCAGGACCGACGAGGGATTAAATAAACGCGCCCCTCTTTTGTACACAGAGCTTACACATCTTTACACAGTTGTAGCTGAAACATCGCCAAGAAGCTCACTCGCTGTCTGTCTCTCTCACTCCGTCTCTCTGTCCCTGCCTTTCTCTCTCCGTCTCTCTCTCTGTCTCTGTCTCTCTCTGTGATACTGATCATGATATTTAAAATTTTTAAATGTTTGGTTCTTTTAGTAACTAATAATAACTCCAGGTAGATCCTGTGATTTTAACATTTTGTACTTAGTTGTTTAAATTGATAAAGATTCACAAGATTTCATTTATTTATGAAATGTCTCTCAGAGCCGTCTCTAAACATCAAGTCAAGTCAAGTCAATTTTATTTATATAGCGCTTTTAACAATTGACATTGTCGCAAAGCAGCTTTACACAATAAAAAGAAGTAAGTTTTTATGCAATGTATATGAATCAAAATGACAAGATTGTCCCCGATGAGCAAGCCGAGGGCGACGGTGGCAAGGAAAAACTCCCTGAGATGGTAATAGGAAGAAACCTTGAGAGGAACCAGACTCAACAGGGAACCCATCCTCATCTGGGTGATAACGGATAGCAGGAATTGCTCAGCATAATAATGTGCAAGACTGGAAGTTCAGTGTAACAAGAGATGTTTTAAAATTAAAAGGAGTCCAGTTTGTTCCCGGAGGCTCAGGTAGACTGTAGGGGATTCCGGTCCTGAGTATCGAACAACTGAAGTCACAGGTCCCCAGAGCATCACTCGATGACAGGAGAGTCTTCATGGAAACCATCCCCAGCCACCATACGAATCCAGGCAGACCACACGGGGCATCCATGCGACGAGATCTCCAACCAGAAGCAGGACTCCAGGATGGGTTAGACGGCTCCAGAGGGCAGAGGGGTCTGGATCACTGGCAACTCAGGAGTGACATGTATAGCTCGACAGAGAGACAGAGAGAGGGAAAGAAGAGAGGGAGAGAGAGAGAGAAGAGAGCAGAAAAGGAGAGAACAGAAAATAAGGAGAGATGGCAGTTAGGTATGGTCACAGTCAGCATGTATAGGTGAATGTATATTTAGTGCAAAGTGCAAGCAGAGACTCCGGCAGGACTAACTATAACAGCATAACTAAAAGGGAGAGCCAGAAGGAAACACAAACATGAGGGCTCCCTGAGATGTAAAGCAACCAATCACCTCACCGTCAACAAACCTGAGTGAACAATGAGAGTGGGGAGGACAGCATCTAAACATACCAGTTCACCAGAATACTCTACGTCTATGAGTCCCCCAGATCTGCTCCTTTACCTAAGGTTAATCTATTTACAAAAATGCTTGGCTAAATAAATAGGTTTTTAGCCTAGACTTAAACACTGAGACTGTGTCTGAGTCCCGAACATTAATAGGAAGACTATTCCATAACTTTGGGGCTTTGTAAGAAAAAGCTCCGCCCCCTGCTGTAGTTTTAATAATACGTGGTACTGACAGGCAGCCTGCATTCTTTGATCGAAGTAGGCGTGGCGGATCGTAAGACACTAACAGTTCACTCAAATACTGTGGCGCGAGACCATTTAGTGCTTTAAATGTCAAAAGTAGTATCTTAAAATCGATGCGAAATTTCACAGGGAGCCAATGCAGTGTAGATAAGATAGGGGTGATGTGCTCGTATCTTCTGGTTTTAGTGAGGACTCTCGCTGCTGCATTCTGTACTAACTGAAGCTTGTTTATACACCTAATTGAACAACCAGACAGTAAGGCGTTACAATAGTCCAACCTAGAGGTGATAAAAGCATGAACTAGTTTTTCTGCATCATTTAGTGACAATATGTTTCTTATCTTGGCAATATTTCTAAGGTGAAAGAAAGCTATCCTGGTGATATTATCTACATGAGCTTCAAACGAAAGGCTGGAATCTATAATCACACCGAGGTCTTTTACTGTTGCACTTGATGGAACAGAAAGGCCATCTAAAGTTACAGTGTGATCAGAAAGCTTAGTTCTAGCTACTTGTGGTCCTATGACCAGAACTTCTGTCTTATCAGGATTAAGCAGAAGAAAATTAATTAACATCCAATCTCGTATATCCTGCACACACTGCTCGATTTTAGCAAACTGGTTTTTCTCATCTGGTTTTGCTGAGACATATAATTGTGTGTCATCAGCATAACAATGAAAACTAATACCATGTTTACGAATTATGTTGCCCAGAGGAAGCATGTAAAGGGAAAAAAGCAGTGGGCCTAAAACTGAGCCCTGTGGAACACCAAACTCCACTTGAGAACATGAGGAATGGTTAC
This sequence comes from Clarias fuscus, assembly GCA_030347435.1. NCBI lineage: Eukaryota > Metazoa > Chordata > Actinopteri > Siluriformes > Clariidae > Clarias > Clarias fuscus. The sequence goes on along the minus strand of CM059230.1, from coordinate 220,597 downwards.
CATCTAAATCTACAAACTGATAACGATCAGTCAAATAGGATCTGAGCCACAAGAGGGCAGTTCCCTTAATTCCTACTACCTTTTCTAATCTGTGAAGGAGAATACTATGATCAATGGTGTCAAAAGCTGCACTGAGGTCCAGTAACACAAGTATAGTGACGCAACCCTGATCAGAGGCCCATAGGAGGTCGTTTACTACTTTAACAAGTGCTGTCTCTGTGCTGTGATGAGGCCTAAATCCTGACTGATACAGTTCATTTATGCTATTTCTGTGTAGATGTGAACATAGCTGCTGTGATACTACCTTTTCCAAAATCTTGGAGATAAAGGGAAGGTTTGATATCGGCCTGTAATTAGAAAGCAGACAGGGGTCAAGGTCAGGTTTCTTGATTAGCGGTTTAATAACGGCTAATTTAAAGGATTTGGGGACATACCCACTACTGAGTGAACAGTTAATTACTTTCAACAGGGGTTCTATTATTGCTGGTACTATCTGTTTGAGAAAATGTGTCGGTATAGGATCTAATATACAGGTTGACGATTTTGAAGAAGAGATGAGTGAAATTAGTTCCCTCGCTTCAAGGGGAGTAAAGTGTTCTAAGTTCTGATGTGATGTGGTTAGATCATCTGAATTATTTAAATTGTCTGTTTTCAAAGCCTGAATTTTTTGCCTAATATTTATGATTTTATTATTGAAAAAGTTCATGAAATCCTCACTACTGCATGATGATGTTGTGGAGATTTCTGCAGTGGTCTTGTTTTTAGTTAAGTTAGCTACGGTATTAAATAAAAATCTCGGGTTGTTTTTGTTATTTTCTATAAGAGTGGAGAGATACGTTGATCTAGCATCACTGAGAGCTTTTTTATAGTTCAGGATGCTCTCCTTCCAAGCTATTTTGAATACTATCAATTTAGTTTGGCGCCATTTACGTTCGGATTTTCGAGTGGTTTGTTTTAAAGCACGTGTGTGGTCATTATACCAAGGAGCGAGTTTCTTATCTCTAATCATTTTCCTTTTAACTGGAGCTACATTATCTAAGCTATAACGAAGTGCTGACTCTAGATATTCATTCGCCTGTTCGAGTTCTGTGAAGTCAGATGGCGATCCAATCAAAGTTGATAATTCTGGAAGATTATTGATAAAGCTCTGTGCGGTATTTGATGTAAATGTACGTTTAAGGTGGAAGCGCGGTGCTGTGCTGCATACATTATTACTATGACACGCTTTAATCGAGACAAGGTAGTGATCTGAGATAACTTCAGACTGTGGAATTGTGATTATATTTCCTATACTTAATCCGAAGGATAATATTAAATCTAAAGTGTGACCTGCTTTATGAGTGGGTCCTACTACACACTGATTTACTCCTACTGAGTCCAGCATGGACAAGAATGCTGTTCTCAGAGGGTCTTCTGGATTCTCAAAATGAATATTAAAGTCTCCAGCAATTAACGCTTTGTCTACAGAAACAACAAGGTTTGAGAGGAAATCTGCAAATTCCCAGAGAAACTCCGAGTACGGCCCTGGGGGTCTGTAAATGATGATTAGCGGGATCGACTGAGCTGACTTTATGTTACTATAGAGAACTTCAAATGCATTAGATTTAAAACTGTGTTTTTGTACGAGAGACAGATTATGGTTATAAATAACTGCGACTCCTCCTCCTCTACCAGTTAGCCGAGGCTGGTGTATGTAGCTGTATCCAGGAGGACTAGCTGCATTTAGAGCTACATACTCGTCCTGTTTAATCCAGGTTTCTGTTAAACATAAGATATCAAACTCCTGATCTGTGATAATTTCATTAACAATAACTGCTTTAGATGCGAGAGATCTAATATTTAACAGTCCTAGCTTCAGATCAGAGTTGCCGGCTGCGCATTCAGTGTGATCTGAGTTTGTGGTACCTATGTTAATTAAATTACTAAAACAGACTTTGTGAGTCTTTCTAAATTTATGTTTAGCTCGGGGAACAGACACAGTCTCAATATGATGGACCCTGAGTGACGACTCTCTGCAGCTAGCAGACGGTTGGTTTAGCCTGTCTGTCTGCTCCCTGGCCTGGGCTCTGGATTGTCACCGATTAACTAGGCCTCTTCTGAGACTATGTGCTATACTGCAAGAAATGAGAGCAGCACCTTCCCGAGTGGGATGGACGCCGTTCCGCCCTAACAGGCCAGTTTTGCCCTCAAAGGTCCTCCAATTGTCTATGAAGCCCACGTTGTTTTCGGAGCACCACCTGGACATCCAGCGGTTCAGCGACCATAACCTGCTGTAAGCTATGTCGCCACGTCTCATTGGGATGGGACCAGAGCAAACTACTTCATCGGACATCGCCTTCGCTATTTTAAACACCTCTGTAAAGTTACTCTTGCTAACCTCTGACTGACGAAGGCGTATATCGTTAGCTCCAGCATGTACCACTATCTTAGAGAACCTATGCTGACCTAGAGCCCTAAGATTACCTGCTATGTCCGGTGCTCTGGCTCCCGGGATACACCTGACCACTGCCGCTGGCGCCCCTAAAGGCCTGGCTAATTTCACATGTCTCAGTATAGAGTCTCCAGATTTTAAACATCTGATCAGTTCACACACTGTAAGTACACGTTATTGGGAGGCGGAGTCAGTTCACTCAGGTCTGGAAGGAGATCCAAACTATCACCATCAGCTGAGAGGAAACTGTTTCAGGTGGTCAGGAACAACCCAGGAACCACCGTGGAACAAACAGGCCTGCCGGGAACTGGAAGCTGCTGGCACACCAGTGTCTCTGTCTCCAGTCAAACCAGTTTTACATACACCCCAGAAAAACCCCTTTGGAGGAAAGTTCTGATTAGAAGTGTGTATGTGTATACAGTATATAAATATATACGGAGCAGAGCTGGTGTGGAGCCGATAGAGCGAGATGAGTTGGAGCTTTTAGAGACTCGACCCTATTGCACATGAGAATAATATGTTTTGACAAAAATGTTCGTTAATTTATATAATTATTGCAACATTTCTAGAATTGGAATTTATATTCGAGTCTTTTCGCCAGCGTCCCGCTCCAGCGCCACAGGTCCGTCCCCTCCCCTTTATTCGCTGTCGATCGAGGCTACAGGTTTCAGCCTGCATGCGGGTCCGTGCTGCTCTTTTAACCGTTTTTAGTGTGCTTAAGGTTCGTGTCCAGAAACACACAGGGTTTTTAGGGCCCAAACACTACAGGTGCGCAGGACCCTCTTTATTTTCTAAGGATGATTTTTTTTCCACCCTTTTGGACTTTTCGGGGGTCTTAACATGCTCAAAAACTCATGAGACTCGACAGACAGGTTGGAATCTGCTGCCATCAGGATGCCTGAGAGTCTCCTGGCCCGGGGCCCCCAGGGGCCCCCACACGAGATTTTGCCACCTAGCTCATACACACTTTCACCTAGGCACACGAAACCCGGCACACATTTAGAGCTCATCGAGCCGAACAACTTTCGCGCTGCATGTCCTGGGCTCAACTCAACAGGAGGCCGGTTATTTTGGGTCGTTCGCAAAAACGCACCTGGTTGATTTTAATATACTCCTCCTAGGGAATTTATACAATTACGATCGTCTCCGTCTCTGGTGTTTAATCGCACCGTGTGATGTCACTAAATTTGATTTCATTTTAAGAAGATTTTAAACCATGTTAACTTTATACTATTATCACAGTTTTATTACACATATTATTACAGTTTAGGTTTAAACAGTTTATAAGTTAAAGGTGTGGAAACTGAATCTGATCTGTGACTCAGTCCGGGTTTGACACAGACTTCCACTTCACCCCCCATATTTCAGTAGGAGTCGACCGTGTGACAGGGTCACGACCTCGAGTCCAGATAGAAATGAGTCGTCTGGGTCATGCGGTAGCTCCTCCTCCCCGAGCGGATGACGGATGGATCCAGACGCTGACGGAGACACACAGCTTAGGTTACAGTCCATCTAGCGAAGACGCCCAGTGTGTGTTTTTGGGACGTGGGGAGGAAGCTGGAGAACCCCGAGTAAACCCGGGCAGATACAGCAGGAGTGTGTGAAAGTACACAGAGTTCTGAACGTGTGTAACGTCACGCGTCTTGCATGCGTTCAGGATCGGTGATGTTTGACAGGAACTCGCTGTGCAGAAGTAAAAGCCCCTCTAATCTGGTGAGTCACTTTAATCACGGCTCTTTTATACACTGCGGATTACTATTATAGTGCTGCGCAGTAGATATTTAACCTGACCTTCAGCGTCCTGGCTTTCTGCACCGATGAAACTTTCACGCACAGATGCTTCAAATCTACTCACTAGGAGGCGCTCTACCTGGTGTTTACATCAGGACGTCTCTCTCACTGTACAGGGGACGGTCTAATCTGCGCTCTTACACTGAAGCTAATTACCGCCGCACCGCGTGAAATATCAGAAAGATCCAGAATAAGTGAAGAGTCGCCACTGGATCATTACTGCAGTGATTAATGTGATTAAACTCCAACTGATGCAGTGAGGAGCTTCTCATCTCTCACACAACCACGGCAGAAGACACATCCTGTGGGCGGGGCAGAGATGGTACTCAAATCAAATCGATGCCAAATCATTGTCCTGCATCAAGCAAAGAAAACAACTAAGGAGATGATAAGGGAAGTTACTGGAACTGGGTTCAGGACGTTATAAACCCTGTAAGGATCGTCAAGAACTTTAGACAGAAAAAATATGAACGGAGACTTAAACACTTTAAACACTCGGTACAGGTTGCTTCAGTCGCTCAGGTCGTCACATGAAGTCACATGACCACCTGAATGTACTGAATCACCAGCACATCACACCTGTGGAGGGTTTCTGCTTCCCTGATGATGACGATGTCAGGATTCATCGTGCTCAAATTGTGGGAAAGGGGTGCAGGGGGGCGGCACAGGGGTGTGGCACGGGGGGGTGTGGCACAGGGGGTGTGGCACAGGGGTGTGGGGGTTAGCACTGTTGCCTTGCACCTCCAGGGTCGAGGGTTCGGATCCCGTCTGGGTCTGTGTGTGTGGATTTGCGTGTTCCCCCTGTGCTTGGTGGGTTTCCTCCCACAGACCAAAGACACACATGTTAGACTCGATACTGTTCCCAGTTTGTGTGAGTGTGTTGTGTATTGACTGTGGTTCAGACAACATGATTTATTTGGGATTTTATAGTAAAACAGTGAAAGTAGGACTTTTTATATTGATCTTCGATGCTTCCTTTAGTGAAATGCAGATCCTCCTTCTGTGGGTTAGCTTTCTGTTTAGTGTGTGTGTGTGTGTGTGTGTGTGTGAGAGAGAGAGAGAGAGAGAGAACGCAGTTCACGCTGCTGTATCAGAGAGCACTGGAGCAGAAGGGAAGACCCCCGGCTGGTTACCATGGCGATGGCCTCCGAGTCCAGGGCGGTTAGAATGGACACACACACACACACACACACACACACACACACACACACACACTCAGTATTCCATTCTGAACATCCTCTTGTGAATCAGTCGTGGTTTCCATGGTGACGAGGTCAATAAACATTAGGAATAGCCTCACTTGTGAGTGTGTGTGTGTGTGTGTGTGTGTGTGTGTGTGTGTGTGTGTGTGTGTGTGTGAAATAAACCTGTGGGAATGTTAGCTTTGTCTCGGCTCATTTTCACCAGAGGATATTAAACTCTGGTCCAGAGCAGTGTGTAGGCCTGCAGGTGAAAAGCATCATGGGAAACGACTTTACAGACTCTTTAAAGTGTGTGTGTGTGTGTGTGTGTGTGTGTGTGTGGAGGTTCGGCGAGAACATTAGCAAAAGAATTTTGGTTTTAAGTTAAGTAGAAGGTCTCTCACATTCCTGTTTCAAACTCATAAAACACAAAGGAAAGTGTGTGTGTGTGTGTGTGTGTGTGTGTGTGTGTGTCATGCTGAAACACTGTGAACAGAACAGACAGATAAAGTCTCTTATTGATGATTTAATCTTTATGAATAATCCTCTGTGGAATCTGTGTGCGGTGACGTGCAGAGAGACGTCTGTTAACAGGAAGCTTTGGTTGCTAAGCAACAACCCAGACAACACTGGGGCATTCAGATAGAACTTTATTCTTGTGATGCGCTCACAGGTGTGTGTGTGTGTGTGTGTGTGTGTGTGTGTGTGTGTGTGTGTGTGTGTGTGTGTGTGTGTGTGTGTGTGACGCCTAAACTCTCGGGAACTATTAGCTTAATGTACACACACACACACACACACACACACACACACACACACACACACACACAGAGCAAATCTGTAGGCAAGTAAAGATATTATGTATAAAAGAAAGTTTTTATTTTCCTCATTATGAGATCCTTCTATAACTACGATTATTTCTAGACGTGCAGCGCTGTGAAAAAGTATTTGCCCCTTCCTCATTTTTCTTGCACATTTGCACATTTGTCACACATGAATGAATAAGTTTTAATATTACACAAAGATAAATACAAAATGCATGTGCGCTGGGTTAAGTTTTACTTGCCACACCCACACCCAGGCCTGATGAATCCAGAAGTCACTTAAACTGAACCTGTCTGACCAAGTGGAGCACGCTCAAAAAAGAAACCACATTAGGTCGATTCGTACAGATTTCTTCCCATAAAAAAAATAATAAATAGCTTTTTTGCACAATATTTATTAACTGTTATTTGCACGAGAATGTATATAAATATATAAATGTGTATATATACAGGGTGGGCCATTTATATGGATACACCTTAATAAATTGGGAAACGCCCTGTTTGTGGCACATTAGTATATGTGAGGGGGCAAACTTTTCAAGATGGGTGGTGACCATGGTGGCCATTTGGAAGTCGGCCATCTTGGATCCAACTTTTGTTTTTTCAATAGGAAGAGGGTCATGTGACACATCAAACGTATTGGGAATTTCACAAGAAAAACAATGGTGTGCTTGGTTTTAACGTAACTTTATTCTTTCATGAGTTATTTACAAGTTTCTCTTTGTTCACAGCCATTGACATGTCGAAGAGGTTAACACGTGATGAGCGGATCGAAATTGTGTTGATGTCTGGTTGATATAATTCGGTGGTTAATATCACCAACCATTCCCATTTTATTAAGGTGTATCCATATAAATGGCCCACCCTGTATATATATATAATTTTCTATCTTCGCTGTCACCTTAACAAGATCTTTTCATCTTTTATCTAATGGACAAGTTATATGTTTATATATATTTATTTATGATATATTTATATATATTTATTTATGATATATTTATATATATTTATCTGATATATTTATATATATTTATCTGATATATTCATATATATTTATTTATGATATATTTATATATATTTATTTATGATATATTTATATATTGTTTTATCTGATATATTTATATATATTTATTTATGATATATTTATATATATTTATCTGATATATTCATATATATTTATCTGATATATTTATATATATTTATTTATGATATATTTATATATATTTATTTATGATATATTTATATATATTTATCTGATATATTCATATATATTTATCTGATATATTTATATATATTTATTTATGATATATTTATATATATTTATTAATTATATATTTATATATTTTTTATCTGATATATTTATATATATTTATTTATGATATATTTATATATATTTATCTGATATATTCATATATATTTATCTGATATATTTATATATATTTATTTATGATATATTTATATATATTTATTTATGACATATTTATATATTTTTTATCTGATATATTTATATATATTTATTTATGATATATTTATATATATTTATCTGATATATTTATATATATTTATTTATGATATGTTTATATATATTTAGTTCTGATATATTTATATATATTTATCTGATATTTATATATATTTATTTATGATATATTTATATATATTTATCTGATATATTTATATATATTTATTTATGATATATTTATATATATTTATCTGATATATCTATATATATTTATTTATGATATATTTATATATTTTTATCTGATATATTTATATATATTTATTTATGATATATTTATATATATTTATCTGATATATTTATATATATTTATTTATGATATATTTATATATATTTATCTGATATATTTATATATATTTATTTATGATATATTTATATATATTCATCTGATATATTCATATATATATTTATCTGATATATTTATATATATTTATTTATGATATATTTATATATGATATATTTATATATATTGGTTTATGATATATTTATATGTATTTATTCATGATATATTTATATATATTTATCTGATATATATATATATATATATATATATATATTAATGATCTATTTATATATATTTATTTATGATATGTTTATATATATTTAGTTTTGATATATTTATATATATTTATCTAATATTTATATATATTTATTTATGATATATTTATCTGATATATTTATATATATTTATATATATTTATTTATGATATATCTATATATATTTATCTGATATATCTATATATATTTATTTATGATATTTATATATATTTATCTGATATATTTATATATATTTATTTATGATATATCTATATATATTTATCTGATATATCTATATATATTTATTTCTGATATATTTATATATATTTATCTGATATATCTATCTATATTTATTTATGATATATTTATATATATTTATCTGATATATTTATATATATTTATTTATGATATATCTATATATATTTATTTCTGATATATTTATATATATTTATCTGATATATCTATATATATTTATTTATGATATATTTATATATATTTATCTGATATATCTATCTATATTTATTTCTGATATATTTATATATATTTATCTGATATATTTATATATATTTATTTATGATATATTTATATATATTTATCTGATATATCTATATATATGTATTTCTGATATATTTATATATATTTATTTGATAAATTTATATATATTTATTTATGATATATTTATATATATATTTGTTTATGATATATTAATATATAAATGTGTCGTGTTTGTTGCTGTTTATGTTGTCTTCTGCATAGTGCTTAGATATTTGTGTCAAGGTGTTAATTTGTTTTGTCTTCTAGTCAGCTAATTAGGTGTCTTAGTTAGCTAGTTCCCCCGTCCTTGGTGGGTTTCCTCCGGGGACTCCGGTTTCCTCCCACAGTCCAAGACATGGCGCATCAGGCTGATTGGGGTTCCCAAAATTGCCTGCAGTGTGTGTATGAGAGAGTGTTTGTATGAGTGAGTGTGTGTGTGTGTGTGAGTGAGTGTGTATGTGTGTGTGTGTGTGTGCCCTGTGATGGATTGGCACCCTATCACCCACCCCTGTTAGCTAATTAGTCTTGTTAATTGATGTTGTTAATTGATGTTAATTGAAGTTGTAGGTGTGGAGCACCTCGGTCCTGTAGGAACGCCGTCTCGTGTCTCTGTGTACTGAACTCTATCTGAGTTTAAAGTCACAATAACAGCCGACTTGGCTCGACTACATCAAATCATCATTCTCTATTTACTCAGGTTATCTGTGCGGAATATTAAATGTATTTGATGATCTGAATAATTAACTGTGACAAATATAAAAAAATAAAATAATTAGGGAGGGGACAAATACTTTTTCACTGCACTGTATGTTAATATTAAAATGCTCTTAATCATTTGGTTGATAATTTCACCAAAGAAAATGTATGAAATAAATTAAATTTGGAGAAAAAAATATATATTAAAGATAAAATAAATAAATATATATAAAATGTGTTTTTAAAATATTTTTTCATTTGTTTAAAAAAACAATAAAGAAAGGACATACGAGAAAAGAACCAGCAGGGAAGTGCTGCATGAACACACACACACACACACACACACACACACACACACACACATAGCAGAACATGAATCTTGAGCTTTGGTGTCCTGATCTTGACCTTGGATGCCCTCAGTCCTGGTCAGATCTTTGAGGACGATCCTGGTGGAGCTCTGGTTGTGATTTCTGCTCAGACTGGAGTGAAACGATGCAGAGACACACACACCCCTGTTTATTAATATTGGAACAGCGTTAGTGACACACAGAGGAAGATGACGCGGTGTTAAAGACATTAGAACGTTGTCCTGATGTCACATCGCGGCCGCGCGGCTCGGGACCGGGAGGGAGAACCGTCTCTGCCCGAGTGGAGCAGTGAGAACCGGTTACCATGACAACCCTCGCGGCAGGAGGCGGCGCTGCCATGGTAACCGGATCGGACCTGTGGAGGAGGGTTTTTTTACAAAATGGCACACTTCACACACGCACACACACACACACACACACACACACACACTCACTTCTGTTTAACTCAAAATCAGCAGCACTGAGAGAAAGGGTTTAAATCTTTATAAACATTTATCGGTGTGTGTGTGTGTGTGTGTGTGTGTGTGTGTGTGTGATCGGAGAAGCCATGCCGCTGGTGAAGAGGAGCATCGAGCCCAGGCACCTGTGTCGAGGAGCGCTGCCTGAAGGAGTGACCAGTGAGCTGGAGTGTGTGACCAACAGCACGCTCGCCGCCATCATCAAACAGCTGGGGGGGCTCAGTAAGCATCGCCTCACACACAGACACACACACACACACACAAAACACACACACACACACAGAGCTTATACTCAGAGCTAACATGTGCAGGTCAACGAGGGTTAAACACACACACACACACACACACACACACACACAGAAGAAGTCCGGCCGGTGTGTTAAAGGGGAGGCTGCAGACTTCAAACTGTGTGTTTGTGTTTTCGTGTGTCATCGTTACTTTTATAAAGAGTAATTTTACCAGTAACAGAACATAGGAATGATGTCGCAAAAATGTAGAACTCTCAAAATGATCACATTATTAATTAATTAATTAATATTATTATTATTTTGGTCACAGAAACAACTGAACACAAAAATAAAAACACATGATCATGTGTATCTGTACTAGTTCGTTGCCTCATGTGTGTATTAAAATTAAATAAAATTCAGTTCATCATATTTTCTTAGGCTGTGCTAAAAACAGGAGACGTCACTCTACTACTGCATCCTGAGAGCCGTATATGACCACGATAAACCACACGAAACTGATCTCTAACCTTCCATTCAGGTGACTTGATTGTGGTGAGGAACACGTTCCTGAGAGAGAAACCATAAGAGGAACCAGACACCTCGGGGAGATCATCCTCAGCTGAGAGATCCCAGATAGTGAGATTATGGAACTGTGTGCTGGGTCAGGAGGAGGAGGAGGAGGAGGAAGAGAGGATGAGAGGAGGAGGGGATGAGGATGAGGAGGAGGAGAGGATGAGGATGAGGATGATGAGTAATATTACAGCTGTAGAGTCGGGAGGTGTTTACAGACAGACGGTCAGTTCAGTTACACTCAGCAGTTTCTGCACTAATGTAGAGTGAAAACAGAACAGCGTGTGTACAGTAAAGACGTTATTGTTATTAATCAGTCGTGTAACGTCCGACACCGTGGACCTGAAGTGATCGGACACGTCTGAGAACAGACTGGTGCAGCAGGAGGGTCCACTGATTCCTCAACATCATCACCATCTACATTAATTATTAGTGAATTCATTAGTTAGATTATTAATAAAATTAGCTAACATGAAAAATCTGTAAATGTAAACAGGTCTGCTGTAAAAACATCATAATATAATATAATTAGAGTTTACTGTACACGGCCTGCGGGTGTTTCTGAGGAGTCCATTAGTGTGACAAGCTGACGTCATGCTTAATATATCATTTACACTTACTGTGTGTGTGTGTGTGTGTGTGTGTGTGTGTGTGTGCAGGTAGACATGCTGAAGACATCTTCGGAGAGCTTTTCAATGAAGCTAACAGTTTCTACATGCGGATGAACAGCCTGCAGGAGAAAGTGGATCTACTGGCAGTCAAGGTCACACAACTGGACTCCACTGTTGAGGAGGGTAAGAGACGGACAGACGGACGGGCGGACGGACAGACAGATTTAATATTTAAATATATATCTACAGTAAATTAATAATTGAGTGTGTGTATGCAGTCACGCTTGAGTTTCAGTAACAGGATGAATGTGCATAAGACTATTATTACATTAATTAAATTTTACAATTCTCCTTTAATTTTGTAATTGAGATACAAAAAGTGAGACAGGGTTAGCACTGTGGCCTCCAGGGTCGAGGGATCAATTCCCACCTCTGAGTGTGTGTGTGTGTGTGTGTGTGTGTGTGTGTGTGCGTGTCTTTGCCGTACTTGGTGGGTTTCCTCCTGGTACTCCAGTTTCCTCCCACAGTCCAAAGACCTTCAGATTGGGATAATTGGTGTTCCTAAAATCATGTGTGAATGAGTGTGTGTTTGTGAGCCCGAGTGCCCTGGGATAGGCTCCGCCCCCTACGACCCTGTACAGGATGGAGCGCTATAGAGAGCTATGAGAATCTGTGTCATTAATTACAGTTAAGATGAGATTCAGCCTGAGTTCAGGTGAGACACTCGTGTCCTGCAGCAGGATTTCAGTGTTTGTTCCTGCTTGTGTTCCTCAGTCTCCCTGCAGGACATCAACATGAGGAAGGCCTTCAAGAGCTCCACCATCCAGGACCAGCAGGTGGTCTCCAGAAACTCCATCCTGAACTCGGTGATGGAGATGTACCAGCGCTGTGACAAGCCGCCTCCCCTTAACATCCTCACTCCATACAGGTGTGTGTGTATGTGTGTGTGTGTGTGTCAGCATCTCTGTTCCACACACTTCCCTCCTTTGAAGGTCTCCTTCTGGACTGACCATCCTCACCTGACCTACAGAAGGTTCTGGAATTATCTGTGTACCTGTACAGTGTAAAGTGCATTCACACGAACGATCACATGCGCGTTCCATTCAAACTAAATATTTTATGATCAGAATGATTATTATTATTATTATTGTTATTATTAGTGTTATTAGTGTTATCATGATATGATTATGTTTATTTCTAACTCCGCTCCTCCATTCATATAAACCCAGTGCTGAAGCTCCGCCCACTTTCTGAAGTACTGTGGAAGCCCATCAGATGTCTGAGTTGTGTCCGTTAGCCGTTATCGTCACGCTAAAGTACGCTAAATGTTTGTGTAACCCGGAGCTTCACTGCGTTACAGAGACGACAAGAAGGACGGCCTGAAGTTTTATACGGATCCCTCGTACTTCTTTAACCTCTGGAAGGAGAAGATGCTGCAGGCCACCGAGAACAAGAGGAAGGAGAAGAGAAGACAGAAGGTGTGTGTGTGTATGTGTGTGTTTGTAATCTGTCTCAGGTTTTCTCATCTCTCTCTCTCCTGTCTTCTGCATGGAGCTCGTCATTAGCTGTCTCAGGGTTTCTTTCCTGCTTGTCCATGCTCGCTGACAGAATGAAGAAGGAACAGGACGCAGTAGAGCTCTAGATGGGACTGAGAGAGACACAAGGACAGAGAGATAGCAGAAACACGTGTTTATGTCTTTAATAAACTCTCAGTAAAGGGACGGTCCTAAACGCCACCTCGTCCCCGGCGCGGTGCGGCGCGGCTGCTGTATTTGTGACGAGCGCAGATGGCCCTTCAGCTGCCGGAACATTCTGCTGATCTTTACGCAGCTGATCTGTGGGCTGAAACTGGCGAACAAAGCGCCTCGCTTGAGTCACTGCATGTTTTAGTGAAGCATCACCAGCATTACAGTCCTCATGAAATCACGTCTTATCTCTGATTGAATTCCGTTTGATGATGTACTTCCTGTTAAAACAGGAAGCTCTAAGATTTGATTTTAGGGAATTTTAACTAAATCATCACATGACAGAACGACAGCGCGGACTGCAGGAGAACGCTACACTGTTCTGTCCTAACATGCTGCATTCCTTGTGTCGATGTTAGCAAGAGCAGAAACACCTCGAGGATCCGTCACGTGAAGTGAAGAAGGTGCGGAAGGCTCGGAACCGGCGTCAGGAGTGGAACATGATGGCGTACGACAAGGAGTTCCGCCCGGACACTCGCCTCACGCCGTCTCCGTACCACGGCATCTCGTCTGAAGGCTCCTTATCTCCAGACAGGTCAGAGATTCCCAGACAAATCAAAGTGCCCCATTTCATTACGAACAGCTGGTGCGGACTAACGAGGATGATGTTCCTTCTTTCCTTCTCGCTCTGTCCTCCGTCTCCCCACGCAGGTCTGGACTGTCGGATGAGCACTCGTACCCCACCAGCCCCAGCCACCCGCAGGACACAGGTGGAGCAGGAGGTGATGGGAAGGAGAGCGCCCCCACCCAGACCCAGTCACTGGACCGAGCGTTTCGCCCCCCTGCCTCCGTCTCCGCCTCCGCCCGCCAGCACTCGCTGGGCCGCGTGCAGCAGCATCACGGAGCTCCGCCCCCTGACCCCTCCCTCAATGGTCCTCGACCTTCTGCTGCCAAAGATTACAGGTACAGAGGAATCTCTTCTCATGTCCGACTCGTCGTTCCTGAGTTGTGACCCTTTTAAAAACCGGCACTGAAAGGTCGTGGAGGGAAACACGGGGGAACACATACAGGAGTCATGTAGTGTCACTCTTTACTCTTTGAGTCGCAGGTTTAACCTGATTTCTCTTTCTCTCCTTTAACATTCCAGCAGCCATCAGATGCAGGAACATTTTATCCCTCCTGCCCCGCCTCCTCCTCCCCCAGTGATCCCCTCGGCTCAGACGGCCTTCGACAGCACCTCCGTTCCTCAGGCTCTGGCCCCGGGGACGGTTTCGGCTCTGTCCCGACCCTACAGCCCGTCCCCTCCACCCGCGCCTCCTTCGGCTTACGTCCCGTCTCCTTCTCACCCTGTGAGCGGTGGAGGTCCTCCAGTCGCCCCGCCCCCACCACCTCCAGGACCGCCCACGCACGCTCCGTCCCCGGCCAGAGCCGCCGCTCATCCATCCGGAGAGGGCACGCTGCCTAGGAAGGGCACGGTGCCCCTGATACCCATAAGCGACGCTCGCAGCGACCTGCTGGCTGCCATCCGCAGAGGTGAGTGTTCACAGCGGCGAGATCTACTGGGGTTTGTCCTCACAAGCTCGCCAGTGCAAACTGGAATTACTGGGAAATGTGTTATTTTGCTGGTTATAAGCCGTACATAGTGTTCATTATGAAACAAATATCGAATAAATCAGAGTAATGTGTTGGGAGCAGCGTCCAGTGTGAGTCTAAAGTCCTTCAGCTCACAGTGTCTCCAAAACCCCAGAAAGTTACATACGGCTGCTTTAAGGTCCCTCGCAGCCTTCAGGAAGAGTGTGGACATGCAGCCCATCTGATTTACTTTATACTTCACACACGTCACATTCGTACATTCAGCACGCTTTTTAATTTACATGATCAAAAAAGGAAGTCACATGACTTTGTCACATGATTGGCTGGCTACCTGAACGTGCAGGGATTCCCAATTAAGTAGCCATGCACGGGCCTCCGAGTGGCGCAGTGGTTAAAGCGCTCGCCCTATCATCCGGAGATCGCTAGTTCGAATCCCGGGTGGTGCTGTAACCTCTCGCAGCCGGAGGTCTAGAGAGAGCTGATTGGCCGAGCTCTCTCAGAGGGGAGGGATGAGAGGTACTTAGTGCTCCTACATTAATCACGGCTCTACAGCCAGTCAGGGGCGTCTGTGAGCTCGCGCAACGGAGGGAGTGGATAGCGCCGTCCTCCGAGTGTGTTACGCCGCCCACAACGGTGTGCGAGCGAGCAGTTCGAAAAGATGCGGTCGGCTGGCGTCAGTCTTCGGCCCTCCCGGCTGAGTGGTAGTAGTAGCCTTAATGTGGGAGCCCCCTAGTGACGGGGAGGAATTGGACACGACTAAATTAGGGAGAAAATCGGGGAAAAATTAAAAATAAATAAATAAATAAATAAAAGTAGCCATGCACAGTATGTAGATTAGCTATAAGTTTATCGAGGTTAATTACCATCTAATTAAATATATTTACTCTTAAATAAATAAACTAAACTATGAGTCAGTTATTGTGCATTAGCGCGTCTTCCTGAATCTGTTGTTTGCTCCTCGTCAGGAATCCAGCTCCGTAAAGTCCAGGAGCAGAGAGAGCAGGAGGCGAAGAAGGAGCCGGTGGGGAACGACGTGGCCACCATTCTGTCTCGCCGCATCGCTGTGGAGTACAGCGAATCAGACGAGGACTCTGAGCCCGAGGAGAACGAGTGGTCTGACTGAGGGGAGGAACAGACCGGTCACATGCTGTACACACTGCTGCTATCTTCCCGCACCAGAACACACACACTCTCCTCATACAGACAGACAGACAGACAGACAGACAGGTAGATGGATTTATTAGCAGATGTACAAAGAGTTAAAACAGAAAATAGTGCAGTGGAGACAAAGCAGGACCGAGTGAGAGGACGTGCAATAGAAAGGAAGGAAGACGAGTGTGAGAGGAAAGAGAGCGAGAGACAGGAGACGTCGAGCTGATTATATTATACGTAAGCACAGAAATCTATCATACAGTGTCAACTTATAAATACACTATATCTATTGGTTCCTTCAGAGTTGTTTAAAGTTGCCAAGAAAATCTTTATTTGTCGTGTGATTTAGATTTTTAATATTTGTCAAGAGAATTATAAAGGTGTAACAGTACACATCTCCTCGCAGTGCTCACCAAAAAACATCCGTTCTGCAGTGATTAGATCCTGTACACTGTCTACAAACACACACGCGTTAGCTTTATAAAACGATCAGAGGCGTGATGGAGGACCGCTTCCTCTGCGAGTCTCTCCAGGATCCGGCGTGTGATCCTGACGTCTCGTCTCAGCAGCGCACCCACAGCGAGATCGGGCGTACGGTGACCCCCAGGCTGCTGTACCACTCTCACACACTCACACACACCTCTCGGTCATCAGGAGTTTCATTTGTCCCTTTGTTTAACTGTGAACAGTGTTGTGGTGAGTATCGATGCTTAGTGATGTTTATCGTTCTTAATGGATGCTCATGGACACCAATCCAGGACTCTGAACCTGGAGGTCATGACCTTCTCATTTCCCTTTCTGTAATATTATTGATCAAAGATGGTAATGAAGTGTGTATAAAGAAGATGGAGGTGGTGTGTGTGTGTGTGTGGTGGAAGAGAGTAAGATGTTGATGTCTAATGTGTATGTTGTGATGTCTGTTGTGACACACACACACACACACACACACACACACCACCTCCAGCGTATGTATTCGTGAAGCCGGCACAGCTGATGGTGATCCTCATTACCGTGTGTTATTTATGAATCATGTGTTTTACGATGTATTGTATAGATTTTTGTAACACTGCCTGTGAGATGAATTTGAGTATCTAAATATAAAACAACGACGATCATCACATGGAACAAATATAGATCAGAGGTGCATGTGTGCGTAGTTAATAAAACAATAAATATATTATAAACAATACAACATGTGTTCATTGTGCTGTTTCTGTTCGTATGTCATTTGACTCATTGTGCCGAATGTCTGGGTTTACAAAAGTCTAATTTCCGTTTAATTAAAAAACTGCAGACGGACAATAAGACGTTCAGACGCAGCGGTGACGGCGTGGGAAAACCTCACTGAGACGACATGAGAGGGACCAGAATCTAAAGGAAACACATCCACATCATTTGGACCTGGGATAATACAGTACGATTATGCATTCCTGTGCAAAAGTCTTGACCCCCCCCCCCCCCCATTCCTTCAGAATAAATGATGTAGATTAAAAGAAAGAAACAGGAACAGCTTAAAACTGGTTGTTTGTGTAACAGCCTGAGCAGCAGCGACATCATTTCCCTCTCATCTGCTCCAACCCCTCAGCATTCAGCATCAGCAGCGAACTCATCACCTCCTGATCATCTCTCATCATCTGCACCTGTTTCTCACCGGCTCAGGCATGAGGAGAGACACAAACGTCCTTTATACTTAAAAATGTGACACACTGCCGTAGTTACAGCTGCCGTCTGTAACTGAGTCACACACTGTCGAGGTCGGAGTTCGTCTAGTCGATTTCCAGATCTCTTTAATAGTTATAATTTACATTTATATAAAAACAAATGCATTACAACTGTACATTTAACTGTTTCTCTGCAAACATTGCATTGTTTGTGTCATTTTGTGTCATTTAAAAGATAATCCATCACTTTGGGAGATTTCATAAATGAGCTAATTACATCATAATCTTTGTTTAAAGTCAGGTGTTAGGTGCTGATGTGAAGAGAAAGTACCGCTACTGTACTGTAGTAATAAAGGACACGCGTGAGAGTGGACAAGTCTTCTGCTGAGTGACTGATTTACAGACGACTTTCTACATGTCTGCACTCGTCTGAAAACCTTCTACATCTGAGGAACGCATTTTAAAACGATGACGTAATCCAACGCAGTGAGAACAATCGCTGTTCTCATCAGTGTATATTTTATGATGTATAGCTTATTGTATAGTTTATTTGCATTTTATTTGTATACAGAACGGTAGCATTAGCTGTCTAGCCAAGTGCTGTTTAGTTGCTAGTTTTCCTACCTAACAATATAGTTTGTGGTGAAGCAAATGTTTCGAAGACGGCCGTCATACACGACCCTGGGCGCCACCAACAGCCTGCAGCAGGATTTGCAGACATTTATGCAGCAGGTGATCATCAGAGGGGCGTCTTATCATGAACCCAGAACTTTATGCTGTAGAACATTAAAGGATCCAGGGAACGCTAGGCTAGCTCACTCAGCTAGCTACTTGTAAGTGTTTTTACGGGCTGGATGGTCAACTGAAATGGTGAGATCTCACTGAAGCATTTAAAACTGAAGATAGATGATAAATCTGTGGGGTTGGGGATCATCGTCTGTCTCTGCAGAACTGAGTTTTACTCTCTAAAGTGGAACAAAAAGGAAAATTAGGCAAAGTCAGGAGAAACACATGGAGAAAAAGCACAAGTCAAACTCGAGTACCGTGACCTGTGTAGTTCTGTTGACAAGACCTAAGATGTTAAAGGACAACAGCTAGCTTAGCGTAATGATCTGTGTTTGTTGTAGCATGTCGCGTGGTCAGTGTCATAGCGGCTGTTACTCAATAATCCTCTGCTCTTAAATAATAAATACAGTTTATGTCATGACTAAAATAACAGTGATGCAAGTGTTAATGACACCCTGTGTGTGTGTGTGTGTGTGTGTGTGTGTATGTGTGTGTGTCAGGCTACTGAATATTCATGCTTGTTTAGCACATTAACAAGAATGTGCCGAGTGTTTGGTGTGTGTGTGTGTGTGTGTGTGTGTGGAGCACACTGCTGGCAGGTTACACGCAGTTTTATAAAAATATTCCGTATTAAACTTTTGGAGGAAACATGAACGGCTCCAAACGTCCTGCCTGCCGCACCGGGGTCGCTCACCACTGCCCAAAACAAGGGTGTTCAATCTGGTTTGTTTCCACAGATCCCCACCCTGGACGTGACGTCATACTCGGCCTCCGTCTGAGAAGCTCCATCTGTCCCTCGGGCTCGGCCAGCTCCCCGCCGGCGTCCCTCTGGAGCGCTGGACGCTCAGCTGACAAACAACAGAACGCAAACGCGCACTTCAGCAGTCAGTCACGTTAGCGTGTGATCGACGAGCGCGCAGCCTGTCACGGCACGGTAACTAACGGAAACCGACACGGAGCATCAGCAGGGCAGCTTTAACACAAACGTATAAATGTTCGGAAAAGTCCTATTGGGTTCATTCAGTGTCACTCAGGTCTGTGCACAACTTCAGAACTTTTATTGTAGCAGTAAACACATGTATGGAGCAATGAAGTGATGTTTATAGACACATCAGGCATTAACTTCAAAACAACTAAAAAATAATCATCTTGTTAATGTAAATCATCATGAAAATATGGATCAAGTATCAGATGTAACACCCGAGTCGCCAGTTATAATTAATGCAAAACATTTTACAATACAAAAATAATTCAGTTCTTAACCACAATTAATCTTAAACATAAATGCATCATTAAAAAAATCAAAGCATACAATCAGTCATCAACAGAAACGTCGGCAGTATACATTCACTCACACACACACACACACACACACACACACACACACACACACACACTGACATCTTTGATCAGCAGGAGTATTTGGAATAGTGCGTTGTGCACAACACACTCTTCAATAACAAACTTTTTTTTCTTGTTTTTACAGTTAGCTCTTTGGCTGATCTACAAACGTAGAAACTCAAGCACACACCACGAGATCAGATTTCAGTGCACAGTATTGAGATACGATTACAGATCTGTAAGTGCTCAGTGTCACCTCACAGGCTAGCAAGCTACTTATCACAAACGTGATGACGAGCATAGAGCAGGTTTATTTGCCTCTAATAGTTTTACAAAAAGATCATTATTACTTCATTATGCATTCTTGTTATTAATAGACACAGTACGGTACGTTATTGCCACTGAGATCACGGGTAAGGCAAGATGAAGCGGAGAGCTCTACCTCTCTCCAAGCTGACATCATGATGCAACTTAATAGATTTCGACAGAAAACCTTCACCTCTGGGCAGAAGACAAGATTTTCAAAGTTAGCTAGAGGTTATGGAGGAAATCGCTAAACACGCTACATCTACTCGTTAAGTCTAATGTTTAAGTATGGATGAGCGACATTAGGGCTGCGAGTGAGACCGTAACGCTGTGTAGCTCTCGAACCAGACGGGGTGTTTTACTGTGTGTATTCATTTACGTCATTTAATACGTTATGGTTTCTATAGTAACAGGATCAGTGGATCGTCAACACGGCCTAATTCAATTCAAATCATTTTTTATTTTTATATCGTTTTAGTCGATGGACAAAATCACAAAGCAGCTCAGGTGTAACACTAACAGGCTGCGGCTGTGTTCAGGACAGAGAAGCTCTCGTGTGTGTTTGTCTTCAAAAGAGAACAAAGCGAGCCTGGTGTGGAAATGTCTGTCCAGGTAAGTGACAACAGGAACTAACCTCCAGGATGTTCTGCAGCGGTGCGTCTCGACACCGAGTGACTTTAGTAAGCTAACGTTAGCCGGCGTGAACATGGACGTTAGCTGGTGTCATGACAGAAACTTGATACAAATGCATATATATATATATATATATATATATATATATATATATATATATGTATAGACTCTAAGTGCCCCCCACCCCAATGTGCAACCCCCCCTCGCTCCACCACCCCCTTTGCCCTTGCCCCTTGCCCCCCCCCCTTGTTAGTACGATTATATTTTATGGCAATTTTCTCTCAGAAACGCTGAAAGTAGCTATAGCTTGAGAATACTCCAGTAGATGCAGTAACTACACTACGGACTTGCACCTGCAGCACTGATATCATACAGAACACATTTGCATGATGTTTATCGTATACGGCAAAAAGATTAATGCATGGAAGTAACTTTCTCATTAATGATGTGTAAATAAACACTGTGGGTTTGTAAACGCCTTTACAGCTTCGGGACGTCCCTCTGTATCAGAGTGTGATTGCATGCTCCATGTGGTTTAGGAATCGCGCTCTGTCTGAAGGCCGCGGCTAAAGGCGCCCCCGCGCACTCGCCTGGTGTGATATTAAACAACAGTGTACGCTAGTGCGAGTTCTCACTCAAGACTACTCCAGAAGAGAAAGCAGGACATTTTCCATCCACATATGTCTCTGAATGATTAAAAGGTGTGTGTGTGTGTGTGTGTGTGAGAGTGTTTTGAATTCTCTGATAATACCCGACCTTGTATGCCCCGCCCCCCTCCATCATCTCACCCGCTCTTACCCAGCTCTCGCTTTCTGTCACAGGAAGTAGAAAATGTTTTAAGTTCATTAACATGAAATATAATCCTTTTTTTTGGCAAACATCACACACACACACACACACACACACACACACACACATACAGATAAAATCAGGGAAATATATTTCAATTTGGAGATTTTGTGACTGTCCCTGCCTGTAAGTGTTCGCGACGCCACAGCCGGTGATGTCACTCCTCGCCCCGACTCGGCCCGACTCGCCTCCATCACGTTCCCGCCTGAGTGCTGTTACATTTAAATCATTTATCACGAATGTTGTAACTGTGAATCACATTCTGTATCGCACATGCCTACTGCGTACGCCTCGGGGGGCGGAGCTCAGCACAGTTTGGGGGTTTCTCCTCTCACTCCAGGTGATGCTCCATGCTCAGGTCCGAGAGGAGAACGAC
This sequence comes from Clarias fuscus, assembly GCA_030347435.1. Lineage (NCBI taxonomy): Eukaryota > Metazoa > Chordata > Actinopteri > Siluriformes > Clariidae > Clarias > Clarias fuscus. The sequence continues at coordinate 198,471 of CM059230.1, read as the reverse complement.
CAGACAGACTGTGCTCTCTGTAATCACCTGAAACACCCGTCGTGCTGGAGCAGCGTTTCACACTCACGACGCCTTTCGACCTGAGTTTCAAGTTAATAAGCCGGTTTCTGAACATTTTGTGATGGAACCCTGCGCAGAGCGCTCATGAGCTCCGTCTCCATCAGCTCTGCCCGTAAGTCTTTATTTCACAGTGCTGAAACTCAACGGACCACGAAGGATTCATGCTACATTTGTGTTTCGCTCTTATATTTAGTGTTAATCGAGCGAACGGGCGTCGACACGACTTCTTTCTTTAATTAAAATTAATTCATTCTTAATTAAAACAAAGCTATGAAAGAATTTTGACCAAAAACATTAAAAACACACCTGTGTATACGAACATCATCACACTCAGATTACACAGACAACACACACTTCCATACGCGTCAACATTACAATATGTGGAGTCTCTGTGCATGTTAAAGTCTCACCGCAGCAGTTTTTATCCTCGTGTCTGTCAGCTGTAGCCGCGCAGCCGCGTGATCACCGACATCGCCGTCACCTGAGCTGAGGAACCAGAAGACACCTGCACGCCGGACTCAGCTGTTCTGCACTATAGTGTCTGTGGAGCTCTCCTGAACTTCTTCTATTACACTCACGTATGTGAATACAGAATACAGTAAGAAGCAGTCATTTACACGTGACGTAATCATTTGAATTACTCTAATTTTCCTTCTGAAAGAATAAGCTCATTTTTTCTATAAGATCAGATCAGAGCGTCAGATTAAGAAATTTTCCTAAAACACATGAATATTTATTGACTGCACCAGTAACTGCACCAGTGCTAACTTCAGTTCCTGGTGATCACACATGCTGCGGTAGCTACAGCTGTAAACATGGATCGAAAACTGCTGTAGTTTTTGAATTTGGAAAAAAAGTTACACATCACTCGGTGTCCGGGGTCGCATGGTAACGCCGTAGTTCATACATCCACAACACGTGAGCCTCAGTGACCTCTGGATGTCGGGGTTTCTGAAAGCGTAGATGATGGGGTTTATGATGGAGCTGCAGATGGCTGGAAGAGCGGTGGCGTAGGTGTAAGTCGCTGGGTAATAGATGTCTGCCACCAGGGAGTACATGGCGAGAGGAACCCAGCAGAGGGCAAACGTGCCCAAAATGCCGGACAGCGTGGAGACGCCTTTGGCTGCGGAAACCGCGTGAGAGGCGGCCCTGAAGTGGCGCTGCACGGCGATCTGCTGCGCGTGATGCACCGCGATCTTGCAGATCTGGAGGTATAGCTGGAGAATGAGGGCGAAGACGAGGAGGAAGGAGACGGCGAGCGCGGCCGCGTTGCTCTTGTGCACCGGCCTACAGATGCTGCAGGTCGCTTCATCGCGCAGACAGTTCCAGCCCAGGACGGGCAGAGCGCCGAGAGCAGCGCTGGTGGACCACACGAGCATCATCACTACGTAGGTGAAGGTGACGGCGCGCTCCGTGTGGTACGTGAGAGCGCTGTACAGCGACAGGTAGCGGTCCACCGTGATGGCCAGCACATTCAGCACCGAGGCCGAGAAGGCGGTGATGAGCAGGCCGGCGGACAGCAGCGTCACGAAATCCGTGTCCATCATGTAGATGACGACGAAGTTCAGGATCAAGCTCAGACCGGCCAGAAGATCAGCGGTCGCCAAGCTGGCTACGAGCGCAAACGTCGGCACTCGCAGAGAGGGAGTGTGCGCGATCAAAGCCAGCACCAGCGCGTTCTCACAGCACACCAGCGTCCCCGTTACACACAGCACCACGTCCCAGGGGTTGAGGGCCAGCAGCTCCACGCTCACGTTCCTCACCTCCGGCACGTCCGGGATTAAGGTGGAGGTGTTGGGCCGCGCGTTACTCATCGCTGCGGCATGAGGATGAATCACTGACGGGAGAGACAGGGGGAACGGGGGGAGAGGCGGGGCAGGACGGTGGTCATGAAGCAGATAAAAGTGAGAGAAAAAAACACCGGATCACCTCCAGAGCTTCAGATTTCAACTCCACAGAGAAAGACAGAGCAGCGCTCCGACGCAGTCTAATCAACACTTAATACTGCACTTAATAAACCCCTAAAGAGCTTAATGAACATCTCATTAACACCTGAGAGCGTCTACACCCAGGAGCCGAGGAGCCGAGGACCGGACGTCTGCTGATTAGAACCCAGACAGCGAGGGAAAGAGGACGACAAAGCGGCTCAGGAGGACTAAATTAGGAGTGAACATGCTATTTATAGACTCACACACACACACACACACACACACACACACACACAGCATACTTCACAGTCTTGTTAGGGGAAAAAACCTTCTGGAATAATCTGATCTAAGGCGAGATTTCAGACAAAGATCAGGACGAACCCTGGAGTCAGGAGCCTCCATCTCTCTCCTCAGGTGAGGAAGCGTGAGGATGAGGATGATGAAGGTCTCGGGCAGTAAAAAGCGCCTCGCATCCCGCGCCGTCACACCGCGTCAGGAGAGAGAGTGTGTGTGTGTGTGTGAGAGAGAGAGAGTGTGTGTGTATGTGAGAGAGAGAGAGTGTGTGTGTGTGTGTGAGAGAGAGAGAGTGTGTGTGTGTGTGAGAGAGAGAGAGTGTGTGTGTGTGTGTGTGAGAGAGACTCCCGGGGGACCTGCTGCCGCCGCCCCGGTCTGTGTGTGAGTGTGTGTGTATGTGTCTCTCCCGGTGTGTGTGTGTGTGTGTGTGTTTGTGTCTCCCTGGCGGTCTCGCGCACAGCGGCTCCGAGCTGCTCACACGCTATTGGTCTCCGTCCGGCTCGCGCATCTGTGGCGTCACGCTCGCGCTCCATCCCGCCGAGGTGTGTGCGCACGGGCGCGCGAGATGGACGGTTGTCATGGTTACCGGTATAAAGCGGTATAAAGACCGGGAGGAGAAGGGGGGGGGGGGGGGGGGTCACAGAGTACAGTCGGGGGCCCTTTAGAATGCCTCGCGTTATCCCAATTAAGGAGCAACGAACAATTTACTTTTTTTTTATTAGATCCGTCTAATAAAATATTTTTAAGAATAACGATAATTTCTTCTGGTAAGTTCATTAAAAAAAAAAAAGAAATTTCAGGAATGTTGGGAATAATCTTCCAGCTGGACCACACAGTGCACCTGTCTGTGCAGCTCACTTGGCCACTAGAGGTCACTGTCCATGAACGTGGCCGGCAGGAAGAAAGCGTCTCTAGATTGCCCCCTACAGGTCGGAGGAGGTGATGCAGTGCCATATAGGCTGAGCTGCCTGTGACGGCCCTCCAGGTGCCCCTCCATGTGCCCCTCCAGGTGCCCCCGCCCCTCACACACCACAGCGGCTGCTCTCTGATCAGACTTTTCCTCAGACATGTATTGAACTGATCGGACGCCGCAGAATTCTTACTGATCCTGTAACACGTGTTAATGTCTGCTGAAGTTACGTCCTCTCTGCTCACACGGATGCATTCACACACCGACACACAAGACATG
>CM059230.1:147500-190000 GCA_030347435.1 Clarias fuscus | reverse complement strand
ACTTATTTACAAATATTAAACCAAAATGTCATTAATTATCTGAAGCCACACAACAGCAACATGGCAGAAAATAACTTTATTAAAACTCCTAGTGTTTGTACACAAAGTGTTTACATTGAGTTGATTATTATTTGAGGTTGAAGTCCACGTCCATGTCTGTGTGTCTCTCTGTACAGCAGAACTCTCTGTCTCACTTATTAACACACAGAAATCACATTCTGTAAGGTCGAGTATCTGACGCCTTGTTTACACTAAGTTGTACTTCTTTGGTGCTCAGACAAATACACTCGCTGTTTAAAATAGATGATTAAATCCCACACATAACTGTTCATAACATCACTTTTACTCCACATTTAGATTTCACTGATGGTGCAGATTAAACTTCAGGCAGAGATCAAAGGACTGCGGAAGATTTAGTAAATTCTGTACAGACAGTTTCGTGTGATGCTGAGACACAGTCTGTAATCAGACAGACAGACAGTTTCTGGTCCTCCAGCGTGTGAGACATAAAGATATCATTGAAAGAGTTCTGAACCAATGTACAGACAAAACCTTTTTTCAAAAAATTTATATAGATTTGAAATATTTTTGATCAGATCAGCAGACTGGATAGTAATGATTCTCATTAAGTTCTTTCTGTTGAATATCTGATGACTTTCACCAGACGGCGTCTAAATCTTTGTATAAATGATGATTTTAAGGATTAAAACTTAATAGACTCAAAAGACACGATGATGTAGTGGTTAGCACTGTGGCCTCGCACCTCCATGGTCTGGGTTCAATTCCCACCTGGGGTTCCACACACTCACACACTCGGGTCTCCCCGGGTTTCCTCCCAAAGAGACATGCTGAGTGCACTAATGTGTTTCTCCGAATTGCCCGTAGTGTGTATGTGTGCGCCCACTCGTGTGCCGGTGATTTCTGGCCCCCCGTGCAGGGTGAGCGGCTCCAGGCCTCCTGCGAGCCCGTACGGGATAATCGCTACGGAGAAGACGCGAGAGGGAGCTTTTGTTTTCGTGAACATTCGTGGTCTAAAATGCCGAACCATAACGTGCTTCCTCTGTGCAGCGGGTCAGTAAACCGCCTGAAGGAATAATTGTAACATTGGAGTTCACAAATGAGATCTCCTCACCCACCTTCCTCGTCCTCCTCTTCCTCTTTATTAAAGCTAACAGACTCTCGTGCACAACTTCATTCTGCCTGCAGTTCTGCTGCGCTGAACAGTCCCACCTAAATCTTTTTTCTTCTTGCGAGATGGATTGCTTATGTAACTCCATTGTGCAATGCAGCATGATTATACATTTCACACCCCACCGCCTCTGTTGTGGAGAAATAGCAGTTGAAACATTGTTCTTTCTCAAAATTACTCAAAAAAGGGCGGCCTTAGTTTCATTTCTCTCCCTCTCCCTCTCTCTCACCTCTTGTGTGTTTTCTCACATTCTCACTGGGTTGTGACAGAACATCTGCGGTGTGTGAGAAGCTTCAGTGTTATTACAGCGGAACACTAATGACCTGTTCCTACACACAGCCTCGTATTCAACACTACAACAAAGTCAACACACTAAAGTGCAATTAAACCCATTCGAGATGAATCGAGATGAAATCACGCTGAACTCTACAGGACGATGAGCTCGAGAGCGATTCGGTTTAAATCTCTGTTTGTTGATGTTGATGCCCGTGGATTTGAGACGCCGGATGATGTGAGCTAGGACACGTCTTCCTGACATCACTGGACTCCTGACTGTCCTGCTGTCGCTATGCTATGCTGCTGTTTGGTCGCCTGCACCTCTGTCTGGGTTCGGACCTGCACCTGAGACAGAAGCCGCGTCTCCTCCTCTGATATACAGCTGCTGTGTTTTTTTAAAGGCAGTGCAGTGAATTTAGAGTTTTGGTTGTTTATGTAATATTTTGCTCTCTATCATCGCCCCCCCCCCCCTCTCTCTCTCTCTCTCTCTCTCTCGTTCTATCCCTCTATCTCTCTCTTTCCTCACGAACTCAGTGAGGAAGCAAGTAGCCCACATCATATCGTCATGGAAACAGCATGTGAGTGTTAGCGAGAGGGAGCGAGGAGCGAGAGGGAGGGAGAGGGACGGAGAACAAGTAGGAACTGCGTTAGAAAACAAGCAGAGTCTCCAGAGCCGTCTGAAAGGTAGGTGAGAGGGGCTGTTAGGACGGGACGCGATCTAACTCGAGCGCAAATAACCCGGACAGACAGACAGACGTTTCTCCAGGACGAGGCGGCGGCGGCGGCGTGCGTGCCGTACAGATGATGCTGCAGTAGTGTGTGTGTGTTGTGGCCAGGTGACCCGTGACTGTGACAATACCGCCGGTGTCTCTGCCCGGATCGCTGTGTTTTTCACTTGTGCGTAGCTTAGCGATCAGCGCTGTCGGTGTGTTTGGGCATCACACAGTTACTGTGTTTCATAATCTCCTTCATTAGACATGCGTGTTTACTCAAATACGACATTCCTGTGAGATGTGTGTCGCAGCCACGAGCAAGTGCTCTAGACACACGGCTTCATATTGTGATGATGTAATCAGACAACATCAGACATTTTAGTGAATGCACATGTAGCTGCGTGTGTCTGTTCGAATAAAGTCAATGATTTATGAGGTCTTTAACACGTTCTGGCTCAGAGAGGCGCAGATCTTTAGATGATGTAAGCTGTAAGTTTTTGTTGTGAGAACAGTTAGTTATAAGATTATATATATATATATACACACTCAGTACATTAGAGATAAAATATGAAGGTCCACAGATTGGTGAGAGTCTCTGAGTCTCTGCGTCTGCGGGTTTTTCATCAGTTTGGACCTCAGCAGTGATGTGGCGATGTTGAGGAAGAATGAGTCAACATGATGATGTGGAGCCACATCACAAACAATCCTGCAGCACAGGAACGTCTGCTGCTCGTTTCCGTATGAAGAAGCAGGAACGCAAAGTTTCACTGCTGCCGTTTCAGACTGCGGCTTGTGTCTCTTACGTAACACGCTTATGATTCTTCTTATGATGATGTTTCAGCTGTTCTGTTCTGTTGACACACAGTTATTATTCCAGTATGTGTGTGTGTGTGTGTGTGTGTGTGTGTATAGGCATAGCGAGAGAGGACGAGCAAAATTAGAAAAATCAATAAATTATGCAATTTTAATATGAACCACACAAGTCATGTGATACAGTATCAGACATTATTCACAGATCCTCATCATCCAGATGGAGAACAATGTTCAAGTCTAATCTAAGTGTTCTGTTTCCAATCTACTCTGGTTCTTTGCCCAGGCTCGGCTAACACTCGGGGTTTTTAATAGCTCATCATTTGCTCTGAGTTACTGTGAGAGTCATTTTGGATCTGTTTTAGTTCTGGGTACGGATGAACAGGTAACGGTTGCCATGGTGAACACCCACTTGTGTGCAATACAAAGCTCCACACAGACTAATATTTTCTCTTTTCTCTTCTTCTTTCCCTTTCCTAGTCTCAAAAATATTGGCATCTTTTGCTATCTAATCTCTTGGACCTTCTAGCAACTATTAAATAACTACTGAAGAATATTTACCGCACCAGGCCAACTCTCTCTCTCTCTCTGCGCCTGGAGGATGTCTAATTCTCACAATGCCCCGAATGTCCTGATGGAATTTATTTGCCTCTGATAAAAGGCAGCTCTGACACAACCGTTCCACAAAGCAGAAGTTCGGTCCGGAAGAAGAATGGAGCACACAACCGTGTTTTGTCCAGCTCAACCCTGGAAAGGCCCGAATGTTTCGACGTTTTCACCCGAGTGGGATGATACGCTGAACTCCTACCTTTCGGCACCTGACGTGATTAAACCTCCCCCACAGTTCCAGGATCCAGAGGAACCATGCCAGGCCACGCCCTCCAACGTCACTGTCATCAGAAGGAAGGATAAAGATTCTCTCAGGACAGGCGGCATGCAAAAGGAGCGCAGGAGCAGACCCGTCAGCGCCATGGAACACCACCGACGTTCATTATCACTTTCCACGGCCATCAGCTCTAACCCAGGTGCGACACGGCGCCGGTGTGAAAGCTACGCCCTGTCGTATCCCAGCAGCAGCTCTGACGACAGCGGCAGTGACAGCACTTCTGCGAGGAGAAACGATCGTCTCCCTGACGCAGTGCCTCAGCACAAGGCTCGGAGCATTGTTTTGAGAAAAGCCAAAAGGAAACCGGCCCCGCCCACACGGACCGTGTCGCTGCCCAGACTTTCGGCTGTGACGCCTCCGGAGCGTAGAACACAGAGTCTCTACATTCCCAATGATGCCATGCTTCTTCCGGACCTTATTCCGTTATCTAAAGAAGAAGCAGGTGACTCCGGGAAGACCTCAGTCACTCCTGAAGCACCAGGAGATGTTTCGGTGAATCAGGCCATCTCCAGTCACAGACCCTTGAAAGACCTACGGTCTAGTGAGCCATGCAAGTCTAGCACAAGTTCCTCCGTGGGATATCCCCTAAACGAACCTGCAAAAGTCCCTTACAACTCCGACTGTAACAACTCCCCATCGTCTTCTCGCTCGTCTCCTTCTCAACCTTCGATCTCCTCCCCAACCAAACCACCTGGCTCAGCCTCGCCCTCCAGTGGCTACTCGAGTCAGTGCGAGACTCCCACTCAGCAGACCGCTATTACGACAGGAGCGTGCAGAATGCGGCCCAAACCTTCTGGTGCCGTTCCTGGACAACAGGTCCGAAACTGCCGATCAAGATTGTCCCTGCAGTTACCTGAGACCCAAGCGGCCACCCCGAACGCTGACCCTTCTGCCGCCCTGCCCAAAGTCAACCGCCGCTACTCTGACGCCTCGCACCAGAAGCAGAGAATGAGTAACAGCTTGCTGATAATGCCTGTGGTGACTCAGGAAGACCTGAACAAGGTGCGCTTGCGTGCAGTCAGCAGCACGGACCTGGACTCCACAGCTGTCATTGAGGAGGAGAACGAGAGGGACGCAGGCTCTGCTGATGCACATAACAGCCCAAAAAACAAACCCCCTGTAGCACCCAAGCCTCCCGTGTCGAAACGGCCTCCGTGTGCAACAGCAGCAGCAGTGACTAATCCTGGCACAACGTCTGCTGCAGCGCCGATGGTCGCCGGTGCCGACCACGGACAAAGCAGCATTTATTCTACGGTTAACAAAGTCAAACCCAGGGTTCTTCCGTCCTCATCAAACAACAGTAATGACCATAAGCAGCAATCTCACGAGCATCTGAGAGGGGCTCCTCGCTCAGAATCACAGTGTAGTACTAATTACACCAACGCCTTGTCCTTCAAACCTGCTACTGAAGCCAAACCCAGAGAACCACAGAAGAAGAGAAGAGCACCGGCTCCTCCGGTTTCAAAGAGACCCGATACAGTGTACGTGCCCTGCGCTAACATGTCTGTACCGGAGAGACGTGTAGAGTCACCTCCCAATCATTCCAAGGCTGAGAGTTCACAACGAGAATACCACGTCACGGTGTACGGACTCATTCCATCTCATTCACAAGTTGATGGAAAACTTCCACCGATTGCACCCGGTACGTCATCGCCAACAACTTTAGAACGTGATAAAAATTTTTTTTAAATCCTTACTAAACTTGAATGTTTCTTATCTCTACACCAGAATACGAGTTTTATGATAAAGAGGACGGACAAGTGCCAGAAATCGGCGCCCTTCATTTGGTCAACGAAGAGGACGAGGTTTTTCTTCACAAAGCTTCGTCTCACACAACAGAGGACCTTTTCACTATCATTCACAGGTAATGTAGACGTTTAATCCGCGCCATTTGTCCTCTCATTTGAGGTCCTCCATGTGTAATTTTCTTTGTTATTTCATAATCCTTTGGCAGGTCGAAGAGGAAAGTCCTGGGTCGCAAAGACTCTTTAGATAAGCAGGGAGACTTTGGGACTCAAACTCTCACCGGTGCTTCCAAGTCTACTTACCAGAACGACAACTTCATGGCTCTTCTGAGAAGGACGAGAAGCGCCAAGGCCAGCTGCGGGAGTCGCATGTCAGCCGCGGAACTTCTGAAGAGCTCGAAGCCTGCGGCTAGCGGCGCCGCGGAGCTGACCGGCTACAAAAAACACAACGCGATGCAATCTCATGGCCCGTGAACTGTCGTTGTCATCGATGCTGTTTTGGCTGAATATCACGTTGTCACGGTATTGCTCGCTTAACGCTTGTGAACAAGATGCTTTGTATTAAACATATAAAAAACACCTGCTGTTTGACATTTTCAGAAATGTGACCGTTTAGATATTGTTCAACCTTTAAAACTTTGGTAACTAAAGATTAAGATTAAGTGTAAAATGAGTAAAATATTTATATCCTGCAAATTGCAAATGTTAACCTAAAGAGCTGGCTTTATATTGTCTAAATATTACTTATACTTTATGTAATATTATAAACTGTATCTGTCTCTACTGCCTTGAGTGGAATTTGGTGAAACAGCACACAGTAATGCTGTATATTATTGACTGTTTTCAGAACTTACCGTACTGTAGATCTATTCAAAGTATTAAATTTATATCCACATGAGACACTTGTTTGTCTTGTACACGAGATGCATCGAACATTATTGTTCTAACTCAGTCTTTTATTCTGTTTGCTGCTGTAAAATATAAACCAGGGGGGAAACAAATGTGACTATTCAGTGATATGAATCTGCTCTGAGAAATATTCTGCTTGTCCTGGACGTGTGAGATCGAAGGCAGAGCTTTCAAAAGTAATGAGAAGGAATTAATCTAATCTTCAGGTCACTCGGACTAATCTGTAGTGCAGTTCACACACCTGACACGCAGGACTGAGGGATTACATGCACGACGATCCCAACAATCCCAACACATCACAGCACATCACAGCACATCACAGCACATCACAGCACATCACAGCACTCCTCATTTCAAAGCGGACGTTTTTGTAATAGATGATAGTTTATTATTTTTAGCTTCGAGCATCTTAAACATAAGAAGCTTTTAGCTACGTTATGGACAGACCGCGCAGACCTCACGTCCACTCCCTCGGCTTGGGTGAGTAATAATATGTAAACATCTCAGAAATGATATCGAGAGAAAAGACAGAATAAAGAGAGGGATTGATGAAGTCGAGATTTTATGAAGTGCTTCTCGTATCACACAAATACAGTATTTATTCTAATTTATCTTGTGAAATTACTGATTAATCAATAAAATACTAACATTGTGAAATGTTTTTAATCCTGTAATCATTTTCAATTATTTTTTTAATTATTTAAGTTATTAAAATATGATATATTTAAATGATTTATAAAGTCTTGTGTTTAACACTTCCTTACAAACCTTTTTAATATTATTTTTCATTAAAAACTTTCAGACGTTTTTTCTCTTTTAACCAAAAACTGAAAGTGCTGCCGTGTAACACACACACACACACACACACACACTGTTAGATTTTATAGTCAGAGCAGTTTTTACGCCTCTATTTTGGTGCTTTAGCATGGGACCTGAAACACTGCTTGGACGCAGACACACTTAACCACAAACACACTCTTTTACAGCATGGAAGGTTTAATGGATAAACCACTCACATCGCAGTACCGTACATCAGGTGTCTGGACTCGGATGGGATTCTGTCATGCTGCATCTCTACAAAAACTCCCATCAACCCCTGAGCGCGTCGCTAGTCTACGGCATGCTAACCGTCACTGTAAAAGAAACTAAATTCCTCTTTATACCACATGGATCATGGCTCCGTTGGTTCCTCCTGGTGAACCTCAGTAATTTATTTATGGTTCAGGCCACCATATTCAGGGTTGGAGTTCTAGGCCCTTGGTCATGTGATTCCGTCTTTGCCAAGGCCATGCCCGGGGTCGCAGCTAAACTAGCCGTCCAGAGGATCAACAGGGATCAGGTGCTGTCTCTGGGCATCACGTTTGATTACATCGTCCTGGAAGAAGACTGCCAGACTTCGATAGCGCTGAAGGACTTTCTGGGTCACTCTACACGAGTCTCTGCATTCATAGGGCCCGTCAACCCCGGATACTGCGAAGCGGCGTCTCTTCTCACCAGGAACTGGAACAAGGCGCTCTTCTCCTGGTCTTGCGCAAACTACGAGCTAGAGAGCTCATCGCGTCACCCGACGTTCTTCCGCACCGTACCGTCTCCAGTTTGGGTGCTGAAGACGGTGGCGCACCATTTCCACTGGGCGAACGTGGCCATCGTGTCCTCAACCGACTACGTGTGGGTGGACACGTCCTACAAGGTAGCTGATGCCTTACGGAGCCACGGCCTCCCTGTCAGGACGCTGATCTCCACCAGCAACGACGCTGCCAGCATACGCGGCTCGCTCTCCACCATCAGGAAGATGAAGGAGCTTCGCAGTAAGTGACGACGAACCTGATGATCATCATCATCAGATAGAGTAGTGTAGAGTAATGTAGAGTAATGAATGATCCATGTGCACACCAGCAGACAAGCATCAGTGTGGAGAAAGTCATTTATGGTCAAATTATAAACTGTGACGTCTTTAAAAAGAGAAAGTAAAAGCGGTGCTTGAATGAAAAGATGGACAATGTGTTTTTAAATCTTAATTAAAAGTGCAATGTGAAATAACTTTAATTTCTTACCTACTGTCGATTTTTGTGTCCATGTGCTTTTTTCTGAATTGATCACTCAGTCTCTGTACGTTAGCTGCTTGTAGCGATATGGAGTTTTAAACTGTTATATAAATAACTGACATTTAGCTAGAGTGTGAGTGTTCAGCCAGTTCTCTCAGGATCAATGGGGATGTAACCTGGCGTTAGTGAAGAAAAAGGGCTAATTTAGACAAATATAGAAAGTTAACAAATTTACAAAACTTAAGGCAACATAAGAGATGTCCATGCCTCCTAAAGGAGGTAAAGAAGGTAAAACAGTCTTTGTTTAGTCCAGTACAATTCACTAAGCTCCACCTGAAAATCTAGAGAGAGCACGGCATGAAGATGTCTATCATTAACACGTTTAGTTTGTGTTGGTCTGCGCAGTGGTGATCCTCTGCATGCATTCCGCTCTGATCGGTGGGAGAACTCAGAAGCTGCTGCTGGAGACGGCGGTGGACATGCAGCTGACCGACGGCTCGGTGGTGTTCGTTCCGTATGACACTCTGCTCTACAGCCTGCCGTACGAACACGTGGCTCATCACGCGCTGCACAGCAACAGCAAGCTACGTCTGGCCTACGACTCGGTGCTAACCATCACGATGGACTCCGAGGAGGATTCCTTCTACAAGGCCTACCAGGACGCCATCAGGTCCAGCGAGGTGCCTGGACACATTAAACCTCATGAGGTATTTCATCGCCATTTCACCCCAGTGTGTGTCAAAGATTCAGAAACACTCTGCACATCTACAGTCTGTACAGTAAGAAGCTACTCGCTTTAGTTCACATCAGGGTGATATCAGTGTCACACCATCCCAGCCTGAGGTTCTGTCTTCCTCTCACACCACAGCGGTCTGACCACGACTACAGGTTCTTATTTATTACTGAGATCTTGTTGTCGCTTACGTTATAGCAGCTATAAACACTCGTTCCCTCACCAGGTTCTTCTCAAGTAATAAAGATCTATTAATTATTAGGTTTAGATTTTAGGTTCAAGTTCCTGCGAATGAGCTGTTGCTATGGAAACGACAACGAGTGCATTAATATGAACATGATGTTCCAGAAGAAACTTCTATCAGAGCTGCTGTTCTAGAAAATTCATCCGCACCCTCTGATTCAAGAATTGAAAAAAAATCGGAATCACTCGGCCATTGAAGCGCAGTACAGAAGTTCTTCACTGCTCTGATGATTGATTGTTTCGGTAACATTAAGACCTGCTCCCTGCCTCCCCTGTAGGTGTCTCCTCTTTTTGGAACCATTTACACCTCCATCATCTTCATGGCCAATGCCCTGCAGAACGTCCGTGAGTCCGCGTCCTGGCTTTCCGGGGCAAATCTCGCTTGTCACACCGGGAACATGGCGTTCCAAGGCTTCAGTCAGAGGATTCGCACCAATGGTTCTGGAATGAGTCTTTTGGACTATGTGGTTCTGGATACAGATGGTCGTTCCTGGGAACTGCATCCCACTCACACCGTGGATGTCCAGGCTAACGTCGTCCGCTACCTCGGGAGACCCATCCACTTCCCTGGAGGCGCTCAGCCCAAAGCCGACTCCAGATGTTGGTTCACACCTGGAGGGCGTCTTTGTACCAGAGGTAGGGCTAGGCCTGGACAGGTACATGGGTTTGGTTCAGTAGTTTAGCGGTAGCGTCATTGTACATTATACATGTACTTTTCTTTGTCCTGCACCAGGAGTGGACCCGCTCGTGCTGTTCGAGGTGTTCGTATCAGCAGCTCTCATTATATTTTTCATAACTAGCCTGGGATATTGTACACGGTAGGAATACCATAAGCTACATATTTTATTTTCACTACACTATTGTCTGCTCAGTGTAAAGTGCAGATTTATTTCACTCACGCTGCTGATTTTAAACGCAGACGTCGCCTCAATCAAATTAGAATGGTTCGAGGTCCTAATAGGATCCTCCTCACTCTGGATGACGTGACCTTCATCAATCCCTCTCTCAGTAACAAGGTCAGTCTCATACTCATGACCTGAGGCGTCATCGTGTACTTTACTGACGCCGAGGACAATATCCTGTGTGAAATCCACTGATCAGTGATTCAATTACAAATAACTTTTATTTCTCCACATTTTTATTTTTGCCTTCTTCCAATGTATAATAAGGAAAAAAACCCTAAACTACAAAAATATAGAAAGAATTAGTTAAATTACTTAAGAATTACTAGAACCACCAAATAACACGAAGCATTCTTTGGCTTCAAGTTTTAATTTATAAGTATATATTTTTTGAAGAATTCAAACCTGCCTCTTGATCTGATTTAGAAAGTGAGTACAGACGACGGTAAAGGAGAGACGGAGAGATGTTCTTCAGACATGAACAGCAGAAGGAGTTCACACATCTCCATCTCAGACACTGCTGAGCCCAGCTATGAGAACACCAACGTGGCCATATTCGAGGTACCTTAAAGGCTCTTTTATCTCATGCTTGAATCCGATTCCCATTTCCTCAGGCAGGAGACGGTTCTCACGGGTTTATTACGGTTCCGTACAGGGCGACTGGGCCTGGCTGAAGCGGCTGCCATCCGGACACTTCAGGTCAATAAACCCAAAGACCAGTGACGTCTTTGATCTGGTAAGGCTTTTTTTTTAACTGATGTCTTTACAGTTCTAAAATGCTTTATGCCTTTAACTTGTGTAAATATTTTGCTACAACCATTTCCCAAACAGATGAGGGACATCCGTCACGAGAACCTGAATCAGTTCCTGGGGTTCTTTCATGATCATGGGATCTTCGCCATCGTGACGGAGTTCTGCTCTCGGGGAAGTTTAGAGGACTTGCTTCACAATGAAGATGTTAAACTGGACTGGATGTTCAAGTCTTCACTTCTACTGGATCTTATCAAGGTATCCAGACCAAATGCCCCTTATTGTGTCTGAGCGAATAGTTTAGTCGTCGAGAGACTCTTCACCTACACTACAAGCTACGATGTAAAGGGTTTTTCGAGTCTAGCTGTCCTCTAGAGTCCAGAGTCATTCTGAGTCCAGCAGTTCATTCCGAGTGAGTTCAGGAAAGGTTTCTAAACTGCATCTTAAAATCTACAAATACATCTGGAGATAACCCATAAATTTGTCGTTGGGAAATGGAGACACGTTTCCTTCCTTCTCTCCGCCGCATGTCGCTGTAGTGCGCACACATTTATTTTATACACATATTATCTGTTCTGTACTCCCTCTGTCCTGTATCCTACTACAGAAATGGTTCTGTACATCATAGACACACACTGACTACACCTACACTCTGCCTTTTTAATAGAAAAAAAATATTTAATTGACCACTGATCAGTAAAAACTATCCCAATTTGGCATTAAAAATCCATTCAACACTGGCAACCCAGTCCTTAACTGTCCTGTCCTGTCCTGTCTTGTCCTGTCCTGTCCTCCTCTACTGAAAACGTTCATAGAATGAGAATGGGGCATCGTGATTATCGCCCCTGTGGGCCTCCATTTATTAGCACTTGCGGCAGTTCCCATGTTTGGCCACTAGGGACAGTAATAACTCTAGAGAAAGGAGAGCGAAACAGAGAGCGAATCAGCCGACACCTGACCAACATTAAAACTGTGCGGAAATCATTGTTCAATCATCAAGTAAAAAGCAATAATATCATATTACTAAGTACTAAGTATCCTAATGTAAAGTAACATTTAAAATGTGCTGAGTATTAATGAGGACTTTATAAAGATTAACATTTAGATTAGACAAAGTATTTCACAAACCACCTTCAATTACTCGAAGGCTGAATGAAAGTGGGACTATTCCCAAAATAAGAATAAAACTTTACCTTGTCAGGGAATGAAGTATCTTCATCACAGGGGTGTGTGTCACGGCCGACTCAAGTCCCGGAACTGTGTGGTGGATGGACGATTTGTGCTGAAGGTAACTGACTACGGGTACAACGAAGTTCTCCAAGCACAAAGGTTCCCCTACACAGAACCTAAAGCGGAGGGTGAGTGTCACGTCAAGTAAGTCAAGTCAAGTCGGCTTTTATTGTCATTCCAACCATATAGAGTTCAGTAGTCAGTGAAACCAAACAACGTTCCTCCAGGACCAACGTGCTACAAACATGCAACGACATCAATTAACAACACAAAATATACCGGAACCAGCTAGCTAACGAAGAGATCGAACTAGCTGACTAGCTCAGATATGACAGGTTTACATTTTATATTTTTAAGTTAACCTAAAACTATCTGTTTCTATACAAAAAGAGACAACAATAGACAAGAGACAACAAAGTGCACGTGCAGATGTGCAAACCAAGAGCTCCAGAGTGACAAACACAACATCGCAATGAGGTACGAGGTGAGGTAGTGCGAGGAGAAACAATAACCATTAGACAGTCCTGAAGAAGCAGCAATGATTTAGAAATACTGTGTGAAAATAGCAAGTAAAATAAATATTAGTGCAGATGTTGCAGACGAGCCGTTCAGGTCGGAGCGAACAGTTTGTGAGATGGTTGTAGATCAGATCAGAGTGATTGTGCATGTGTGTGTTTATCAGTTCAGTCCCGATGTTATTTAGTTCGTCTGAGTGATATGTGTGTGTGTGTGTGTGTGTGTGTGTGTGTGTGTGTGTTTTATTGGTCCAGTCCGTTTTTGTTAAGGAGAGAGACGGCTTGTGCGTAAAAGCTGTTACACAGTCTTGATGTGAGGTCTGATTGCAGGGCAGGGCCTTCCTGTTTACACAAACACACATACATGTAATGATAGTTGTTTAGCATATACGGTAACATACAGAATAACCTTTGCACATATAGGACAGTGCTTACGGTAGTGTGTTCATGGGTATGTGTTCGTGTTATCGTCTTAATTCAATTCAATTCAATTTTATTTCTATAGCGCTTTTAACAACAATCATTGTCTCAAAGCAGCTTCACAAAATGAAAAGAAGATTTATGGAAGTGTGTATGTGTGAGAAAAATGTGTGTAGATAATGAGATCGTCCCTGATGAGCAAGCCGAGGGTGACGGCGACAGTGGCAAGGAAAAACTCCCTGAGATGGCAATAGGAAGAAACCTTGAGAGGAACCAGACTCAACAGGGAACCCATCCTCATCTGGGTGATAACAGATAACAGGGATTGTAGAACATCATGTGTGTTAGGCAGCTGAAAGTTCGATATAACAGAAGTTATTTAAATGAACACAAAGTCCAGTTCAGCTCAGGGATGAGTCAGCAGGTGCAGAGGGCAGATGGGGGTCTGGATCACTGGGAGCTCAGGAGCAGCATGTGGAGCTCCAAACCAACATGAAGCAGAATCCAGCTGGAGCAGGTCCTTCTCTGGATGCCTCAGGAACCTCGCAGGGTCGGCCTCTGTCTACTGAAGCTGGCACAATCTCCAGATGCCTCGGGATGGGTGGAAAAATAAAGAGCAGGTGAAAAGAATTAGTGTGGTTGCCATTCAGGATAGATGTACTGGAGTATGAGGTAAAGAAATTAATTATGTGTATGCCAGATTAAAGAGATGCGTCTTGAGTCTACTTTTAAACTGGGAAACTGTGTCTGAGCCCCGAACACTGTCAGGAAGGCTATTCCAAAGTTTTGGAGCTAAATATGAAAAAGCCCTACCTCCTTTTGTAGATTTTGATATTCTGGGAACTACCAGTAGTCCGGAGTTTTCTGATCTTAAGGAGCGTGGTGGATTGTAACGTATCAGAAGACTGGTTAGGTATGTGGGAGCTAGATCGTTTAGAGCCTTGTACGTAAGTAATG
Source organism: Clarias fuscus (assembly GCA_030347435.1). NCBI lineage: Eukaryota > Metazoa > Chordata > Actinopteri > Siluriformes > Clariidae > Clarias > Clarias fuscus. Next base: position 175,677 of record CM059230.1, on the reverse strand, counting down.
CTATTTTGTAGTTAATTCTAAACTGAACAGGTAGCCAGTGCAGGGATGATAATATTGGGGTTATATGATCATATTTTCTGGATCTAGTGAGAACCCTGGCGGCTGCATTTTGGACTAACTGTAGCTTGTTAATTGAGGATGCAGGACAGCCACCCAGTAATGCATTACAGTAGTCCAGTCTGGAGGTCATGAATGCATGAACCAGCTTCGTGTTAATGTTTGTTTTGTTATTAGTACTATAATAAAACCCCTGAACCGGAGAACGCTGGAGTTCAGAAACGTTCTGCTGAAGTTACCATCTGCACATGAACATCACCACTGAAAGATTTGTGGTCTCACACACACACACACACACACACACACACACACACACACACACACACACACACACACACACACACGTCTCGGGAAAAAAAAGTAAATAAATAAAAAAAAAAGGAATGAAAAGGAGAATAACAGATTACTGTAAGTTCAGTTCAGTTACTCATCTACGTTTTCTGGCCATTTAAAAGATAAAGATAAAGAGACTTTATTGTCAATGTAGTGATACAACGAAATTAGTCTGGTACAGTAGCTCTCAGAGACCAGCAGCAATAAGAACCGTAAAAATAAAGTAAAGAATAAACAAAAGAATGAACACAAGATAATTACAGTAAAGTATAATAAATATAACAATATATATCAGTGTTATAGATGATGATTATTAATAATGAGTCATGCCAGTGAATCTTCTTAAATTTTGTGTGTGTGTGTGTGTGTGTGTGTGTGTGTGTGGTCCTGGCTATATGTACAGCAGTCCAGAGCATGACAGTTAATGTGCACTAATGATGATAATAATAATTCATGTTAATGGTAAAGCTGGGCGAGACGACTGAAACACGTCTACGTGCGTCAGGATCTACAAAATCTATTCACTAAGAGACGATGAGAAATAACTGAAATAAATTTCAATCATACTTTGATCTACAAAAACATAAAAACGGGATAAAAAGGAAGTTTTAAATCATTTAATAAACAATTTAACAATAATTACAACAACTGAATTATATACAGAACGGTTACATGAACACTGAGTCCCAGGTCCAGCTGCACTCATGTAGACAGAGAGGGGCGTTCACGTCAAACTGGGACTAATTATTCCCTTAATCTTTTTAGCAGCACTTTCATAAAACATTTAATCAAATCAGCTGGACAATTGAATTCAGATTGTAATAATTAAATAATATTTTATCCCTGATCTCCGGTCAGTGTGTGTGTTGTGCTGCAGTCGACACTGATATGGAGATCTGAATGTTAGACGTAATACGTTTGGCTCTCAGTGTGCTGCGTCTTCACACAGATCTGCTGTGGACCGCCCCCGAACACCTGCGCGCGCCGCACCCGGGACAGTTCGGCACGCGTGAGGGCGACGTCTACAGCTTCTCCATCGTCGTACAGGAGGTGGTGCTGAGAGGGCCTCCCTTCTTCATGCTCCACATCAGTGCCGACGGTGAGCCGGAAACACCCACACGCCAACACTAACGTGGCTAATGGCGAAAACAACGAACCTGAACGAGGTGCAGTTTCATGACCGCAATTAGATTTACAGTTTATTTAATTATTCTGAAAATCCTTTTATGTAGAGAAAATCGCAAAACCTGCGAGTGAGACACAACCTGAGAGACTGACGTAAAAATAATCAGCCTTAACTGTAACTGTTCCTTTTTAATGTTATATGATGTAAAAGGTGGCGCTAGGTAGTAGTGGAAAATCTCCTAGTGGTTCTCCTGAGGTTCTCCTGAGGTTCTCCTGAGGTTCTCTTGAGCTCTTCATTCAGACTTGTGGTGTGTTCTGGAAAGGGTTTATCCAAACTGCTGTTCTCTGGTTCACAGAAATCATCCAAAAGATTAAGAAACCTCCTCCGCTGTGCCGGCCCGTGGTGTCTCCGGACTACGCTCCTCCGGAGTGCATTCAGCTCATCACACAGTGCTGGAACGAGCAGCCCGAGAGACGGCCGGCCTTCGAGCAGATCTTTGAACAGGTGGCGCGATCCCCGTCTCAGCTCACACGGCAGTCAGGAGAATCATCAGCGTCAGGGGGGAGAAAATACACAGGACATTAAAGTCTTTAAAGTTTTACTGGATTAAGGGGGAAGTCAGTGTCTGTGTCCCTGTCCGTGTCCCTGTCAGTGCCCATTTAAGCCCAAAATATACTGAAGTTAAAGTGCATATTCTAAATAAAAGGGAATATTTAAAAAAAAAAAGCAGTGAAATGAGATTTTTATCTGAAATCATTTTATCTGAAATCTCTCAGCCTGTCAGTATCTGTCTCCCTGTCCGTGTCCCTGTCAGTGTCCCTGTCAGTGTCTGTCTCCCTGTCCGTGTCTGTGTCCCTGTTAGTGTCCTTGTCAGTGTTACTGTCCCTCTCAGTGTCTGTGTCCCTGTCCGTGTCCCTGTCAGTGTCTGTCTCCCTGTCCGTGTCTGTGTCCCTGTTAGTGTCCTTGTCAGTGTTACTGTCCCTCTCAGTGTCTGTGTCCCTGTCCGTGTCCCTGTCAGTGTCTGTCTCCCTGTCCGTGTCTGTGTCCCTGTTAGTGTCCTTGTCAGTGTTACTGTCCCTCTCAGTGTCTGTGTCCCTGTCCGTGTCCCTGTCAGTGTCTGTATCCCTGTCCGTGTCTGTATCCCTGTCATTGTCCCTGTCAGTGTTACTGTCCCTCTCAGTGTCAGTGTCCCTGTCCGTGTCTGTATCCCTGTCCGTGTCTGTATCCCTGTCCGTGTCTGTGTCCCTGTCATTGTCCCTGTCAGTGTCCTTGTCAGTGTTACTGTCCCTCTCAGTGTCTGTCTCCCTGTCCGTGTCCCTGTCCGTGTCTGTGTCCCTGTCATTGTCCCTGTCAGTGTCCTTGTCAGTGTTACTGTCCCTCTCAGTGTCAGTGTCCCTGTCAGTGTCTGTATCCCTGTTCGTGTCTGTATCCCTGTCAGTGTCCCTGTAAGTGTCAGTGTCCCTCTCAGTGTCAGTGTCCCTGTCAGTGTCCCTGTTAGTGCCCATGTCAGTGTCCGTACCTGTGTCCCTGTCAGTGTCAGTGTCCTTGCTGTGAATGAGCCTTTTGTTTGTCCTCAGTTTAGAAACATTAACAAGGGTAAGAAGACGAACATCATCGACTCCATGCTGCGGATGCTGGAGCAGTACTCGTCCAACCTGGAGGAGCTCATACGTGAGAGGACAGAGGAGCTGGAGATCGAAAAGCAGAAAACTGAAAAACTTCTCACACAGATGCTCCCTCCGTAAGTCTTACACACTCTCGTTTAACACACAAATCCTCAACACACACGTATTAGAGACAAACAACATCTTCAAGTGTCTTTACCCTATAAGGTGTGTGTCGTTTCCCATCATGCCCAGTTCTGTAGCGGACGTCTTGAAGGTGGGCGGCAGCGTGGAGCCCGAGTACTTCCATAACGTGACGTTGTACTTCAGCGACATTGTGGGCTTCACTACCATCTCAGCCAACAGCGAGCCTATCGACGTGGTGGACCTTCTGAATGACCTCTACACCTTATTCGATGCCATTATTGGAAACCACCATGTTTACAAGGTAAAAAGTCTTATTGCTCAAATATGTTCATGTTAATTATATATTAGTCTTATTATTAAAATACACTGATATTACAACAACAAGAAGGTGCATTGGTTTAGTGGATAGTGCCGTCACTTCACACCCTCCCGGGTCAGGTGTTCGAGTCCCACATTCGGGACAGTGTGTGTGGAGTTTGCATGTTCTCTCTGTGTTAGGTGGGTTTCCTCCGGTTTCCTCCTGATTGCTGTTTACAAATTCCCTGTACTGTGTGTGTGTGTGTGTGTGTGCACCGTAATGAGTTGCCACGCCACCCAGGGTGTAGCCTGGTTCTGATAGGCTCCGCCCCCCGAGGACCCACATAGGATAAGTACTATAGATAATGAATGGATGGATTACGGTGAGGGATTTGCACAGGGAGCCGTGTGTGCTGAGTAGAGACGGATCCTACGTAAGAGATTACATGCTTCTTCTTCTGTAATTAGATTACCTGTATGTCAGGTTTCTATAGAAACACACACACACACACACACACACACAGTTTGTGACCTTTAAAAGAAGTGAACTATAAATTAGCTGGCGTGAACGCTAACACAAAAATAAACATGCACCCTACACGGGCACTGCGGATTTATTATGTACCTAACGTCTAAAACTAATCCGCACGTGTGACGTTCAGGTGGAAACCATTGGAGACGCGTACATGGTGGCGTCTGGAGTTCCTGTTCCTAACGGGGACCGGCACGCCGCTGAGATCACGAACATGGCGCTGGACATCCTCAGCGCTATGGGCACCTTTAAGATGAGACACATGCCTGATGTTCCTGTACGCATTCGGATCGGGCTGCACACGGGTCAGTAGTGCGGACTGTCTTCGTCCTCTGTGTACACTTCCAAAAAAACATTTTAAATCGTCCAGATACAAAACAGAGAGATGCTTCCAAACATGTGAGAGGCCCAAAGTCACAGATTAGGGCATGATGTCGGATCTACTCCCGCGTGTGTGTGTTTCAGGTCCGTGTGTGGCAGGAGTAGTAGGTCTCACCATGCCCCGCTATTGTCTGTTTGGGAACACAGTGAACACGGCCTCGCGGATGGAGTCCACTGGCATGCGTGAGTAAGAAGTGGACGAGTCGTGGTGCTGATGTTGTAGTGATGAGAGCAAGAAAACAAGGCAAAAGAGCGACAAGCGGGAATGAGAGTTTATTGATATTAAGCTGTGAGATAAACCAAAAGGCCTTCGCATTAATCTGCTGCAGTGGTGCAGAGGGGAACAGAGGTATAGAGCAGGGGAACACAATGAGGAGCCAGCTGGGGTTTTCATAAATCTTGTGCTTAGGGGGGAAACGCTGCCTTTTGCTCAGGTGAAAAGTTTTGAAATTTAAAATGTACAATGAACATTATTGCTAATTCACTGCTCGGCCTGACAGGCTTGTATTTCTAATGTTTCATTGGACCATCTTGTGCTTGTATATCCAAACAACAATAAAGCCTACAGTATGTGTAATGCTGAAAAAATGTTATGTATAGTGTGTTATAGAGTTTAAAGATACAGACCCAAAAAACAGACAATCAGATTCTCCAAAAGCATTGAAATAGTATTAGTATCATCAACAAGGAAATATACTGTATATAGAACAGGACAGGACACAGGGAAAGACATAGAACAGGACTGGACAGGACACAGGACGGGACGGGACACAGGACGGGACACAGGACGGGACACAGGATGGGACACAGGACAGGACACAGAGGACAGGATGGGACAGGACACAGGACAGGACACAGGACGGGACGGGACACAGGATGGGACACAGGATGGGACACAGGACAGGACACAGAGGACAGGATGGGACAGGACACAGGATGGGACGGGACAGGGGACAAGACAGAACTGGACACAGGACAGGACACAGAGGACAGGATGGGACACAGGATGGGATGGGACAGGACACATGGGACACTGCTATACAGAGCACAGATTCAAAAGAACAGATTGTCAGTGAATGTGTGTGTGTGTGTGTGTGTGTGTGTGTGTGTGTGTGTGTGTGTGTGTGTGTGTCACTGTGGTCTGCAGCGTACCGCATCCATGTCAGTCACACCACGGTGAAGATCCTCCTCGAGCTCAAGGAAGGGTACCAGGTCCAGCTTCGGAAAGGAACTGAACTAAAGGTAAATCTCAGTCAGATGGTTCTGAAAGGAGTTCATTTTATTCACAATATAAACACACACACACACACACACGCACATCTATCTATCTATCTGTGTTTTTTGAAGCCACAGTTCAGGATGTTTTCGTTAAAGTGAAGTCACCAAAAAACTATAAAGTTTCATTTTTTATGTCTTTAACTTGAAAATATTAATGAACATAATTTATTATTTAAATCTGCTTTGTGACAATGACCAATCATAAAAGTGATATACAAATCAAATTCATTTGAATTGATACAGAACAGTATAAACTTGCAAAATGAGGGAAAATGGCCATAACTTCCTGAACAATATTATACAACAATATTTTTCTTTAGTTAAAAGCCACAGATCCAGGTTTCTCGTGCACTCAGTAAATAGAGCGGCTCCGGCGGTTCTTTTAGATCAGGGGTGGGCAATTATTTTTCCCCAGGGGCCAAGTGAGAAGCAAAAAATATTGTAGAGGGCCGGATGCTTCGTCTCGTAATGCCGACTCGCGTCGTACTCCATAAACACGGCGACCTGCTCGCCACAAACTAAACACACGGGTTTACCCCCGACTTCAGTAAATAAATATTTAGTAGTCCATATTTTCTTGAAACCACGGCCTTCAGCGTCCACCTTTCCTTTTTAGGCATGTGCAAACATTTTGAAGGGATACCATTACAATGACTTGTTGCTAATCACATGCACTCGGACTTGTTTCGGAGGACCTGTACGTAAACGACGCACACGCACACAGTAAACAGGTTCCAAAGTAAAAGCACTGCTGTTTTAGTCCATGCAATATGCAAAATTTTGAAAGTAGGTTTTATTTTCTTAATTCCAAGCAACCTTTCGCCGGCCAGTCAGAGTCGGGCCGCGGGCCGTATTTGGCCCCCGGGCCTTAAAATGCCCGGGTCTGTTTTAGATCCAGGATATTTACAGGAATTGTAAAATACTATTTGCACTGAAGATGGCGCTGTTACTGTTTTCACACAACTCCTTAAGTGAGACATCTACTTTAATTATTAGTTTCATCAACATATAGACATGAGTGTGTGTGTGTGTGTGTGTGTGTGTGTGTGTGTGTGTGTGTGTGTGTGTGTGTGTTGATTCAGAAGCACTGACTCTACACCATCATATAGAGTCTAGTTTCTGCTTCTTCTGTGTTAAATCTCAGGAGTGTTTGTGAGCGGTGCAGGCTGAAGGACTCCATCAGGTTATGAGGGATGCGTTTATTTCGGAGCCCCTTGATGACATTCGTGGAAAAATCATTCTGTGGCCACAAAGTGTGAGAACAAAATAGTATAACGCGTGGCCATGAGATCGTGTGCTGTAGCCCTGACTTAATAACGTCAAAGCATTTATCTCTTAGAAACTACTTACACATTTGTACGTAACAATTTGTATAGACGCTTGATGACCTTTATTTACCCTCTGGGAACAGAACAACACACATCATCACCTCTGGGTCGAGGATGATCTCATCGCCACGTGTTAAGTCATGACCACGACGCTGTCGTATCTCGTGTCCACATGTCTCACTGATTTGTTCCCACGTCTTAGTAAGTTGTAGAATATATTTTTATAGAATTTAGAGAATAATTTATATTTTTGTAGAATATCTTGCCCTGAGACGGCAGTAGGAAGAAACCTTGAGAGGAACCGGACTCAGCAGGGAACCCATCCTCATCTGGGATTGATCTATTCAATTCAATTCAATTCAATTTTATTTCTATAGCGCTTTTAACAATGGTCATTGTCTCAAAGCAGCTTCACAGAAATGAAAAGAAAATTTATGGAAATGTATATATGTGTAAGGAAAATGTGTCTAGATAATGAGATTGTCCCTGATGAGCAAGCCGAGGGTGACGACGACAGTGGCAAGGAAAAACTCCCTGAGATGGCAATAGGAAGAAACCTTGAGAGGAACCAGACTCAACAGGGAACCCATCCTCATCTGGGTGATGACAGATAACAGAAATTGTAGAACATCATGTGTGTTATGCAGCTGAAAGTTCAATATAGCAGAAGTTATTTAAACTAACACAAAGTCCAGTTCAGCTCAGGGATGAGTCAGCAGGTGCAGAGGGCAGATGAGGGTCTGGATCACTGGGAGCTCAGGAGCAGCATGTGTAGATCCAAACCAACATGAAGAAGAATCCAGCTGGAGCAGGTCCTTCTCTGGATGCCTCAGGAACCTCGCAGGGTCGGCCTCTGTCTACTGAAGCTGGCACAATCTCCAGATGCCTCGGGATGGGTGGAAAAATAAAGAGCAGGTGAAAAGAATTAGCGTGGTTGCCATTCAGGATAGATGTACTGGAGTATGAGGTAAAGAAATTAATTATGTGTATGCCAGATTAAAGAGATGCGTCTTGAGTCTACTTTTAAACTGGGAAACTGTGTCTGAGCCCCGAACACTGTCAGGAAGGCTATTCCAAAGTTTTGGAGCTAAATATGAAAAAGCCCTACCTCCTTTTGTAGATTTTGATATTCTGGGAACTATATGATCTGCACTCATACTGTGTGTTAGGAGGCTGGAAGTTCACGCTGTTCTGTACCAAATACAGTTATGTGTACCGTGACCCCCCTCAGTCAGTACACACACTTTATTCACACACTACACAGGAGCAGCATCAGTGTGATCAGAGCACATGTTGCATGTTCTAATCCCTGATGAAAACACACTTTACTCCTGGCAGGGCAAAGGGATGGAGGAAACCTACTGGCTGGTGGGTAAAGAGGGCTTCACCAAACCGCTCCCTGTGCCCCCCGAGATAAAGTCCGGGTAGGTTTATTCATCACACTTGTGTTAGGGGGAACTGTCTTTGTTCCTGGAGGTGCATTGTGGGTTGTGGTTTAATACACATACAGTAAAAGCGATGTCAGAGAGTCTTATTCTGGCGAGCCTCCAGGAGTGAAGCCGGTTGCCCCTTTCCCCGCCCCTGTACTGTGTTTGGCTTGTTTATCGTGGCCTCTTCGATGTATCTTTCAGACAAATGGCCCACGGCCTGCAGATGGAGGAAATCACCCGATTCAAACGGAAGAAAGCCGAGGCCCAGTTAGTGAAGAAGAACTGAGGTAGTGTGTTACGGATCCAGCGCTGGACCTTGAACTTCCCCCCTTCTGTTCCTGATCTAAACTCATTGCAGTGTTCACTTCTCATTTCCTTTGATGTCTCTGCTGAGTGTTTTTGCCATTAATCCATTGCAACAGTCTTTTACAGTAAATACACTGTGACGCAGTGAAGAGTGTGTGTTCATAAAGAATCTGAGCGCAGCGTCGTTTAACATCATTCAGTCCAGGAACACACATTGTGTTTGTGTGTGTGTGTGTGTGTGTGTGTGTGTGGAGCGGCTCTGACTGACACTTCGACTATCAGTGTGACCTGTTCATCTGTCTAGTGTGTGTGTGAAACGTGTACAGTGTGTGTGCAGTCGTGACAGAATGTCCAGGAGGAAGTCTCCGAGCACTCGCAGCTCCTCTTCATCCTCATCTGATCCTATTAAACAGCTCTGATGCTTCATGAAGACGCCTTTATACAGAATCTGTTTACTGATCCCACGTCCTGTATGTCTGCTCGTCTCCACGTGTGTCTTAAGCAGAAAAAATATCGACTGTAAAGCTTTGACTATGCTTCGTTTATTTCTGCCGTCTCCATCGGATTTTCCCTCATACACTTTCCTCTGGGCTTGTGTGATACTTTATATAGAGATTTACCATTACATCACCCAGAGCTGACAGCCTGCAAGACGGTCGAGCATTTCCACTATTTCAGGAGGAATATTATTACAGCTGTAAGGTCAGGAGCTGCTTACAGACAGATACGAGGTTAGATTTAGAATATTTAACCTTTTAGGTCAAAATGTTCATCTTTTTTTTTTTTTCTTTTTAAGAACAAAACTGAAAGTAGGTTCACCTGTTTTTGACAATTCTCAGTCAGTACTGTTCCTAATAAATACTCATGCTAACTAAATATACAGTATGTGCAATGTTCAAGGTGGAACACACAGAATTTATTTAATTTAAAACATTCTCCATTTATTGTTACAGAAAGTGAGAGTGTGCAGCAACGCAGGGGCAGTGATGGCTCAAACAGTTAAAGCTCTGGGTAATTGAATAGAAGCTTGTGGGTTCGAGTCCCAGCACTGCAAAGTTGCCACTGTTGAGCCCCCCTGTTGAGCAAGGCCCCTAACCCTATCTGCTCCAGGGGGCGCTGTGTCCTGGCTGACCATGCGCTCTGGGATATGCGAAAAATTGATTTCACGATTCTGTTCCTGTGACAAATAATGAAATATTTATTTTTTATTTAAGTCCAGTTGGAAGCATGTGAAATGGTGGAAGAGGGTGGGGCTTCCACATGGTATCAGTTACTGAATGAACTGTCAATCATTCCAGATTTATGTGCGGATTGGTCCGTCTATCATTGTATGACAGAGTCAGAAGTCAGGATTCGTCTACTGTTACACTGCGGATCACCTGCATGTAAAGTGTAATCATAATCCGCTAATATAATATGATATAATATAATATAATTAGAGTAAAATTCCTGGATATCACATCAGTTCTCGATCACACAAGCCTCCCTTCTTCCGTATCCCACATGACCTCTGCAGCAGTCAGCAGGAATGAAGTTCTCCGGTGTTTGGTGAAGGACAGAATAAAACCAGCTGAGGCAAAGTTACAAGCTTGCCTCCGTTTCTTATCTAACTGTGTGAAATGACTAATCTGATCCTGACAGGTCTCCTGAGGAACCCGGAGGAGCGAGGGCTCTCAGAGATGATCTGAACTCATGGTGCTCATTGCTGTGTTGCAGGTCAGAGATGGTGCGTGACTTCAAGCAGCTGCTGCAGAAAGCAGTAAAGAAGATTTTGGTGGTGAGACACGTGGCCCAGCTGCCCAACCCGGACTACACTGAGGAAAATGTTATGATCCACCATCATTAACGGCTCCGCTGTGAGAGACCAGGCCCTCAAAAGCAGACCGAGTAAAGCTGACTTCAATTTCTTTCTTTTTTTGGGGGCGGAGTCATTAATGTAACAGGAAACATTTTCCAGCATCTTTTCTTCATTCCATAAAACCAGGAAAAGATTATGAGAGCGCATGGGTTATACCACCTGACTGAAGAAGCAACCCTGCAGGATCTCAGTGTGAAACCCGTGCAGGAATCTAAATCGTGAGCTTCTTTCTTTTAACCGGAGGTTACGGTACTTTTCATCGCAGTGGGCATAAGTGATTCATTCTGTACTTAAGGAGGATGTGGTGTGCATGAGAGTGGAAAGGTGAAGTGCTCTGGACACCTGGAGATGATCAGACACTTCAGTAAGAGGCTCTTCAGATGAATTTGGCTGTAATGTCTATAAATAGCAAATGGCACTCTTACGCTAAACAGGAGACGATCAGACTCTGTTCCCAGCGAGCAGGAAGAGGATCGACCCAAACCTTGTGTTGGAAGAATGAAATTACTTACTTATAGTTTCTAATTCTGAACTAATTTAACAAGGAAATATATTAATTTGAGTCTATTGGATTTTATAGTTTGTTTATAGTCTTTCTTCTTTTTCTGATAGTCACACAGTGTTACGACTACTGACACATTAGAAGAAACATGATATACACATTACTGTATACTTCAAGTCAAGTTTTAAAGTGTGTGTACATTCCCTCTGTGTGTACACTGTGTTTATATATATATATATATATATACTGTATACTCCAGTTCCTGTGCTTGTGGAAAGTGAAATGAATCCGGACCCACACTGACACGAGGATGAGACGTGGAACTCTGCACAGACAGGAACCTGAACCTGAGCTCAGGATCACATAGTTTATTTCACAATTATAATGTAAATCAATCATAGAGTTCTAAAGCACACTGGAGAACAGCACACCTGCTGTCAGTAAATTATAAGCCGTACAGGATGAAAAAATAAAAACTGCAGACATAACTATTACAATGTGCGTGTGTATGTTGTTCATTCTGAAGTGTGTATGCAGTTGTTCGGGCTCCTCTGTGTGTGATGGACAGGTGACAGGTGTGTACAGTGTCCCCGTCTCACACACCTCGCCTGTTAGCACGTGAGAGAAAACCCATATAATAATAATGCTCTATGAGGTGATTCTAAAGATGTGTGAAGGATATTGTGGGTTTGTCTGGTTTTATTTCTTCTGATGTCGCTGAGATGAAAAACAGAAACATACATGAGATATATTTTAACACAAATCACAGACAACGCTGAACATCTACACAGATATAGCGTTTGGTATAAATACAGACAGAAGTGTGTGTGTGTGTGTGAGACTGTAACGCGCTCGTGTTAAACCCGGAGCCCTGGTCGAACTCCGCGCGCGCTAACCCCGGCTCGGTCTTCCTTTGTTCTGCTCGGTGTTTGAGCGGCTCAGTGTTGGAGCTCGATGTGATCTCACACACACACACACACACACACACAGCTCTTTTTGTCTCCTCTCCTGTAGGCACCGAGTCATTATTCTCGTTACACATCTTTTATTATTTTTTCCCCTTTCTTTTTTAAGCCCCGCCTCCGTTTGCACGCAGCACCAGACACACCAATCAGCCGCCCGAGACTGGCGGATTCATCCATATTATTGGTTCCTCACGGTGCCAGTCAAACCCCCTTGTGACCGTGCTGGCCAATCAGAAGCCTGGGTGCCCAGCACCCCCTCCCCTCGCTGCTTTACCTTCCCTATCGCCCTGAACCTGCCGCTGACGTTGTGGTCACGTGATGTTTTCGCTGGCTCGTAGTGATGTGTAGAGCCACCATGAGTGAAGCGGAGAGATAAAGCGGGATCATGGCAGCGCGTGAGTCCGGTGCGTCCGCCGAGCCGCCGCGTTTCGCGCTCACGATCCACCGGCACGGAGAGGATCATCATCATCATCATCATCCTCACCACCCGCAGCGCGACTGAACGAACACTCGGAGCTGAGATTCTCTCTCTCTCTCTCTCTCTCTCTCTCTCCTCACCGTCTCTCCCCCCCCACAGAAATGGGCCGCGGTCAGCGCTCCTGAGGTAAAGTCACCTTTAATCTCACAGCTCATGGAGGATCCGCGCGATAACGGCGGGATGTTGTCGCTGGAGGCTCAGCCGCGTCGTGTTGGTGTGAAAACGGCAGGCAGTGGAGAGCCTTCATCCTCCTCCTCCTCCTCCTCCTCCTCCTGCTGCCCGCGCCTGCCCGCGCTCTCATCGGCCTCTTCTCATCCCCCTCACCCTCCTCACGGCGCAGCTCAGAGGAGACATCCGCCTCCGTACCACTTCAGAGTGCATCACCTGTTCCCGGAGGAGAACGCTCAGGACCCCGTGCTGAGGAAACACCTCCCCGCGCTCCAGTACAAGGTCCACGACTCTGCCTTCTGCCGCGTCCTGAGCACCGACACTACCGCCGCCGCTCTGGCCGCCGCTGCCGCCGTGTGCTCGGGCAGCGTGGACGCCGACGTGTGGAAGTGTGGGTATCTGAGGAAACAGAAACATGGACACAAGAGGTTTTTCGTGCTGAGAGGACCCAGTAACCTCGGGCCCAGTCGTCTGGAGTACTATGACAGCGAGAGAAAATTCAGAAATGCCCTCAAAGCTGCTGCCTCAGCTGCCGGTGTGGCGTTTCCCCCTAAGAGGGTCATTTACCTGTCCCAGTGTTTCACTGTCAACAAGAGGGCTGACGCTAAGAACAAATACCTCATCGCTCTTTATACTAAAGACGAGTATTTCGCCATGGTGGCAGACACTGAGCAGGAGCAGGACGACTGGTACCTGGCCCTCACTGAACTCATGACTGAAGGCAAAAAGGGGCAGCTGGACACGGACGAGTTAGACGACGGCTACGGGACCATTTCACCCGGGACCATTTTTAAGGAGGTGTGGCAGGTGAACGTTAAGCCTAAAGGTTTGGGGCAGACTAAGAATTTAATGGGGGTGTACCGTCTGTGCCTTTCCGCCAAGACAATTCACCTGGTGAAGTTAAATTCCGAGACCCCTGCTGTGAACCTGCCGTTGATGAACATTCGCCGCTGCGGCCATTCTGAGAGCTTTTTCTTCATCGAAGTTGGACGCTCTTCTTCTATCGGTCCGGGTGAGATCTGGGTTCAAGTGGAGGACTCTGTTGTGGCTCAGAACATGCACGAGACCATTCTTGACACCATGAAGGCTTTAAAAGCGTTTCCGGACTTTAGGCCACGGAGCAAAAGCCAGTCCTCCGGATCCAACCCGATACCCTTTATCACCACGCGTCGCAACTTCGACAACCTCCCTCCCAGCCAGGCCGGGCTCCAGCGTGCCTCCAGAACCGATTCGGTGACAGGAAAGAGTAAAGGCGTAACAGGACAGCGCTACCGAACTTCCAGCGAGGGCGAGGGCACCTCAGATCGACCTCTCAGCTCGGGCACGGGCAGCTTGTTTCACCTGAACACGCCATGTCTGAACTTGGGCCGGGAGGAGAGCGGGGGCTGTTGTGCCCATGCCTCACCTGGTTCTGCTCATCATACTCGCTCCGCCTCTCTCCCCGTTTCCCACTTCCTTTCTGCTACGAGCCCCATCAGCGTTTCCAGCAGCAGCGGCCACGGTTCAGCCTCGGACACGCACACGCGACCCTCCAGCTCATCCATCTGCGGCTCTCCTAGTGACGGAGGCTTTAACTCCTCCGATGAGTTCTGCCCCAGCCCGTGTGACTTTAGATATTTTCGTGCGAGCAGCAGTACGCCTGAGCCGCACAGTGACACTCCGCCCATCAGGGAAGAGTATCGACTGGCGGACTACATGGCCATGGACTGGTACAAAGACGGGCATGGCGGTGTCAGGACTTTCGAAGAGGAGAGCAGTTATATGGAAAGAACTTTTCTCAAACTCACACATTATGCCAAACCAAAACCTGCTAATAGTTTAGGTGTCACGCACCAAAAAGCGACGCAGACTTCAGCTTCGTTAGATGAATCGAGCCCTGTGGAGTCAAAGCGGCACGCTGTGTGCTCCTGCCTCCTTAAAGCAGGCTATAAATCTTACTCTGAGTTACATCACCCAAACAGGCCTCCCTCACTCAGCTCAGACGGTCAGAAGAAACTGCCTAGGGATGACGGCTACATGCCTATGATATACAGCGTCGTCCCCTCTCCTCATACAGATTACACCCCTATGCAACCCAGTGCGAATCACCTGGCCGCTCTGCACCTTCATCCCTGCTCCATGCAGCAGGTGGACAGACATGGATACATGATGATGCTGCCACAAGACAGCACATCTCCAGGAATATCTAGTCCCTCCAGCAGAAGCCAAACTCAGTACGATGATTACATGGACATGTCACAGCTCGGCTGTGTTGAAGGCTACAGACAGGCTTCCCCCGAAGGCCCTAAATCATACGGCTCTTATTTCTCACTTCCACGCTCTTACAAAACCCCATGTCGAGAGGATCGCAGGAAATCAGAATATGTTCCAGAGTCTCCAGACGAACCTCAGAGCCCTCCCAGTCCAGGAGACTACATCCACGTGGAGTTTGGAGATCGAGTTCCTCATGAAGCCTCTTCCCCATCAGCAGTGCCAAGTTCTCAGCCCTGCTATCAGATGTGCTGCTCCTCACCTGATCACGACTACATAGGCCTAAACATGGACAACCTCCTGAAGAACCGCCCACCTCGGCACTCCCTCGTAGCCCCGTGGAATCCTCCGAACTACGCACGCCCCTTAGGGTGCACCTACGGCCAGGTTCAGAATAACTTTGTCACTAAGAACGTTCACGGAGAGGCTGAGAGTCCCTCCAGGATGATCCAGCACCTCTGTGTGTCTGAAAGGTCGCCCAGCCCTCAATCGGAACCTAAGGTCATTAGGGCAGATCCACAGGGCAGGAGGAGACACAGCTCGGAGACCTTCTACCCCTGTCCCGGTGCCACTCCTGGTGGATGTGCTGCCAGAGCTGCTGCCATTGTGAATCTTGTTGAAGGATCTCGATGGCAGAACTCTGCCTCGTTCGATAGCGTGTGGTCTTACACGGAAGATCAGGGATCTCCTGAGTCAGTTCTCCTCACTGCTAACTGTGCTCCTGGAGGAACGCGCTGCAACGTTTCGTCCAGCTACCTCAACTACATCGCTTTGGACCTGAGGGAAGTCCCAAGGATCACCCACGACGACACGCCTCCGCACCCGGCCCACGAGGAGAGCCGGGCCTGTGCAGGTCTGGACTCGACCAAGTCAGGAGGACACACCACTGCCTCGAAAGGTTGGTTGTATTTCTGTCTCCCCTTATGCTACAGGTTACATGAGGACTGACCTGGCAGGTTCCTCACAGGTGTGTGTGAGTTTAGTGCTGTCGGTGTTGGCAGTGAACGGCGTGTGTAACACACGATGGACTTTACAGTGTGTTTCAGTTCAGTGTCATGTTTCCTTTCTTTGCTTTTTGAGTTTGTAAAATGGCTTCTCTTCTCAGAGTTGAGACGATGGCATTGTTTCAGCGCTCGCTGAAAAAAGTCTTCTAAAAAGCTTCAATGCAATTTGATTTCATTTTTTATTTTGGTTTTGATTTTCTTTAAAAAAAAAAACTAAAATGGAAGGTGTGTGTGTGTGTGTTTTCACTGAATATTCCACTTTCTAAATGCATAAACGTTTATTTTTGTCACTCTGCTCACTGTGCGCCACATTAAAGATAAACGCATGGAGATAGCGTACATTGTCTTTTGCTTTCGTTCAGTCTGTAAGTGAACAGTGATGGTGTGCGTGTGTGTGTGTGTGTGTGTGCGCGTGTGTGGACGTAGAGGCGCGCTCTGTCTTTGTGTCCACCGAGTGTCTTTATTCGCATCTGATTATTATTTCTGCCTGTTGTTCTCCCTGATGCTCTGCTGCATCACACGTACACTAACATGGAGGTGTGTGTGTATGTGTGTGTGTGTGTGTTCAGCTCATTTTAAACACGCTGCTTCGTTTTGTATCTCGTATGGTTTGAGGAATTACACACTTCGCACAAACACCTCATGAATAAACATGAATAAGTTCTGCTTCTAGTATGATGTCATGCAGTGAAAGCCAGCGCTCCGCTCCTCCCTCCGCACCCTGGAGATTCTCCGCTGTAACTACATTACAGCCCGCGCACGCACACACACACACACACACACACACACACACACACACACACAGAGCATCATAAGCCTGCTCACCTCCTGCTTTAATAATAACAACATTTTTAAACAAATATTCTAAAACGTCTCAGATCCAGCCCACAAGACACTACAGCGGCGCACACGGTATGGGTGTGGGTCCGGCCCTCCGAGTCAGAACACGGGTTCAGGAATAATCTAATGAATGAAAAACGAACTTTTAACGTACACCCTAGAAGTCTCTCTTCTCACTTGCACTAGAGCAGTTGTGCGTGTGTGTTTTTTTAATGTTCATTAACTTATTTATTAAATTATTTATTCATTCATTCATTCACTCATTTATTTATTTATTTGTTAATTATTTAGCATTAATCATTTAAGTTGAGTTGATGATGTTAGAAACACTGCTGGGAGAGATGGAGTGATTAATAAAACCTGTGATTAATATGATAATAACAACACTACACAACAAAACACAGTGCTGGTGCTGCTCTTATTATTTGTATGTTATACATATAATACAGAAAATGTGTGTGTGACAAAGAAGCTCCATCTGAAGTTTATGTAACATGAACCGATCTCACTTCCCTAAAAATTTCAAGTTGCTAACTTCAGCTGTTTTGGAGAGATGATTTTATATTTGACCCCAAAATAAAGGCAATCTTTCAGCGTTCTACTGTCTCACTTAAAATGAAGATTTCTTTGAGTATTGATAATAAAATTGGTGTAAGCTTCTAGAAGCGTATGACCTGTAAAACTGTTGCTTAAATTAAAGCATTCCGTGTAATATTAAGGATCCCCCCTGTAGTGTCAGTAACCATGTCAAATTCATGTTGCAATATCTTAATAATTTTGCATTTTAGAATAAAACATTTTTCAGGTTCATGTATTTTCATGTGAAATCTAATCGGCCAAGTTTCATCTGAATAATAATTAAGATCATTGAAAGATTATAATAATAAAAGAAAAGTTACAGATACTAAAACATAAAAGGGCATGAAATTGTATTTAGCAAATGTGTTTCTTTATATCTGATAAAATATGTGTGTATGAATATTTATAAAAAAGTATTATAGAAATACTTATATTATAGAAAATGCTGTTATATGATCCTGTCTGAAAATTCATTTCTTCACTTGGTCAGACACGTTTTAGCACCGATACCATGTTTTGGCCGTGTGTGTGTGTGTGTGTATTACTGATAAACTACTAATACAACAGAATAATAATATTTTATTATTGATAAAAGCTTTTATAGTTAATTACTTTTATTATAGAGAAAACAAATATTTAACACACACACTATATATACTGTATAATCTATAAATGTTATACACAAACACAGAGTAGTGTGTAAAAGTCTTATCACCCTGTTTTATTTATGTAATTTAAAAAAGAATTAGCGTTAGTATGCGTCATTAACGATTAAAGAATTTGTATAAACAGTTAAAATGTTCAATCTAATAATAATCTGCTGATATTTAATGTAATCAGTGATATTATACCTTGTTTACACTAAGTTGTACTTCTTTCATCATCACACACATACACTCCCTGTTTAAAGTAGATGATTAAATCCCACACATAACTGTTCATAACATCACTTTTACCCAACATTTAGATTTCACTTACAGTACAGATTAAACTTCAGGCAGAGATCTAAGTACTGCAAAAGATTCAGTAAATTCTGTCCAGACAGATTTGTGTGATGCTGAGACATACTCTGGCTGGACAGACATACAGACAGACAGAGACATTTTTTCTGAGACTGGTTTCTGGTCC
Source organism: Clarias fuscus (assembly GCA_030347435.1). Classification (NCBI taxonomy): domain Eukaryota; kingdom Metazoa; phylum Chordata; class Actinopteri; order Siluriformes; family Clariidae; genus Clarias; species Clarias fuscus. The sequence continues at coordinate 157,086 of CM059230.1, read as the reverse complement.
TCTAATGTATGAAACATAAAGATATCATTGACTAATAATAGCATTTAATTATTTGTTACATGGACTTTACAGCACAGTAAAATTATTTCATATATCACAGTAAGGAGGATGTGAGCTCAGGGTCAGTCAGCTTACAGCGCCCCCTGGAGCAGACTGGGTTAAGGGCCTGGCTCTTGTGGGAACTTGTGGTGCTGGGACTCGAACCCCCGACCTTCTGATCAGTAACACAGAGTCTTAACTGTTTGACTCATCACTGCCCACAAGCAGAGTGAGTTCTGACCAACATACAGATAAAACCTTTAATGGATGTGGATGAGAGTGTGTGTAAGTGTGTGAGTGAGAGTGTGTGAGTTTTAACAGTGTGAGTGTTCCTGGTTCTGCAGGTATCCAGTAAAACTAAGCAGCTCATTTCCTTAGAAAAACTGCACACACACAGACACACACACACACACTTCCTGAGACTATTTTAATTAAAGAGTCGTCACACCTCTTATCTTTTTTCATTAAATATATATATATATATATATATATATATATATAGAGAGAGAGATTTTTAAGACATCCTATGCTCTACCCTACTCTACACTACTTTACACTCTACACTACACTACTCTACGCACTACACTACACTCTACACTACTCTACGCTCTACACTACGCTCTACACTACTCTACGCTCTACACTACACTACTCTACGCTAGGGCTGCAACTAACAACTATTTTAATAGTCGACTAGTCACCGACTATTGAAACGATTAGTCGACTAATCGGATAATTATTACATTTTTCTAAAATTTAGCATGAGATTGCTTTAATTATGTGGAAAATGATAGTAAACACAAGAAAGAAGGGGGTACTTCAATGAAAAATGCATGTTTTATTGAACTTTGCTGCTGATAGGCCGATTCATACTAAAAGTAAATAAAAATGCCCTGTCTAAAACCAAATAATAAATATAAAATGTACAATGTACATCCAAATCAAAACGTATTGGCTTCCATGTTATTACCGAGGCGAGTCGAACTCTGTTTCATTAAACTGTCCGACGTGCTCTCTTTAAATGTTCGTGCATCACCGAGGTGCTGCCGTGATACGCAAGGACTGCTTTGCAAACCATGCAGGTAATCTTTTTTATTCGCCGTGTCCAGGCTAAAACGCTCCCAAACTTTAGACGTTTTGGTACGCGCAGCTGCTGCGTTGGACGCCGCAACACCGCCATTTCTGTACGTTATCGCTCAGCAGAGAAGCTAATGCGCATGTGCGACTCTCGGCAGAGATTGTAATTAAGAGAGATGCCTCACTCGGTCGGAAAAAACATGTCTGGCATGTCTGAAATTCTGAAATTCATTGTCGACTATTTCTATTATCGATTTTTGTCGATAACGTCGACGAATCGTTGCAGCTCTACTCTACGCTCTACACTACACTTCTCTATGCTCTACACTACACTAAACTACACTCTACACTACACTACTCTACGCTCTACACTACACTACGTTCTACACTACTCTACGCTCTACACTACACTACGCTCTACACTACACTACACTACTCTACGCTCTACACTACACTACGCTGTTCACTACACTACGCTCTACACTACTCTATGCTCTACACTACTCTACGCTCTACACTTCTCTGCGCTCTACACTACACTACTCTACGCTCTACACTACACTACACACTACTTTACACTAGACACTACACTACATTACGCTCTACACTACACTACTCTATGCTTTACACTACACTACTCTACGCTCTACACTACTCTACGCTCTACACTACACTAGTCTACGCTCTACACTACACTACACACTACTTTACACTACACATTACACTACATTATGCTCTACACTACGCTCTACACTACACTACGCTCTACACTACTCTCCGCTCTACACTACACTACTCTACACTACACACTACATTACGCTCTACACTACACTACTCTACACTACACACTACATTACGCTCTACACTACACTACGCTCTACACTACTCTACGCTCTACACTACACTACGCTCTACACTACTCTACGCTCTACACTACTCTACGCTTTACATTACACTCTACACTACACTACTCTATGCTCTACACTACACTACGCTCTACACTACACTACGTTCTACACTACTCTACGCTCTACACTACACTACGCTCTACACTACTCTACGCTCTACACTACACTACGCTGTTCACTACACTACGCTCTACACTACTCTATGCTCTACACTACACTTCTCTACGCTCTACACTACACTACACACTACATTACACTACACACTACACTACATTACGCTCTACACTACACTACGCTCTACACTACACTACTCTATACTACTCTATGCTTTACACTACACTACTCTACGCTCTACACTACTCTACGCTCTACACTACACTAGTCTACGCTCTACACTACACTACACAGTACTTTACACTACACATTACACTACATTATGCTCTACACTACGCTCTACACTACACTACGCTCTACACTACTCTCCGCTGTACACTACACTACTCTACACTACACACTACATTACGCTCTACACTACACTACGCTCTACACTACTCTATGCTCTACACTACACTACGCTCTACACTACTCAACGCTTTACATTACACTACGCTCTACACTACTCTACCCTCTACACTACACTACTCTACCCTCTACACTACACTACGCTCTACACTACACTACGCTCTACACTACTGTACGCTCTAAACTACTCTACACTACGCTCTACACTACGCTCTACACTACTCTATGCTCTACGCTACGCTACGCTCTACTCTACGCTCTACATTACTCTACGCTCTACATTACTCTACGCTCTAGACTACACTACTCTACGCTTTACACTACACTACTCTACGCGCTACACTACTCTACGCTACGCTCTACTCTACGCTCTATACTACTCTATGCTCTACACTACACTATGCTCTACTCTACGCTCTACATTACTCAATGCTCTAGACTACACTACTCTACACTCTACACTACACCACTCTATGCTCTACACTACTCTACACGCTACACTACACTACACTACTGTACGCTCTAAACTACTCTACGCTACTTTCTACACTACGCTCTACACTACTCTATGCTCTACACTACTCTATGCTCTACGCTACGCTACGCTCTACTCTACGCTCTACATTACTCTACGCTCTACTCTATGCTCTACACTACGCTCTACACTACACTACGCTACGCACTACCCTACGCTCTACACTACTCTACGCTCTACACTACACTACGCTACGCTCTACACTACACTACTCTACGCTCTACACTACTCTACTCTCTACACGGCTCTACACTACTCTACGCTCTACACTGCTCTACACTACTCTACTCTCTACGCTATTCTACACTACTCTACGCTCTACACTACTCTACGCTCTACTCTACTCTCTACACTACGCTCTACACTACTCTATGCTCTACACTACTCTATGCCCTACACTACTCTACGCTCTACACTACGCTACGCTCTACAGTCATGGCCAAAAGTTTTGAGAATTACATAAGCAGCAACTTTTCCAATTTCCAATATATAAGTTTTTATAATAGCAATTTGCATATACTCCAGAATGTTATGAAGAGTGTTCAGATGAATTGCATAGTCCTTCTTTGCCATGAAAATTAACTTAATCTTGAAAAAAAACTTTCCACTGCATTTCATTGCTGTCATTAAAGGAGCTGCTGAGATCATTTCAGTAATCGTCTTGTTAACAGGTGAGAATGTTGACGAGCACAAGGCTGGAGAACATTATGTCAGGCTGATTGGGTTAGAATGGCAGACTTGACATGTTAAAAGGAGGGTGATGCTTGAAATCATTGTTCTTTCATTGTTAACCATGGTGACCTGCAAAGAAACGCATGCAGCCATCATTGTGTTGCATAAAAATGGCTTCACAGGCAAGGATATTGTGGCTACTAAGATTGCACCTACATCAACAATTTATAGGATCATCAAGAACTTCAAGGAAAGAGGTTCAATTCTTGTTAAGAAGGCTTCATGGCATCCAAGAACGTCCAGCAAGCGCCAGGATCGTCTCCTAAAGAGGATTCAGCTGCGGGATCGGAGTGCCACCAGTGCAGAGCTGCTCAGGAATGGCAGCAGGCAGGTGTGAGCGCATCTGCACACACAGGGGGGCCAAGACTTTTGGAAGATGGCCTGGTGTCAAGAAGGGCAGCAAAGAAGCCACTTCTCTCAAAAAAAAAAAACATCAGGGACAGATTTGATCTTCTGCAAAAAGTATGGCGAATGGACTGCTGAGGACTGGGGCAAAGTCATATTCTCGGATGAAGCCTCTTTCCGATTGTTTGGGGCATCTGGAAAAAGGCTTGTCCGGAGAAGAAAAGGTGAGCGCTACCATCAGTCCTGTGTCATGCCAACAGTAAAGCATCCTGAGACCATTCATGTGTGGCGTTGCTTCTCATCCAAGGGAGTGGGCTCACTCACAATTTTGCCCAAAAACACAGCCATGAATAAAGAATGGTACCAAAACACCCTCCAACAGCAACTTCTTCCAACAATCCAACAACAGTTTGGTGAAGAACAATGCATTTTCCAGCACGATGGAGCACCGTGCCATAAGGCAAAAGTGATGACTAAGTGGCTCGGGGACCAAAACGTTGAAATTTTGGGTCCATGGCCTGGAAACTCCCCAGATCTTAATCCCATTGAGAACTTGTGGTCAATCCTCAAGAGGCAGGTGTACAAACAAAAACCCACTAATTCTGACAAACTCCAAGAAGTGATTATGAAAGAATGGGTTGCTATCAGTCAGGATTTGGCCCAGAAGTTGATTGAGAGCAGCCCAGTCGAATTGCAGAGGTCCTGAAAAAGAAGCGCCAACACTGCAAATACTGACTCTTTGCATAAATGTCATGTGATTGTCGATAAAAGCCTTTGAAATGTATGAAGTGCTTGTAATTATATTTCAGTACATCACAGAAACAACTGAAACAAAGATCTAAAAGCAGTTTAGCAGCAAACTTTGTGAAAACTAATATTTGTGTCATTCTCAAGACTTTTGGCCACGACTGTACACTACACTACTCCACGCTACGTCCTACACTACTAGTTTTTTCCTTCCTCGTTGCATTATTATTATCATTATTATTATTTTCATAATTTTTCATTTTCATTCATTTATTTTTCACTCAGTAGAGAATGATTTAAAATGTAGTAAAGTACAATACTTCAAACAAAACATACTTCAGTAAAAATAAAATTACAGATTTAAAAACTACTTTAAAAAGTAGAAGTACACAAAAAAAACTACTCAATTACAGTAACGCGAGTAAATGTAATTCGTTACTTTCCATCTCTGATCACCTGTAATAAAGTGTGTGTGTGTGTGTGTGTGTGTGTGTGTGTGTGTGTCTCCGTGAGTTACAGATAACTAAACATCATCTCAAATAAATGGTTATTCTCCACAAGATGAATGTTTTCTCACTCTTGTAATAAAGTGTGTGTGTGTGAGAGATGCAGTGTGGCGCGTGTGACTGTAAAAGTTCTTAGCGTACACAGTGTGTGTGTGTGTTTCTGTAATATTTGTGAGTGTTTAAGTCTTTGAGATCTAAAGTGCTGAAGTTCTGAAGTCGGCTCGTGCTGAGACACTAAAGCTAATTTATTTATTTATAATTTATTTACTATTTATTGATTATAATATATCGTCATCTGTTATATGTAATGTGTTTATATTCATACAGTTTACTCAGGTACAACTTCAACACTCTCTCTAGTACTGTGCAAAAGTCTTGCCCCCCCCCATTTCTCCATGTTTTGCTTAACGCAGTCTTGATGAATGAGTTCTGAAGGACGTTCGTGTCTCTCCTCGTGTCCACTCCAGTCCCTGTACCTGAGCAGTCTCAGAGGAATGTGTTGGTGTTTGTTAAACCACACAGCGACCCATGAATCATTCAAGGATAAAACACATCTAACTGAAGTCCTGAGCCGGTGAGAAACAGGTGCAGATGATGAGAGATGATCAGGAGGTGATGAGTTCACTGCTGATGCTGATGCTGAGGGGTTGGAGCAGACGAGAGGGGAAATGAGGTCGCTGCTGCTCAGGCTGTTACACAAACAACCAGTTTTAAAATGATATCTTTAGACACTTTGCAGCCTGTCGCAGTAACACATTTGCTCCCGTTTCTTTAATTTAATCCACATCAGGTAATATGAATAAATGAGGGGGTGAAGACTTTTGCACAGCGCTGTGTGTGTGTAATAGTTTTTTGCTGTAGTTTGATTATTTGTGCTCTGTGACATAAACACAGAACACTAACCCGCGTGTCTCTTCTGCAGATTGAGCTCGCCACCTGCTGGGAATAAACCAGAACTTTGGGCCTCTCGTGGACCTCGTGGTGCTGAAGAGGAAGCTGCCTCCTCCTCCTCCTCCTCCTCCTCCTCCTCCCCAGCCCCCCCCCCCCCCCCAGCCCCCACCCTCTCCTCCTCTTCATCAGATCTCCAACTGCAAAGACTGAATGAACACCGCAGCCTCTCTTGCTCTGTATCTCCTACATAACTGCCTCAGACTGGTTCCATTTTTATTGTTAGGTTAAAACACACACACACACACACACACACACACACACACACACACGTGTTCATGTTTACGTGAGTTTACGTGAGTGACTGTGCTGATCATGAGTCCGAACTCAGAGCTGTGAACTTCATCCAGACTTCGAGCACTTATTAACCTTCATGACCAATTCACACACACACACACACACACACACACACACACACACACACTGCTGAATCACTGTAAATACGAGGTGCTTGTGTATCAAATGAGATTTTGTAAAATGTGCCAACTACTTAGTAGTCCCCTACACACACACACACACACACTCATGAACACAGATGTTTGTTTATTTTGATTAAGTACATATTTCTGTGTTCATGTCTATTTTTTTCTGGAATCTTACACATCAAGTAAACGGTTTCCCATTGGCCACACATACACACACTCACACACTTTCTGCCTTTAGATTCACACTGGTTGATGTTTTTGCTTCGACGGTGAAACACTACATTCTCACTGATCCTGATGAATCCGGTTCGAGCCGTTTCACTAAAACATTCCTGCAGCTGCTCCAGAACCGCGCGTGTGTGCGTGCGTACGTGTGCATGTGTGTGTGTGTGTGCGTGTGTGTGTCTGTGCGTGTGTCCGTGTCCTATAGCTGTAGTCTGGACGGGAGTTCTCCATCAGTAGGGGGCGTTACGCTGCAGCGTGGCCCGGGGTCACCTGAGGTCAGGGGTTCGAATCTCCTCACCACCAAACTGCCTGAGCGATCAAACCCTGCCCCTCCCTCTGTCACAGGGGGCGACATATCGCGACCTCTGACCTCTGACCCCAACGCCCTAACACACTGCGGTCTGTGAAAGTAGACTCCCCCTGTACCGTAACGTCCGCGTGTTTAGTAACAGGAAGTGATTAATAAATAAATAAGGATTTGGCGTCTGAGCCCCGGAGCGGGTCGGGACGCCGTGATGTCACCAGTGTACAAATCTCACCCAACACAAACCACATGGTCACAGGTCGCACTTTGTAGGTTTTAGATAAATAAAGCTAAGACAGTGTTTCAGTGTCGCTAGCTCCGGTTCGCTAGCTCGAGGAAACCGCGCAGTAAATCTGTCTCACTCTGAGGAGGAGAAACGCGTAAATCACACGGAAACGCCGGAGCTGCAACTCGTCAGAGTCCCTTTAGATTTAATGTGTGAGCGTATATACACACACACTTATACACACACACACACACACACACGGTTTCTTTTTCTATTTGAGTCTGGAAGAATGCTGAGCCAACATGTGTTTTTGTACTTGTATTTATTTGATATTTGTATTTATTATTGTATTTATTTATTGTTTATTTGACATGACGATGCTGCAGATGAGTTGAAGTTTTTTTTTTACTGACTTCAGTTTCAGGCCAAAAAAACAGAAAAAAAGAAACAGACAGATGTTTACTGAATCAGTCCTCTCACCCACACGGCGCTCTGTCCGGCACTTTATTTGTTTGTTAGTTTGTTTATTGACTCAGATACGATGATGATGTGACTGTACACTGCTGGTCATTAACAGAGGGGGGCGCTCTTCCTGTAAATAAGAGTTTTTTAATACCATGTGTTTTCTCACATATTTTGTATTTATTTCTTTATTGATTGATTTATTGGTTAATTGATTAATGTAAGGGCCCCTCGCGGCCCCCAAGCCCCCCCCCCAGCCCCCCCGCCCGTACCCGGGCCCGTGCCGGAGAGACGTGTGTGTAGTGAGACGTGTTTAGCTTGGCAGTCGGTGTGTCCGTGAGCTTTCCGTCTTTCTTTGCCTCGCCTCGCCTTCGTGTCCCGCCGTGGTGTCCTGATTATTGCGTTGCTTTAATGTGTGTAAACGTGATGTGGGGTCGCAGGGGTGAAGAGCGCGAGGAGGAGAGCGCGAGGAGGGGTACACTCACTGTTTTCGGGGAACTTTTCTACACAATAACTGCAGTGATGAACTGAACGTAACCACGCCCGTGTTTTTATTTTGTACCTCGAGATCTTTTGAGGATCGAGAACCAGAGAAGCGGATCGAGTGTGGCGTCACTGGAACCGTCATATCGGAGTTATTTATTTATTTATTTATTTGAACTGGTTTTAGTTGTAAAGGAAGAGAGCAGCAGCAGTCTGGAGCGGCCGAGTGTGTGTCGATGATTTGTGTTCATTTTCTCTTGAGGTTCCGAGTCAACGCACTCTTACACACTCTCTCTGCAACCGGGCCGAACCGCTCTGGTAGAATCGGATCATTCGAAACACTGTCTTCCTTTGTAAATATTGTAATTTTTTGATACCCCCCCCCTCTCTGTCCATCACGCTACGCAGCTCCTCTTTCCCTGATTTCTGAACGCGGGTGTCTGAGGTTTCTTTTGTCAGTTCTACATTTTTATATTTTATTTTTGGTGTATATTTAACAAATTGGGTTTTGCTTGTCATAGAGCTATTGCAATAAAAAAGTGCCAAGGTATTCCTGAATGGAACTGATGTGTGTGTGTGTTTTCCTCTCAGATGTTTGTGATCCTACATGATGCAACATCACTCCGAGGTGTGTTAAGAGCAGAGATTCCCATCGAAACACCACTGACACACTCCTCATTACAGAGTGGCTCGGCCAGTGCTGCCCTCTGCTGGACACAGTCAATATCACGTGTTAGAGCTCCAGACTCTTCACCTACACACACACTCATCAGCCATAACATTATGACCACTTGCCTGTTATTGAGTTTGTCTCTCTCTGTCACTGTAACACTGGTGTGTGTGTGTGTGTGTGTGTTCAGCTTTCTACCTGAACCAGCGTTAACCTTTTCCTTCGTTTGAGCTACAGTTTCGGGATTAATAACGTACTCTAGCTAGGATTGGACTGCACGAGTCAGCCTTCACTCCCCATGTTTATCAGTGACCCCTGACCCCCATGACCCCGTCACCACTTCGCCAGGTCTCCTTCCTTGGATCACAGACCGGGAACAAGAGCTGCAGTTTTGGAGACGCTCTGACCCAGTTGTCTAGACATCACAATTTG